>JBCEWE010000108.1:448647-516147 GCA_039877035.1 Silurus lanzhouensis
GAGTGAGTGAGTGAGTGAGTGAGTGAGTGTGTGTGTCTGAGTGAGTGAGTGAGTGAGTGTGTGAGTGAGTGAGTGAGTGAGTGTGTGTGTCTGAGTGAGTGAGTGAGTGAGTGTGTGAGTGAGTGAGTGAGTGAGTGAGTGTGTGTGTCTGAGTGAGTGAGTGAGTGAGTGTGTGAGTGAGTGAGTGAGTGAGTGAGTGTGTGTGTCTGAGTGAGTGAGTGAGTGTGTGTGTCTGAGTGAGTGAGTGAGTGAGTGTGTGTGTGTCTGAGTGAGTGAGTGAGTGTGTGTGTCTGAGTGAGTGAGTGAGTGAGTGTGTGAGTGAGTGAGTGAGTGAGTGAGTGTGTGTGTCTGAGTGAGTGAGTGAGTGTGTGTGTCTGAGTGAGTGAGTGAGTCCTAATGAACTCTAAAATATAACCATAAAAAGTGTAAGATTTAAGGAAGACTTTTTACCTACTGAAGGTTTTGAAGCCATTAATAAAGTAAATAAAACACTAAGTTGTATATTTTGAGGGTCTCTAAGGGTCAGTGGCAGGACCTTAAACATGTTAAAGATTAAATTTATTGGGGGGGGTTTCAGGGTTCTTTGCTGAGTAAAACATGTTTATGTGCATCACGGTTCCAAGAAGGACGCTAAAGATGAAACCCCTGATGAAACTTTTGAAAAGTTTTTAATGTAGCTTCAGGGGAAACCCCTTCACTGCTATAGATTAGTGTTTTTAGTGTGTATTAAAAATGGCTTGTCCGCTTACCCGGCTGTTCTTGTCGGTTTCTCGCACTTCTTCCTCCGTGACCCCCTGCCGGATCAGAGCCTTGACCATGACCACGCTGTTCGTGCAGCAGGCTCGGAAAAGCGACAGCGTCCCGGGTGACGGTGCGCACTGCGACTCTGTGAGCTCCTCATCCGGCGGGTAAAACGAGTCATCCGAGGCGATGCTCCGCGTGTCGAAAGAGTCCGAGAGCTCGTCGTATTCCTCGCAATCATCATCAAAATAATCACACGAGCCCAGATCCTCGTCGTAGTCGCCGTTTCGGGTGTCCTGCGACTCGTGCGGGACCGCGGGGTGGACCTGCGTGGTGAGGAGGAGTTTGGGTTTGAGTTTGCCCGGAGAGGAGCATCCACCATCCTCCTGGTCCCTCATCACCGTTCAATCCTAACCTTTTTTTTTTTTAACCCGTCAATTTACAATATGTACAATTCATTTGACTCCGACGTGTTCGCCAAGTCCTGATTAACATCATTAGAGTTAGAATTAAAATACATTCTAATAAATTCG
Organism: Silurus lanzhouensis; assembly: GCA_039877035.1. Taxonomy (NCBI): domain Eukaryota; kingdom Metazoa; phylum Chordata; class Actinopteri; order Siluriformes; family Siluridae; genus Silurus; species Silurus lanzhouensis. Next base: position 449,922 of record JBCEWE010000108.1, read on the forward strand.
GTCTTGTCTCTGATTTCATCCTGTCCTCATGGGTCGTCCCCCAAAACTTGATTGTGTTCTAAATTGTCACATGATGTCTCTCCGTCCAGGTAAAACAACAACAAACATTGATCTATCAACATAAAACAGTTCCTGAACCCGAACTACTGCAACTGCAAGCCGCTGAAAGTCATTAAAATCCGCAATGTTCCGATTGCGCGTCCGCCTGTAGCTCTCACGCGCATGTGCTCGCCGTAATCCGATTAGATTAGCTCTTCATCCTCCTCATCCTCCTCCACCTCCTCCTCCTCCTATCTGTAAGAGATGTGATCATCTAGGGTTTACATTCGAGATGTTTTCTAGCACGTGTTCTTCTGCTGCTCCGCGTCAAACACACGCGGGGAAATTTTGCTTTCGGTTTAGCGTCAGCGGGGTTATCTTTCTTTTTCTTCTTGAGTTTTGTGAGTAATAAAGTTGCTGGAAATACCCCTAATCCACTAGAAAAAAAAACTTCCCATACAAATGAACACAAATTCTCTGGTTTTATATGGAATTCGAGTCTAATTTTACATCACATTACTTGCAATGATTGTAGTCTCTAATTTCGCTCTAAATAATAATTAATCTCCATCTTCAATCAATTTGTCTAGTAAAATTATTGAAATACAGAATAATTGTATGAAATATCATCCAGAAACAAACATCTGGATGCTGATTTAGAGACCCAGGTGACGTGTTCATACATCATTGTGATGCCAAAGAAACAAATTGCCCTCCATTATCATCCCTAAACACCCCAGACCCCTGTCTAAGCCCACCCTATAAGCCCAAGATCGAGAGAAACCATTCATTTTAATCTGCATTATTATGACAGCATTAATATATTTACATTTAAACTCAAATTAAATCAAACTAATTAATTTTAGTCCTAAATTTAAGCATAATTTTAAGCTTTAAACCCTAAAATAAATTTTCTCGTACTTTTTAAATTTTTTATTAGGTTTTTTTCATGCTATAAGCACAATGTTCACAGCATTTAGTTTTTACGGGGAAAAAAATCTCCAGTCTATTTAATAAAGCATGGTTTCAAGAAAAATACATTTTAGGAACCACTAAAGAACCCAGCAGTGGTAAGAATTTGGACCTTTACTATAATTAAGCTATGAATCAGTTGAATCAGGTTTGAGTTGTTCGAAAGGAACCGCCCACATTATTTATATCATTATTATACATCCGTTTAATAAATATTATTTGAAATTAGATTCCTTCGACATGCATTACAAGAATTATAGAACATGTCCTTTTGCTATTTTGCAGGAAGCCCTAGTGAGTTTATGTTTTCATGTTCATGTAGAATTTGCACGTGTGTATTCTCTTCATATTAACTCTATTGTTTTGTTAGGTGCCATAATTACTGCGTGTAATTACTGAAGCATTTAGCCCTGAAACACGTGGAGCTCATACAAACTCATCTCCATCTCCAGCTGGAGTTTTATCGATTCAGCCTGCTGGACTGCTAGGAGAAATCTCTCAAGACACCCCACGAGGTACCACCATACTCTAGTGTGAAGAATAAAAGCATAGCATGGAAGGCTGATATGGACAAATAATCAGAGACAGTGTCATGAGATAGAGAGGAGTCTAGTGTTTTCTTTTTCAAATCATGCTTTTTATCCATTTATATTTACATATAAGGATGTGGAAAGTTCATGTTCTTACTGTTGTTCTTCACCAGGCACAGCAGAACTAACACTGGAGACTCCTTCCATTAATGTTAAGTAAACATCACCTCACAGACAGCCACCATATTATACATGGAGCATCTGCTGCACTGGACTTTGTGAATGAGCTGTTACTATAGAAAAACACCTTCTGACCAATCAGAATCCAGAATTCAACCATGCTGTGGTATGTAATCATCATGGCATCGCAATGAAGTGTGACACTTATACACACTGCGTCTGAGCAGCTTTGACATGCAGAAACTGCCCAGAAAGAGGCTTCACTCCAGGATGCTGATTTAGAGGGCAGAGCAATGTGTTTATCATTGTAAACTGTCAATCCCTCCCACCTCCTGATAACATCATCCTCACTGTAAAACATGGTGGTGGTAGCACCATTTTGTATAATATAGTCCTGTGGAATGATCCCACACGTTTCTATCCAAACCCTGATTGATATTTTTATAAGAACTTTCTCCTAGACTTGTCTTGGTCTTCATGATGAAGAAATCTCCTGGTTCTTCCAGAGGGAGATGTTTTTATATCCTGAGGGAACTTAATCGTTTAATTGTGCACAGGTTAATTCTAAACCTAATTATGAGACCAATCACAACACAGCAGCAGGAGTTCACCTATGCTTCAGGAGTTTAACTATGAAGTGTTTCAAAGTTGTCGTTTATTTGGGGAAACCCATCATTCTGGTGTTTTCCCATCAGAAAAAAAAAAGTCTAATAACCCTGAATTATCTGAAGAACCCTTGAGAAGGACACACAAACACACTTCGGCCCAAAATTGAACCTGAATGAGAAAATGACTGCTTTTTCTCTCTTTTATTTTAAAATTAGCCTGTTTTCGATCATATAAATAATAGTTTAATGAAGTCTGAGGGTCAATCAAATGATGAGTAATTATTTGCGGCGTTTGGAACGACCTTCCCATCACGAGCGCGACTCTTAAAGCACCTCTTTATTTGATTACAATTAGTCTGTCTGCGTTTCCTCCTTCTGCATCGCAATTAGAAATTAATGAATGAGCAAATGAATGAATTCCGTGCAGCATCCTTGGGTTTCCTCTGACTGTATAACACAAAGCAAACACTCCGAGATGGACATGTTTTTTGGACATGTCGTCTATTGAAAGTGAGAGAATTTGTGAGTTGGGAAAATGAAAACAGGATCGGAATCAGATTTCAAAAGAACGATTTGATGCTTCTGCTTCACCAGTAATCAGCTTTATTTCAATGAATACATTTGGCCTAAACGTTCTTCTCATTTACACCAAACACATCATAAATACACACACACACACACACACACACACACACACACACACACACACACACACACACACACACACACACACTGTTTTGATTACGCCATAACACTGATCATTCTGGATTCTGATTGGTCACAAGGTGTTGATACATTTTTGTTTGACAGCAACAAAACTTGAAAATAAAATAAATTACGAAGCTCCACATTTCAACGTTGATATGTTGTAGTAAGGAGGTGTTTATGGGCATATGAACAGATGTTTATTAACAGGAATGGATGGAGTCTCCAGTGTCGGTGTTTTGTAACAATCAGCTCACGCTTTCAGTTTATTGCCAAAAGTTTGTGGACACCCTGTCATAAATCTGGTATGTGCTTTTTGAGCATCGGGTTCCAAATTTAGTGCCAAATTGCTCTTATAATTTCCATCCACTCTTCTGAGATGTTCCTCTAGATTCTAAAGAGTGTTTGTGAACATTTGTGTTCATTCAGCCACAAGGGTTTTAGTAAAGTCAGGTTCTGATGTAGGTGAGGTGAGGAGGCCTGGTCAGAGTTCTATAGCAGGAGATCTTCCTCTCCAAACCATCTAAAGCATATCTTGCCATGCTGAAACAGGGTTTGGGTTTCCAAGTTCAATTTTTATTATGCCGCATTTATAGAAGTGAGATGTGAAGATGTGTTCCTCCAGCTTTGTGGTAACAGTACAGAAAAGAAGCACATATGGCAGGAAAGTTCAGGTGTACCAAATATTTTGTCAGTATAATGTAGGACGGGGGGGTTGGGGTAACTTTGCCTGACGTTATAGCTGCTATAACGTCAGGGAAAGTGGCGCGTTTCATGTTCGTTAAACAATTAAATCTTGATTATGGGCAAATTGCTGTAGAAGAACAGGGTCATGTGGTTATACAACACTTCATCCTGTAGCCAATTATCTGCTCCTGTTATTCCTTCCGCTTTTTTCATTCACAAAGAAAATGTCTGGATGTCTATTTTCATTTTCTAGAAAAAAAAACAACACTGAATAAAATCTTAACAGTGGCCAGGCTTTATAGGGTTAATGCTCGAATCCTGCTTCATCATTAGTACATTGTTATATAAGCTGTTTAAAGCCCATTGTAAAGCGTGAATCTAAAAGCCATCTGTCCTCTGTTTTTCACTCGCACCTCTACACATCGAGGTCAGTGAAATCAGCCGGCTGGACCATCCCACCTCGCCGTGTCCTACAAACAGGGAAGAGAAGAAATACAAACACAGCAGAGTAATTACTTCTACATACTTCCTTCATGTGTGTGTGTGTGTGTGTGTGTGTGTGTGTGTGTGTGTGTGTGTATGTGTGTAAGATCAAACTGCCTTTAAATGACTCGTAATAAACTCACAAACGTGGCTTACGAGCAACAACAACAATTTCCAGTAGGTATCATGATGCAATCCTCAGGATAAATTGTAAACTTTCCCAGAGCTCATGTTTTGTGGTTTCACTGTCACACTGTCAGCATTTAGAAGTGAAATGTGTTACAATCCATAATCTAATAATATAAATAATAATAAAATATTGCAATGAAATCGTGTCTCACTGGTGAGAAGATCCATAAGATCTTGAATTGTCATTGTGGATCAGGTTTGAGTCTCCGTAGTGGAGTGAAGGGGAAATTTCATGCACCCAAAGACGTTCTGTACAATTGTGTGTATCCGACTTTGTGTTCACAGTTTTGGGAAAGAACCTCGTGGATTTCCCGGTACTCTTAACTGTATACTGTAGATTACAAGACCCAACAAGTGGCTGGTAAACGACAGTAAAAACGCTCAGTGTGTTTACTCTTCTCTAATTTCCCTTTTCAGAGCTTAAAGCAAAAATAAAAGGGGTGAGAGATCCGTGTGTGTGTATACGTGTGTGTGTGTGTGTGTGTGTGTGTGTGTGTGTGTGTGTGTGTGTGTGTGTGTGTGTCTGTGTGTGTCTGTACGTGTGTGTGTGTATACGTGTGTGTGTGTGTGTATACGTGTGTGTGTGTGTGTGTGTGTGTGTGTGTGTGTGTGTGTGTGTGTGTGTGTGTGTGTGTATACGTGTGTGTGTGTGTGTGTGTGTGTGTCTGTGTGTGTCTGTACGTGTGTGTGTATACGTGTGTGTGTGTGTATACGTGTGTGTGTGTGTGTGTGTGTGTGTGTGTGTGTATATACCCACACAGACTCCTTCAGGCTGGACAGGAAGTTGTCAATCTCTTCCTGAGGAATGTCACCGTCCAGCTGGGCCAGGTACGTGTACAGGGATGCGAACGTGTCGAAGGGGATTTGAGTTGCTTGGCTCACCGTGTCCTCACTGAGGATCTCGCACGCAAACTTCAGAGCGCTGATGATGGTCTGTGAAAGCAAAAGCAAACTGTGTTAAGATGCGCAATTCACTTCTCCCTGTTGTACATGTGATCCTCCACACACACACACACACACACACACACACACACACACACACACACACACACACACACACACATGCGCACGATCTACATATTTTTGTAAATGTTGAAAAATATATATTCACACCACTACTTTTTTGCTAAATAAATAATCTATATTAAATAGATTGTAATTAGGAGATGGTGGTGTTTAACAGTACAAAACTGCCCCCGAGTGGTATCTCCAGGAATTACACCCTAATTGAAAGCACAGGTTCAGATAATAATCTGGAGGATTAAATCATCAGACCCCAATAAACAAATCTGTTCTACTCACCCCGCCCAAAGCGCTGCATCCGAGAGCGAAGAAGTTCATCCATTCCACCTCACTGCTGAAGTTTCCGAGCGTCAGCAGTGTGTCGAACTGTTCGACTGGTAGACCAAGACCTTTCCACTTCTTCTCCAGCTCTTCTCTAGAGACGTTCTTCTTGGATGAAAGCTACACAGAAAAGCAGAGTCAATGCATTTTCATGCCATTTCCATGTCACAAAGAGGCTTTGCAGAAATACAGAAAATTCAGGGTAATCACGTTTAATGTATAAAAAGTTTGTTCCTGATGAGTGAACCAGAGGTGACTCTGGTGAGGGAAAAACTCCCTTAGATGATATGAGGAAGAAACCTTGAGAGGAACCAGACTCAAAAGGGATCCTCATCTAGAGGCCCAGTGATCCTGTCCTCTTCTTCTTTCTTGACCTTCCTGATTTATCCTTATTCACTGCCTCAGGATGGAGTCCCCTTCAAGTGGAAACCATACACTGCTGCTGAGGATCTTCCCCACATGAACAGCCTGGAGATCCATGAGGTTACTGTGATAGGGTTTATCTCAAGGACCATTAGGATGGATTTGGACTGTAATTAATGTAAATTAGATAGGTATAGTTAATTATGGATGGATGGATGGATGGATGGATGGATGGATGGATGGATGGAGTTTCCAAAGCCACCTTTATGGTTTCCATCCACAGTAATCACATGTTCTTGTAGAAGATCATCCTTAGCATCAGCATCTGGTTCACCAGCAGTTAAAGATCAGGACGGATGGTACTGTATGAGACAAACCTGTTTGTGCAGGACTTTGAGGAGACCTGGAGTGAGCGTGCAGCCCGTCTTCTGAGTTGTTACGGAGGTTTCCAGCCTGTCTGTGACTGGAAGAGGTTCACCTTCTGAGAGCGCTGAGAAATAGCTGCCAAACACAAACAGCAGCGGCGGTGATTAAAACGTCATCCAGCAGTCAAACGTTAACAAAAATATCATATAAAGCTGTAGAGAGTTTTAATAATGATGACATCATTAATGATTCTTTGCTCTTTTACGTGACGTTACGAAGGAATTGGAGCCAAAAAGGTGAAATGTGGATATGAATGCATTACAAAGTCTCGTAGTTCAAGTGAAGGGAAAATTTCATGTATTGTATCAATATGTATTGATGTTTGTATTTTTGGAGGAATTTTTAATAAACTATCAGACTCACGCAGCAGCCCACTGCAGCACATCTGGCGGCTGTGTCCTGATAGCAGCTTTAGTGAACTGTTTGAGGATATCAGGCAGCGCAGGCGGGATGTTGATCTGCTGAGCACAATACATCCTTTCCGAGAGAGGCATAACTCCTGTCCTGAGGAAAGAATCACGACTGTAAGAGGACATTACTGACTTACAGATATCGATCATGAATTCAGATCACCTCCTGTGTTCATATTCTTCAATATTAGGGGAGTAACGGTACAGGAATTCCATATAACCAGTTCAGTTACAGGGCTTTTGGTTTAAGTGCACACGTGTACCGAATGCAATCCTTTTTACGCATGGAACACATTTCAATTCGGAGTTTTCTCAGGAACGTATTAAGTGGTGGACCGCAAGTTTGTTAAATCTCCACCAAAGAAACGAGAGTTAGCGCAGTGTCACTGTGGCTGCTCGCTCCGTACCGCAAATACTTCAATATTATATGTAAAAAAACCACACACACACACATACACACAAATAGGGTCTAACAAATGTAAACAAATGTTGACAACAACGTTTGGTTGTCTAACAATTGTATTTAATAAATATTTTCTATTTATTGAATTTTATTTAATCAATTTAATTTGTGCCAATTTAATCGATAAATTCAATCGATATAATAAAAAGTGTATTGCGTTATTTTACTCATTCTGTTTTATTGATTATATATTTTATTTTTTATTAAATATTATTTTATACATTATTTTACCAAGCAGGCATTTTATTAAAAATAGTTTTAAAAATGTCAACTGTTGATGTTCACAAATGTTAATAATAATAAACCACGTTAATTAAAAAAGACAAGAAATTGTACGTAATTTTATAAATATAATTATATTTCAATGTTATTTATTAGTGCAAACACTGAATAACGTTGTCAATGTGCTCATTTATATTATAGATAATGTCAAATACATGAAACTATTCTTGGGATGGGATTTTATTTTCTTTATATTTTTATTCCTTGTAATAAAAAATGTCATATAACCTGCAAAGCTTGGATCTGATTGGTTACTCAGAACTCTCTAATAAATTAATTTGAATTTAGAAAAAATGCCTAAAAATGATAATAAATATAAAGGGGTAAATAGATCTTTTTAGCAGTAAACTACGAATCAGTGTCAATAACAGACAAACTTTTTTTCCCCAAAACAGATGCGTATAATTATTCAATTAGCATAGCTACAGCTAGCTTTTAAGCTAACAGCTGCCTTCAAACTAAACGCTAATTCAATAAATCTCAATAAAACTCACCAAACTTCAAGAAAATAAAGATTTTGTTCAGGAAAAATCGGATCACTATGTTTTATGGTGCAAAAACAAATCCAATGGACTGCTTTTATGTCAATAGAAGCGTGTCTCGTTTCTATAGCAACACTATACACGACATCTCCTGGAGTCGAGAAAAGGAAATGACGTCACTGTATTCTTCCGCCGTTAATAAATGAACAGATATATACAAGGTGCCTTTATGATTTTTATATTAGTGTTTTGTCTAATAATTGAGATGAGTACAAAACATGTAATATTTAAAGAGAAAAATATTTTAAAGATTTATAAAAAAGATTTGTGTTGTGTTATTTCCATGAGAGATCGTTATAAATGCTTGATTTGTATTTTATTTTTAATAAATATTACCTGGTTAAATAAAAGAATGTTCATACTGTGAAAATAATACGGAATATTTTTATCATTTATAGATTTTCTATTATTATTATTATTATTATTATTATTATTATTATTATTATTATTATTGTTATTATTATTATCCGATGTTGCGCGTGCACACGAGTGCACTGTTCAAGGCAAGTCTCGCGAGAGCGCGAGTCTGCGTGCACCAAACAAATCGCTCCGTGTTTCCGTCCGTGTTTTCATCCGCGTTCCGCCCCGCAAACATGGCGGACTACAAGGAGGCACCTTTAGCGACGCGTCCAAAAACACTGGACCCGGCAGAGTATTTTAACGTCTCGCCCGAGTATCGGCGGTCGGAGCAGGGGAGAGCGACGCTCAGGTCCCAGCTGAAGAGACAGTATCAGATCCAGCTGAACAATCCTCTGCGGAAGGAGCTCATTGTGAGTACTGAGGGGGTTTGCTAGCGTCCTGACTAGCTTATGGAAATAAACACTGTAAATAAAAATTAATAAATAATAATAATAATAACACGACTGGGGGTTTCGGGGTATTTTTTTAATGATTATTGAGTGGATTAAAGGATAATTTATAATATAGATATAATGTGTATAATAATGAAGCTAATTTGCCAGTAAGCAGAGAGTGACCTTGATGCTAGTTTGCGTTGCAGGAAAATGCACTGATGTGTTTAAGTGGAAAATATAAACAGTAGTTACTGTTCACAACGTCTCTGGAAGTCACCAGGTGGCGTTATTTCATCATTTGCGTATTTTTTTAAACAGTACAAATTACAAGACTTTTAGTAATCGGGTATTCTAACGATTATTTCTATCGATTAATCGAGTAATCGAATAAGAAGTGGTTTTCCTTTATTAAAGAGCAATACTATAAAAGAGAGAGGAAATAAGAAGGGTCTCAAATAAACATGTAGCTTGTTTTTCTATTTAGAAATTCTACGTTTTTATTACTAAAATTGCATAAAAGAATATCAGTAAAATCTAAACACATTTAGTGCATTTAATAGCATTAAAAATTACATCAAAATACAAATACATTGTGTTTCTCTGCAGTGGTTGTGAGCAGGTTATGGGAAACTATTTAACGAAACTCGTTATTATTCTCACTCGTGTATTTATGTATTAAATCTCGTACAGTATCGCGATGCGGTTTTCTTGTCTCAATGTTTTTATCGCCAGGTTCTTTAAAAAAAGTGAGAGTTCAGCGTGTCATGGGTCAGTAATAGTGACTTTGAATTGTGTGTAATCGAATTATTAGAGGAATGGTTACAGCCCTAATACTAACTTTTAATATTTGTATGATTTAGAGGTGGATGAGAAAAACGTTCTCAACGATTGGTCATTGAAACCGTGTGTGTGGTCAGTGATTGGTTGTTGATGACGAGTGATTTAAAGCCAGAGGTCGACCGATATGGGTTTTTCTCTGGCCGATGCCGATATTTAGAAATCAGTTCAGCTGACGGCCGAACTGAATGCAGGAGAATGAGTGTGTAATAATTAGTCTATGGTTTAAATAATGGGATCTCATAATAACCGTTTTTGTTTTGTAGGAGGACCCGGCCCTCACGAGATGGACCTACGCTCGTACTGAGATGTATAATCACTTCAGGCCAACACCGAAATCCTCCCTGATCACCGGTCTGATCGGCGTCGCTCCGCTCATTATCCTGTGCTACGTTCTGAAGGCTGACCGCGTGAGTCGTGTTTAAAATAAACAGCACGGTGGTTGTTTTGTTGCCATGAGAATTATTTTTATTGTCTTTTTATAAAACCTCAAAATGAAAGAAAAGGGTAGCATGGAGGAGCACGGTTCTCAATTCTGATTGGTTGAAGTATAAAAACCCGGCTCAGGCAACGTGATAACAGTAGTGATGAGAAAAATGATCAAATGGTTGGTGTGGCAGTGGTTTTTGGGCTGGATGGCTGTTATGGGCGTTAGTGCACGTTGTGGAGGTGAAGAAGGTCCTGAGGTGAAGCACTATAATGGCGCAAGGTCTCGCATCTTGCCGTGGATCATCACTTTTTCTCCATGGTCACCTTCCAACATTGACAAGTTCAAGCTTTATTGATATTTTGATGACTAAATGAATCAAAATAACTAAAAAAAATTTTTTTCTTATATATATATATATATATAAAATGAAATTCTGCTGCTCTGAATCACATCCGGAGATAAAGTAGTGTCAGAACATTATATTTATTTACAGTGAGAGAAACTCTGAGTCTGAACTGTGTGTTTACTAATAATGAAGCTGTTGGAGTAATTTGAACATTTTCTTCTCAAATTTCATCTTGTGCCTCGGGCCATTTATGAAAATCCCCATATTCATCATAGAAGTTCCACCACATGCTAAACTCCTCCTGGAACTGTGTTACTATGGTTACAGGTGTTTATAAGCAGCGCATTCGTTTAGATTCAACTGACAAACACGAACTACCCAAACTTCCAGCCAATCACAATCCACTGTTCACACCTGGTCTAAGCATAATTAATTTAAAATTGGAGACCTGGATCAATTTGATCGGTGATGTCTGGATTGTAATGTAATAATTTTGATGGTAAATTTTGGTGCTTGATGAAAAATTTCCTTCACGTGTCCTTGGATTCATCGTTTTTTTTTCTCTTCTCATTTCAGGATAAACGTGAGCAGAAGATAAAGGATGGGACGTACAAACGCCCCTACAGACTCTCCTACTGACCTCTGCTTCAACTGCCGTCTCGCATTGTACATGTAACTATAAATAAACATTATCAATGAAACAATAAGTAAAAAGCAGCTGTTTTTCTTTCATGTCAGGTTTGATTTTATTGAAACTCCACACTGTAAGATTTCCCATGCAGTCAGTGTATATAATTGTATGTAGGACGAGGAGAAAACATGGCTCCAGGGTAAATACGGTGGAGAATTAAAGCCTGTTTACATGCTGCCAGGTTTCCAGTTTGGGTTGAAGTGTTTCTTCAGAGGCTCCCAGCATTTGTAGTAAGTTTTGTCCAGACGCTGGCACGTCTCAAGCCCCCACTTAGTGACCGCCATGCTGAAGGACGACTCGAACATGAAGGCCTGTGACATGAGAGTGGAGGAGAAAATATGACGTCAGAGCTGCTGGACAGATTTCCTGCAGATTTATTTAACCGCAAAAAAGATTTTGACTCTCTTGTAGTCTGCAACTTTAGAAAACTTCATGGCTGAGTGGTTTCTTCTCTTAGTTGGAAGGCAATGCCCTCATGTCCACTAGGGGGCCCTGTTGCTTTTTTTTGCATAGGTATCATTTCATGAAAAGGCTTATATCAGGTTTGTATCAGGCAGTCAGTCTACAGCGAAGGAGTCCAAAACATCAGCTTGAAATTAATAATAAAACCACGAGGAACCAACGGACTCGCAGATCTCCAGAGTAAAACACGTGCTATTCTCACGTGACCTTGTTAACGAATGCCTATAATGAACTTTGTTCATTCTCGCATGTAAATTATTGATTTGGTCTCGTCGAGGGCTTTGAGGAAGCTTTTATTAATGGGTCTGATTATCGATGAGCGAAGCTGAAATGGGCCGTAGAAAGATTTACCACGAGGTCACTGCTAATCATCAACTCGGAGCTTGTTGAAGATGAGATGATTTGTGGGGGGGGAAAGGCAGGAAGACGTTGAGAGGCTTTGTGTAGCAGAGTGTGGAGGAAGGTCTTGAGTTTAGGATCTGCTGTGTGTGTGTGTGTGTGTGTGTACACTACTATACCATGGTTCCCTCGGCGACTCTCTCGGGTTTGAGCTTGTCTGTGCTGTTCTTGGTGAAGCAGTCAGCATCAGGGCCGTGAGGAGTCATCATGCTGTGAAGACTCGCTCCTCCAGCCTGGAAACCTTCCTCCTTCGCCTCATAGTGACCCTTTATTAATCCCATGAACTCGCTCATGCAGTTCCCTAAAATACACACAGGGGGGCGCTGTAATGCTGCAGTCGCTAACCTGAATCTGGGTATGTTATAAGTTTTACACAGCAAGTGATTGAATTAATGAGTAGAATTCAGGGAAAATAATGTTTACACGTCCAGATTATCAACATCACACGTCTCATGGGTGCGTGTGATTACAACTCCTGAGTCTCACGTGCAGAAGAATCAGGTCTTTAGACCTACTGTGATAATACGGGGGTCTGAAGGTGTGATCGGCGACTCCCCAACGAGGTGGGAAGATCACAAAATCCGCAATGGCCACGCCGGGACGAGTGGATTTGGCCGTCAGGACGGTGAAAATGGACGGATCCTGAAAGAATCAGAAATACAGCAGTTTAGAGGAGAATGTAGAACATCGTGTTAGAACATCGTGTTAGAACATCGTGTTAGAACATCGTGTTAGAACATCGTGTTAGAACATCGTGTTAGAACATCGTGAAGACAAGTTCTGCTCTTTTGCATTTACAAACACGCACAATAAAATCCTTCACTTCACTCTGCCATGAGGGACATTAAGTGCTGCACTGTGACAATGAAAAACAAATCAAACTGGATTAAACTGAATCATTTTCTGTGTGAATATAATGTTTTGATTGTAACATTACACACATTCACGCCTGTTTATATTCAAATAATGTGCATGTGGACCTTCTCATTAACTCCAGAAGGTTTTCACGTTTCCAGGAAAGAGATAACCGAAGATTAAATCAGGGCCGTCAAACCTGATTTAGATAATTTGCCACATTACACATTAGATTAGACTGGATTAGATTTAGATTAGCAACACTATTTTTGATCCGGTCTACAGGTCAGTTCCTACTGGCTAAGAGCGCCTCCTACAGGCCATATATATATATATATATAAATAGGAGCGCTGAGTTGATGCAAGACTTGGGGTTGGATTTCTTGCACGTCAGATTAGAGGAGAAAATAAAATAAAATATCGGACATGAATAAAACCAGAGATTAAATCTCCTCTCACAAATGCAGATTAAAGAACAATAGTGAAGGCAATAATTAAATTAATTAACATGAATTAATAAATGAACAATGTGAAGTAACTCAAATGTCACATCACAAAACCTGGATGCTGAGTTTAATGTTGTAAAGAAAATGCTGTTATAAAATGAATCCTGTGTGAAATGTTTAATTCGATATATTAGTTTTGCTCATGAAGAATCACATTTTTACCATTTAGCACGTTATTTAAGTAGATTGAGTTTAAGACTCTAATACTGCCCCCTAGCGAAATAACAGAGAACTGTCTCTTTTTTTTCTCCATTCAGTTTAAATGATTGTAAATTGTTTTATTGTTTTCCATGATTTATTACAAATTCTCAATTTAATTCAATAAAACTATTTTGATTTCTCACATTTATTTTCATAGCTTTACATTTTGGGCCACAAACCACAACCTTTGTTTGACACTGCGTTTGAAACAGAATGAAATCTGCAGTGAGGGTGTTGTTACTCACAGCGTGGTCGAAAGCCACACAGTTGATGACCATAAAGTTCTCCAGGTTGTATTTGTAGGGAGCGTAGTTTCCGTGCCACGCCACCACGTTAAAAGGTGAAAAGTCCTACAGGCAAAAACAAGGAGCATGGAGACACGTGGAACCTGCAGGAGACTTCGATTTACATACATCATCAACACACACTTAAAAAAAAAAAAAACAAGAAAACATCAACACACACTTAAAACATTCAACATTTACTGACGGTTATTAGTTTGTGTAAATGTATTTTTCTTCTTTGGGATTGTTTAAAATAAATAAAAAGAAGACCCCCACCACCACCACCACCCCCATGCTTTTGTTCGTTCTTTCTTTCTTTCTTTGACATTTTCTCTTTGACTGTTTTTCTGTCCATCCATCCTCAATTCCTTCTTTTCTTCCTTCCTTCTTACCTACCCTCCTTCCTTTCTTCCATCCATCCATCTATCCATGTTTCTTCTTGTGTGTTAAATGCTATTCCCCCTCACCCTCTCGTTCTTTCTTTCTGCATCTTTTGCAATTTATTTATTTATTTATTATCAAATCTTTTCATTTTATTTATCATTCATTCCTTCTTTCTTGTGCGCAAAACTTGTATATGGCTGTAATTATAAAGTTATACGTACGCATACCGCACACGTGTAAAACCTTCGGTCCTTTTTTCTTTTTTTTCTATTATTTTTTTTTTAACACGTCGACATGACGCTGCGAGTAAAACTTTCTCCTTTTGTCCTTGTTTATTTATTTATTTTATTATTTTATTTTTTTTACGAAACTTCTTCTATTTTTCTGCCAGGAATGGAATTGTGGAGTGGTTTTATACTGGAGATATTTCTTCATTGTGACGGTTAAAATGAAAAGAAAAAAGCAGAAGAAGAAAACCAGCAATTTTATGAAGTCCGCCGCTGAAAACGTTCTCGTGATGAGACGCTGAATTGTGGCTGTAAAATCAATATAATTCATTACAGCCAAGACTACCTGCAGTCCTGACCCTCACACACACACACACACACACACACACACACACACACACACACACACACACACAGAACCTACAGCACAAATAAATACACACTTAAAGACCAATGTGTGTGTGTGTGTGTGTGTGTGTGTGTGTTTCTCACTCTTTCCTTTTCTTTTTTACAGTTACATACATTCTCACAAAGACATTCTCTCCTCACACCCTGGGAGCTTCCTGGACCCTGAGGTTTGTAATCTCACAGACATTACTGCTTGCAGGATAACTCCACCAGACTTGATTAAAACAGAGAAAAAAAAGACCCTCGTACACACAAAACACAAACAGATTGGCCCAGTCAAGCAAATAATAAGTTAATTCGAGCAATTTCGGCGCTCAGCTGGAAAGCAGAACAGCGGGACGAGACATCGGCGTCTCCCTCCACACGCCGTCCTACAAGCAACAACCTCGGATAGGAAGATATTTTCATATTGATATATTTCAGGAAGGAAAGAGGAAGGGGGGGGGGGGGAGTTTACCTGACAAACAATAATCATATTAATAATAAAAAATTAATTCGCCCTAAAAAAATTCCAGCCTCAGACGCAGGAGAGTAATAAAGATCTCATCCCTCTCACCATAAATAAATTCCTCCCGTCGCACGTCGTCCCAATTACACACGCGACAGGAAGCTCGAAAATCATTTCCCGAGGAGAATCTGCTGAAACGGAACGCTCGGCTCAGGAAACGCTTTCCAGATGGAAAGACTTACGCCGTGTAAACGCCAATGATTCCGACGTCCTCTAATTAAGCGTAATTATAAGATAAAGATTAGTGAAACGGCAAACTCGCTGCTCCTTTATTACTGTACGGGGTTTTAGGGGGGGAAGAAGAAGAATAGGTTCCATGGACAAAGGTCTGATTTTCCCTTTCCATATGTGGTTCTTCCTCAAACTGTCAGAGACACACAATTATACAGGACATTGTCTTTAAACGAGGAGACCTCAACCTTCTCCAGCGTAACAATTCCTCTGTGCACAAAGCCTACTTCATGAAGATCTGCTTCACATGGCTTGGAGTAGAAGATCTCCTAGTATAGAGCTCCATTGAGCACCTTTAGGATGAGGAGGTCTTCCTCACCTTCTCACCTACATCACTACCTGACTTTACTAACACACTTGTAGCTGAATGAAGTTTAGTGGAACATCTTCCCAGAAGAGTGGAGCTCATCATAACAGCAAATAAGGACTACATGTGGAATGGGATCATTTGCTCAGGTGCTCAATCATATGCTCAGGTGTCCTCAAAATTTTATCTATACAGTGTATATTTATAATGAAAATGCTTTTCCCCTAACAGTAACGTACCTGCTGACAGGAGAACAGCTTTCCCTGGTACTTGTTGATGATGGTGTAACCAGTGGCTACGGTACGATCTTCAAACCAAGCCACGGGAGTCAGGAAGTCTCTGGGATTGGCGAGTCCATTCGCTCCTGAAATGGAGCACGAGAAATGTTAACGCTGGAGAATAAAATAATCACAGTCATTATTATAGAAACCGAACAGAAGCGATACCTATAGGTCCGAGATCAGGCAGCTCGAAGTGAGCGCCGTAAACCTCCAGGATGTAGCCTCTGCTCTCGCCAAACACGTCCACGCTGAAACGGATCCCGTTCTAAAGCATGGCAGAGGACACAAGAAATTAAATGTTATTAAAGATGTGATGAGAAGAAAAAAAACCTGAAGAATGAATACTGCAAATTCACTTTTATACAGAACGACAGGTTGAAGCTTTTATCTGTTTATTGGTACGTTTAACGTTACTTCCTGTTTCCGCTTACGTTATAGCAGCTATAAATGTTCCTCATTAGCCTCTCTCTTTTTCTCTTAGACCAAAAAACACACAGCTTGTCATGTTACAGTTTTCTCCTCCGTCCTGAAGGTGGCAGAATACATAACACTGCAGCACTGACACTGGAGACTCCTTCCACAAATGTTTTATAAATCACAGAAAACTATTTCTTTCCATTTACTACGTGGAGCATCAGGTGTACACATCCCTGTGAACGATGACGTACCCATAACTTGCAGCATCACTACTGTTACAAAGAAATATAACCAACACCTTCTGACCAATCAGAATCCAGACCCACCTGAATGACGCAGATCTCATTCGGCTTCACCATCATCTTTCCGAACTCGGTGGTGACCAAGAGTTCACCTTTTTGTGGAACTAAAAACACATTGAACAACAAACTTCAGGATTAAGAAGAAGAAGAAGAAGCAGAAGAAGAAGAAGACACTTTTGGGAGCATGAGTGACACGACTACATTATGGAAACGTACCAATGAGAAAATCTCCATCCGAGTTCTGGAAGCACCTAGAAATAAAAACCTTTCTGTAATTTTCTTTATTTCACCAAAACCTTTTTGTATTTAGGAACATCACAGAAGATTTTTAATCCATCACACTTTTGAACTTTCCACCAATAAAACCGTGTATTTTAAAAGTTCTTTCACATCACATGACCTCCTCTTTCACCAGGGTTTATTAGGGATTTCTTTTATTTCAATTACACTGATGTTATTCGTGTATAAACACCTTTATTCATCTCTGAACACCTGATAAACAACGTCCCAAGGACACCATGTCTGTCCAGAGTCGAGTGCTACAGCGTTCTTTATATTCTACTGCAAACACTTAAATAAAGAGCAGATTTCTGTTTAACAATAAATATTATATGATGAATAAATCAAATTTTATTTTATTATTATTAAATGTATTTTATATATATATATATATATATATATATATATACTTATGTTATAAATATGTTAATATATACTTTTCATATACTTTTATTTTATATATTTACTTCATATTTATTTAGATATAAAATATGTTTTATATATATTTATATATCTGTTATCGACTGAATTTTTATATTTCGATATTTTACAACTTTCTTGCTATTAGCTTTTGACACACTTGTAAAATAAGTGATTAAATATCAAAATAACCATAAATGTAAAATCTTATAATTAAGTGTACAATGCAATATATATATATATATATATATATATATATATTAAAGTCATTCCATTAAATCATAACATCATTATATTTATTATAATACTTAAACAATACATTTATATTGGTTAAATAATTAATTTCTGTAAATCTGCTTTAAGAAAATATTTATAGTGAACAAATCAAATGAATTAAAATTGAATGTAAGATATTATATAATGATCCATAATGTTAAGAGACACTGTTATAGTTAAACACTGAACACTGCAGGATGATGATGATGATGATGATGATGATGATGATAAGATCCTGAACTTGAATGGCAGAAATGCAGTAAACTCTGACCTGTCAATCATAGAGGTGTTGCAGGTGTAGATGTGGATGGCGATCCCATTGCGAGATTTTGAGTCTCCTGCGCCACAGATTGTGTGCAGACCCTAAAACAAAAAGAATTAAACACACACACACACACACACACACACACACACACACACACACACACACACACACACACACACACAGCTGTGTGGCTGAAGCACAAGAGAGAAGGAAAGCGTTTGACTGAAACATACCCCCACAAAATCCACCATCTTCTCCACTGCATTGGTGATGGTGAACGGCATCCAACGGAGCTTTTGTGATTAGAAGAAATCAGATAAAAGAAAAACAGATCCATTAGAAGACACTGACCACCTACAGGAGTAAATACGTATATATATATATATATACATTTTTATATACCTGATTGGGATCAGGTTCCACTTCATTCCAGTCTTCAGTCAGGTTTCCACAGGTGATTTGAATGAAGGGTTTGTGCTGAACAGAAGGTAGAATCCGGTACAGCCAACTGAAATTATACAGTACACACACACCCACACACACACACACACACACACACACACACACACAGTGTGGAATTCACTCAGGAAAAAACACTTTTAACATGCTTAAAAAATGTAAAAATTCATTTACATTAAAAACAGACTTTCCTCATTTCTATGCGCTAAACTGTGGGCGTGGCTACAAACAATTTCAGCATTCATTTAACCAATCATTTTCACAATTCTTTTACATTACTATTAATATGAATGAAGATGACTATAATAACAGCTAAAAATGAATAACTGTAATTAAGATGAACAAGTTCCTGTGCTGGTTATATATCCTGACAGACTCCCCGTCGAGCTAATGAGTACAAAGTCCTACTTAGTCACGTGTACTGATTTTTTTTTTTACAGTGGACATTGTCTAAAAGCAGCTTTACAGAATATAAGAATTATATAACAAAAATCTAAATATAAGTGCATTATGTATATTTATCCCTAAAGAGCAGCCTGGGGGAACTGTGGTGAGGGAAAACTCCCTTAGATGGTATCAGGAAGAAACCTTAAGAGGAACCAGATTTGAAGGTGAAACCCCTCCTCATCTGGGTGACACCAGGAGTGTGATTATCTTAGTGATATACCTTCTCTGATTGGTTCCTCGTGGGCAGGTGAAGGCAGAGCCTGAGAGCTGCTCAGCATAAAGTCCATATGGACACACCTGAGGACTGTTCTGTAAAAAAAAAAAATAATAATAATAATAATAATAATAATCTGTTTTATTTGTAGAATACTTCAATATTTACACACGTCAGCTTGACAGGAATTCAGATCTAGAGCCAAAGAGCATAAGACTAATTCTATATAACCTTCATCCAGAGTCAAGTGGGCGGGGCCAAAATGAAGTTCAAGTCAAGACACTTTATTTGTCATTTCAACCAGATAGCTGATGCAGTACACAGTGGAATGAGACGGTATTCCAGAACCTTGGTGCTACATAAAACATAAAGCTACATAGAGAACATAGAGCTACATAGAGAATACAGAGCTACATAGAAAATACAGAGCTACATAGAGAACACAGAGCTACATAGGAAATACAGAGCTACATAGAGAACACAGAGCTACATAGGAAATGCAGAGCTACATAGAGAACACAGAGCTACATAGGAAATACAGAGCTACATAGAGAACACAGAGCTACATAGGAAATACAGAGCTACATAGAGAACACAGAGCTACATAGGAAATACAGAGCTACATAGAGAACACAGAGCTTCATAGGAAATACAGAGCTACATAGAGAACACAGAGCTACATAGGAAATACAGAGCTACATAGAGAACACAGAGCTACATAGGAAATACAGAGCTACATAGAGAACACAGAGCTACATAGGAAATACAGAACTACATAGAGAACACAGAGCTACATAGGAAATGCAGAGCTACATAGAGAACACAGAGCTACATAGGAAATACAGAGCTACATAGAGAACACAGAGCTACATAGGAAATACAGAGCTACATAGAGAACACAGAGCTACATAGGAAATACAGAGTTACATAGAGAACACAGAGCTACATAGGAAATACAGAGCTACATAGAAAACACAGAGCTACATAGGAAATACAGAGCTACATAGAGAACACAGAGCTACATAGGAAATACAGAGCTACATAGAGAACACAGAGCTACATAGGAAATACAGAGCTACATAGAGAACACAGAGCTACATAGGAAATACAGAGCTACATAGAGAACACAGAGCTACATAGGAAATGCAGAGCTACATAGCGAACACAGAGCTACATAGGAAATACAGAGCTACATAGAGAACACAGAGCTACATAGGAAATACAGAGCTACATAGAGAACACAGAGCTACATAGGAAATGCAGAGCTACATAGAGAACACAGAGCTACATAGGAAATACAGAGCTACATAGAGAACACAGAGCTACATAGGAAATACAGAGCTACATAGAGAACACAGAGCTACATAGGAAATACAGAGCTACATAGAGAACACAGAGCTACATAGGAAATACAGAGCTACATAGAGAACACAGAGCTACATAGGAAATACAGAGCTACACAGAGAACACAGAGCTACATAGAAAATACAGCGCTACATGTCCTCACCCCATAAATTGCATGGAGTGCAACCAATTGCAAACAGTGAGAGACAAAAGACAGTTAGAGACAATAAAAGACAGTGTAGGACAGATGCACAAAACACAAAATAGCACCAACCAGTAAACCTACTGTATAATGTGTTAATGAACAATAACACTAATAATGTGTTGGTTTACTGCAATTGATCTAAACACACAAAGAGATTAAACATATAATCACTTAGAAGACAGATGAACAGGCAAACATGGCATTTAAATGTTTTTCCAAACTTATTAATACAGTGTCTTGGTGTCTTGCGTAAGTATTTACCCCCTTCAAGTGTCCCATGGTAATGTTCCCTCTGTGTGTTTTTTCAGTATGCTCGTAAAATTATTCAGACGTCAAACGTTTATTTTCTAAGAGACTGGGTTGGTTTCTGGCTTTGAGTTATGAGGCTTTATACAGTGGAACAACAGAGATTTTTTATCTCCATTCAGTTTGTTTGTGAACCAGTTACCTGTCCTTCAGGTAGAGCTCCAGGACAGCGAGGATCCTCAGAGGCAAACTCGTTCCCAAAACCAGTCAGGTACTAAAAATGGAACACAAAATTAAGAGAATTATATAAAATGCACATCGCACAAACTTTGTACAGGTTTTACTGTAGGCATGTTGGTTGGGGCAAAAGGATGCATGGGGTCGTTAGAGGCAAAATTTGAGCTGAGTCATGCTGCATCTGCATTTGGAGAAGGGGGCTGGACAAAGTGCACCAAAGGAGTTAGAACATGGAGCACGTTACAGAAACAGTTTTAGCTATAAAAAGTAATCATTTTGTTTCATTCGCTGGTTTTTAATACACTAACACGCAAATTCAGCAATAAAGAGAAAACGGGAATTTCTACATCATGCAAACTTCAGAGAAACTCACAAAAAACTATTGCAATTTTAAAATGCTAATATGTGCAGAAATATATACAGCATATATATACGTATCGATTTCGGCATCGAGCTGGAAGTTCAGCGCGAGCAGAAAACATCTGGGCTGCGGATGTTTTTCTTGCGTTCTGATTGGCTAACCAGGAACGCCCCAACCAAATCCTTCAAACACATTATATACGAACACACACACACACCGTGCAGGAAGATTATAATGTCTAAATACATATATATATGCAGCTCGTGACTCACCTTCAGACCGGCCATCGCGCGCGCTTGATTAGAAGAAAAGTCACTTATAAACTTTACACACAAAAGAAAATCCCTAAAGGAGGAACTTCAGCAGTCTGAGACTTCTTCCTACCTCTCACATCAGCTTCAAATAGAGAGAGAGAGAGAGAGAGAGAGAGAGAGAGAGAGCGGCTCAATTTATGCTTTTCTCAATATGGGTTTAATTAAGCTCAGACTGCACGTGACGTCAGCAGGTTTTTTTTTTTTTTTGGTGGGTGGAGAAGATAGAGGTGTGCAAACAAATGTCTTTACTGGAAGCCAAGATAAACTCTGACAAAACAGGACAATTCCTGATCACAGTCACGTCTCGTGATATGTTTTTAAAATACATTAATGTCAGATTCGTTTTTTATCTTCTAAAAAAACACATGCATAAATTAAATATTCAGTCTATTAGTAAGCCTGCTGTCTAGTTCTTCAGCAGATACAGCGTGTGTTAAAAGTGTGGAAACAAGGAGTTATGGTTTTTGAGAGACACATGCATGCTTCCATTTACCAAACTCAGTAATGTAAAGATATGTAGATGTAGATGTATTTCAACCAAACATATTTATAAATATCCAGATGTTCCAATTCATTTTTACACACTCTCTGCATCTGGACAGTTCGTTTCTCCAAACAGTCAGATAAAATACTTTGCAGTGTCTCCTGTATAACTGCTAAAGATGTTTTTCACTAGTTGGAGTTTTATTGTTCATCTCAGAGCAGTTCAATAGGATTTAGGTGTGGTGTCTGGGCAGGTGGTTCCATGATAGATATCATTCCAGACGTCTGTTTGCTCTCTAAAAAACAACTCAGAACTCAGACGTGCGCTTCAGATCATCGTCCTGTTGTACGGTGAAGTCGGTTCCAATGAGCCGCAGTCCAGACGGAACTGCATGGTGTTGAAGGGTGGAATGGGATCCATGATGGTTCAGGATTCCTTCACTTTCCAGAACCTTCTCTGCTCCAAAACAACCACAAACTATTAGGCTTCCACCTCCATGTGTAAGTGTGGAGGTGAAGGAGTCTGATCACATCTTCTATCCTGTTCTCCATCTTACACAAGTTCTTCTGGTAGAGACACAAATCTCACATTTGGACTCCACAGAACTTTCATCATTTCACTCATTCACTGTTCAGTTACTGTGTGTTTTTGCCTTTAAATAGTTTGTTGCACAGAAACTAAGGGAACATGCAGGTGTGTCAAAAAACATCTAATACTTTTTCGCAGCCACTGTAACGGTGTTCAGTTCCCAGTAATGATTCTTACAAAGTACATGAAATAATTTTTTTACACTTTAAAACTTTTTTCCAGAAGTGTTTGATTCCTTTAATAACACAGCAGTTTGTTATACAAATAATATCACATCATGTCTGCAGTTACACTACATGTTGTAGAACATCCATGAAGCAAAGAGCAGGTTAGTTCCTGTTCTCGCTTTATGGTGGTAAAAGGAACTCTTCTTGATGATGTCTTCTCACTGATGAGTGTTTGTGAGTTGTTGTTTTTTTACTATACGAGCCTGAAGACTACACATCTACACATCCCGTGTAATCATTTCAGCAGCCATGTTTCCACCCTGTTTCATACAGTACACAACCTATTCTCAGAAAGTGTGTGCTCATTGCCTACAGTTTTTCTCCAGTCTGTATGTATGCATCTAATATGTCAGAATTTTTATTATGCCTCACACCACATGCATCAGGTCGACCGTGCACCGTGCACCATCCTCAGCCCAGTAGCGTTCAGTTCTGTTTCAGCTCTCGGCCGGGTAATCAGCAGCTCTTCAGCCCGTGATTGCCTGGTCTGTGTGTATCAGGAGCTGGAACCTGGTCTGGAACTCAACTTCTGCTGGTTATGCATTGAATTTCCCCTGCTGTGCTTTATTTATGCCTTTCATCATCATGCAGAATCAATTTTCCTCCTTCATTCCCCTCTGTGCTACGTCCTCAGCGCCCTTCCTCTCATCGTGCTCGAAGGTAAATGGGTCATTTGACAAAAAAAATAAAAAATGGAGGAGGAGGTGGGGAAGGATACACCATTTTACTTTCAAAAAGCGAAATTTCAAACAATCTTTCTCACCGGTTTTTGAATAGCGTCTGGAAAGAGACACTTTGATGGGACATTGTGTTGGGCAATCTCAGTCTGGAAAGAGATTTTCTTAAACATGTTTTGGGTGATGTGTCAAATCCGCTGCAGAAATGTAAAATATTTGGGTCAAAAAAAAAAAAAAAAAAAAGAATGCAAATAAAATCTCTAATAAATAACACTTTGGTTCTCGTCTGTAAGAACTACAAAAGGATGTAGAAAAATAAAACAGCTGGATTTCTGTTGTTGTTGATCAAACAAAAAAACACAGTTTTAGACTTTTATGAAAAAATGATTAACAAGTAAATATATAAATATGATTATTTGATTGTACATCTTGGCAGCCTATTGTGTATACAGAACATCTTAATTTTTTTTCTTTGATAATTTTGTTGTTAACACATTTCACACACACGATCACACATTTCATTAGTTTTCTAACCTACTGTTTTCATACAATCTTCTTACAATCTCTTATATGATTATGGGCATCAAAAATGACAAATATGGTGTTAGAATGAAATTATTCCAAATTTTTTAGTCCAACCCCAAACAAACTGAAGTTAAAGGGAATTAGAACAAATATCCGGCCCCTGGTAACTGGGAAGGGCCAAAGTTTTAGTACTTTCTTAATGGTAATCAGGTGATTGAATGGATTCTGATTGATTTCACATCTCTAGACAAACGTATTTGTGTTTTTACTGCAAAACAGTTCTGAACAAGGAGATTTAATTACAGTTTAACTACAACATAATGTCTCCTAACGTGAGACTATCTATAGTTTATATAAAAGTTCAATCCGACACACAAAATCACACATTTCATTAGTTTCCTAACAAACAGCATTCTTACAATAATCACATACTTGGTATATAAATGTCTTTTATACAAATAATTGAAGACTGGTTGAATGTTACAGTTATTACAGTTATATTACTATTATAAAAGCATGAATAATCATACACATGTGCAGTATTTCTCCAAACAACTACTTACTAAATCTGTTTAATAAACGCTACAGATGTTTGGTCAAATTGTTTAATTAAAAAAAAGGCAATGTCTGTTTATAATGTATTCAAATATGAAGCCTAAAACATTTTTTCTGCATTAAATCAACTAAAAATGAAAGATTTCTTTACTCTTTCTTTCTTTCTCCTTTTTTCTACTCTTCTGTTTATCCAGTTTAGATCAGCGTCATATCGTGAAATCTCGACTTTATTTTGTTTAAAATGGACTGTTTAATATTGCACTTGTTATTGCTGATTGTTTTTTTTTTTTATAGTAAATCTAGCGTTTTCCTGCGGTGTCCTGCATCCAGCACGTTTCTGACAGAGATGCAGGAATAAAGGCAGAGTGAAGCGGCAGCTGCATCCAGTCCCCTGCTGGTCTGCAGTTTACTGCCCTGCGCTCAAAAGCCTAATGACGGAAAAGATCTCCAGTGTATGGAAATTGATCTGCACCCTCATGGGGAGAAAAACGACCAAATTAATTTTTTTTCTCCTTCAAACACATATAGGATATGCTGCATTCTTTATAGTCTGGAGGGGGACAAAAAAATCCAGCCCTGTGATAGACTTCAAGATCGGACCCTGCGATCTGATACGAGCCTCGAACGCATTATGCTGATAAATAGGTTGGAAATAAACCTCCTGGATGGCTTGCGTTTCTATTCATCAAATCAGGGTGTTAGATTGGAGTCCTGCTATGGAGATCGGATACAGATTTCAGCTGAATAGAAGAAAGTCTGAATGTGTGTACAGGAAGAGAAACATTTAGTGGGAAGTAAAAGTAAGGTGTTTGGAGATAAAAAAAAAAAAAAAAAGTTTGATCACTTCATCCTGTTTTGCGTTTATTCTATTAAATGCCCCTTGGAACGTATAAATCCCACCACAAGGGCGTGTCTTGATCTACAACAGAAGCTCATTAGCAGAAAACATGGTGTGTTTTTGGCTCTTTGTCTTCCTGTAAACTACTTCCTGTTTCAAAGGAATGGAGTTAATTCATTAGGGAGAAGATCAGGGTTGTATGTTGTGGCTTTGAGAGTTTTGCTTCCCAACAGTTGCAGAAGTCTGACTTTCAACACCATCTTTGTCAGTGACATCAATTTATCTTTCTCCGTAGCTCCTCATCACCTTCAGCAGCCCTAAATCTCAAACATGTACCACATACGAGGTGCTATCTAGAGGTTTCAATGCGAATGGTGTAACTGGTGTAACCGCGTGCATTACCACATCTGTGATTTCATCAGAACAAAGAACAAATGTGAAACACTCTGCCTGAAACTGGGCAAATCTGCCACAGAGACGTTTGGACGTGAGGTACGTTTGACATACGGCGACGCTGCGACGAGTCATTCGAGGTGTTTTGAGCTACATGTGCACGTAAACAGTGGAAGAACAACACTGGAAGACGACGAGAAATCAAAAAGCCCTCCAACGAGCTCAATGACCTGAAAAATGTCGAAACCATCTGGAAACTCATGCATGATGATCGTCTGAAACAATCCACATGATCTCACTTCCATGTCCTACCATATTTGGCAGATTTGGCTCCTGTGGACTTTGCCCTCTTCCTGAAGATGAAGATCCGACTCACTGTTTGGACACCGTTGCAGAGATCCAGTTTGACACGCTTCAAAAAGAAGACATCCAGGACACGTCCCAGGAGAACACTGGGGCGCTGTATTGCTGTGTAACGGGACTATTTTAAAGGCCATCGCGTGGAAACGTAGATAAATAAAGTACTTTCTTGTAAACAGAACTTTTTGATTGTTTCCAAACTTTTTGATACCAATTCATAACTCAAACATTTATGCCTTGATCTCACCTTAAACCTGGTGGGTGAAAGTAATAAAGGTTCGCTCCATCTTTTCAGTGTTCTCAGTTTTTATCTGATTTGCTAATCAGGTTTGTTGAAAGATGTGGTGCAGTGTGTATCTCGGACCATATTTGCCGTCACGTCAATCGGTCACGCATTTATTCAACCCGCAGTCACTCTGACTTCCTGTTTAAAAGGACACACAGCAACGTAAGGAATCAGATCCTGACAGCTTCTGCCATATTGCTTCAAAAAAAAGGTGGTCTAATGACTCTAATAACACTGGAAATTTCTTCCTCCGCATGTCACTTATTGTGTGCACTCACCTCCTACTGCTGCCGCGTCTCCACCACCTCCACTTACTTCTGATTAGATTTGCAGGGACGTCCACTATACCCTTTTAAAACCAAGTGCAGACGGCCTTTCGGAGTGGACTCACTCTCTCTCTCTCTCTCTCTCTCTCTCTCTCTATCTCTGTCTCATGCGGGGGCTGTAATGTTATGCAAATGCAATAATACAGAGATAAAGACTGTTGCGGCGCACCGTGCTCCAGTGGTTCAAGCCCTGGTGGATCCTCAGAGCTCACGCTAATGAGGAAGGAATTATTCTGGAGTCATTAAACAGCGCCCTCGCTGACATTTCTCCCCTCCATCGCCCACTTCGGCTATTAAAGCACTGTACACACACACACACACACACACACACACACACACACACACACACACACACACACACACACACACACACAGAGTTTGTCTTAAGGTCATTGTGAGGACCGTCCACCCAAACTCAGGCTCTTTTAGATTTCCAGAAGTAAATAACAAGCTGCAGATTCTGGTACAGCAGATATCCTCATGGGGACCCTGAAAAGGTCTCACATATTCCTTCATAAGATATGAAAACACACACACACACATACACACACATAATGCCATTGTGAGGACCATCCACCCAAAAGGGGCTCACTTTTAGAATTCTACAAGCTGCAGATTCTGCTACATCAGATTTTTTTTTTCCCCAAAAAGGGCTCACTAAGATATAAAAGCACGCGCACACACACACAAACACACACACACACACACACACACACACACACACACACTCCTAGTTTCTTACACATCAGAATGTCACCAAATAGAAGATTACACACTCATCCCACGGAGAAAATTGCTTTAGAATCTTTTGGTTATACAGATGCATTTTGTAAAAATAAATAAATAAATAAATAAGGCGTAAACACACACACACACACACACACACACACACACACAAACAAATACAAGCATAATCACTTAAGATGGAGATTCTATTGTCACTGGCTGCACCAGTTTCTCAGTTACATCAGACAGGAACCTTAAACTGAACTGGTGGTTTGTAGAAGCTGAAACACTCTCAGGCCTGATGACAGCATGCTGCACCTTTTCCTTGCCTTTGGACAAGTTTTCATCAATTGTGTGTAGGTTTTCCTTTTTAAATTGTCCTATGGTGTATAATATGAGTGTAAAGACCTCAAGCTTAAGCTCTGAAACCTAATTGAAGTTAGCAGGTAAAAGTGTTTTCTTTCTGAGTGCATGCGTATAATCTCCAGGTTTTCATGCAGCCGGTGAGATCCCACAGCAGCAGGGATGCAGAGAGCTGAAAACAGCTTCAGGAGTCATTGATGTTCCCTGCAATCCTATGTGGAGAGAAATGTATAAGGGAGGGAGGTGAAGAGAGAGACAGAAGTGTGTTGAGTGAAGTGATGGCGGTCGGGGGGCTCCGAGTGCGACCCCGGCGTGACCTCCACATCCACACAGAATTTACTGCTCTGACTTCCTCACCGCAGGAGCACCACACACCTGTACGCACAACAGGAATAAATCCAATATAGATTGCACAGCTTCACTAAATTCTTCTCTGCCCCCTACCGAGTCGATCAGACCCTCAGACATGGATCTGAACGCTTTTCTTGCTGTAAATGTGTCTGAAGATCTTCAGAGCCAAGCCTCTGAGTCTCCGGGTCACCACGGACCTAATGATGTCTTGCGCTTTATCCTTTATAAAACCCCCCTGGCTGCACTGTTGTGCTGAACAGAAGTTTAATTTGTAGCTGCTCTCATGCAGACACATTTCTATCCTTCACATGGAGAACCAAATTAAAGCATCCATACGCAACCCTGAAGTCTGACCTCACCTGGTCCCCTTTCGGTTGTGGAAAAATAAACATGATTAGAGTCAGACAAGGTGTCCTGATGAGCACAGAGAAGGACAGAGAGAAAGACAGAGAGAGAGAATGAAATAAAATGGCTTCACACGGAGGACTGGACTCACCTGAACACTACAGCCATTACTGTCACAGCAAACACATGAATGCCCATTTCTGACCCCCCCAGGAAGCTAATTTCATTTGAGATGAAGTCCTCGATGGACTGCTGGACATTATATCTGATATCTACCAGCTGAAGAAAAGACACACCGACATATCCCGGTCTTGAAAAATGTATCATAATTTGCTTATCTGCTTGCTAACCAGACCTCCCAATTAAATCACAGGAACTGCAGGAATCGGGGTTTTTTCCACATTAGTCCGCTAGATGGCACTAAAACCTCTTTTTTAATCAATTACTGACTAAAAGACTTTATTAATTATCAGATACATGATTGATTAAATTAAAATGATTTAACATAATAATTTTAAATCATTTATATAAATAAATAAATAATAAATGATTGCATGTGTAAATATTTAATTCAACCAAATGTAATTTACCCTCATGTTATATAGTTTTTAACATGTTACACATGATGTTATTTAAGATATACATAAATATATATATATTTTTTTATCATACGAGTATATATAATCTTTGGGCACGTGTGAAAACTGGTATGTGATTTTTTTTTTTAACATCCCATTCCACATTTACTCCGTATTTCTCCTCCACTCTACTGCAAAGATGTTCCACCAGGTTTTGTGCAGATTCATTCAGCTACAAAGGTGTTGGTAAAGTCAGGTAGTGATGTAGGTGAGAAGGTGAGGAGGTCCGTGTTCACATTCATCCCAAAGATGTTCAATAGGGTTTAGAGCTCTAAAGAAAGAGCTATTTAACTCCAACCCATGTAAATCACATTCTAATGGAGCTGGCTTTGTGCACAGGGGCTTTGTAATGCTGGAATAGTTTTTGGTCTCTTAGTTCAGGTGAAGGAAAAATCTCATGCCACCGCATCTCAAGACATCCACAATTATGTGCCTCCAAGAATCACATATGACTGGAAAAGTCAGGTGTCCCAATGCTTTGGACCACATAAAGTATTAAACTTGCCTTTGGCTTTATTTTCAACAAAAACTGATGATTCTGTACTTTTTAAAATAAATATATGTATTAAAATTATTGAAAAATGTTTGGTATTTTTAATCATAAATATATATTTTTTTAATTCTGTACACTTCAGCATTTGAGCTCCTAGTTTATTATTTTTTATTGATGCATCCTCCTTTTTTAACATCAACTCTATAAAATATTTGTCATTGAATTAAATATATATTTAACTATATACATATATATAATGTTGACTTTACAATGTAAAAAAAACTGCTGTATGATTGGGAATTGAATGTTAAACAATAATTAAATCGGTTTTGAAGCAGGTTTTTTTTGGTCGGTTTGAGGATTTTGTGGTAAAGGTCTTGAGACAAACTAAAAACGTGTCAATGCATTCGCTTTTATGGAAATTGGAATGATTAAGAATCAAGCCTAGCATTTCTCCTCTAACAGGTTCAGGTCTCTTTATGAATAAAACTCTTTCCTTTTCCTTCTTCATAAAAATATGTTGATTAATTTTTTTTTTTTTTTGCAATATGA
Source organism: Silurus lanzhouensis (assembly GCA_039877035.1). NCBI lineage: Eukaryota > Metazoa > Chordata > Actinopteri > Siluriformes > Siluridae > Silurus > Silurus lanzhouensis. Next base: position 480,809 of record JBCEWE010000108.1, read on the forward strand.
ATATCTTCTAAATGCCATCTGCTTCATTGTGTCGTTTTCAGCAATTTACATAAAACTCAGACAAGGTCAGATAGCAGCGAAATCCCTCATTTACTCTAATCAGCTTTCATTTGCATGGTGATACGCACGCGCGCGCGATATTGACGCTAAGTGAATAAGCGGACTTCTCCCGATTCGAGGGGAGAACAAATTTATAATTTATTACCATTATCATATATATATATATATATATATATATATATATATGTGCAGTTTGAAGCTCAGAAGAAGTATAATTTGCATGCATTACTTTGATTAACTTAATAAAGAACCTCAGATCTCTAAGAGAAAAAAGAAAAAAAAACACGGCTGTTCGCTGCTGCTAATCAATAAAGGCCAGTAAGCGCACGAGGAACGCGGCTGCACACACACTCCGTGTCCTGTGTGTCCGTGTGGGTGGTGTTGGTGTTGGTGATGATGGTGGTGTTGGTGTTGGTGATGGTGGTGTTGGTGTTGGTGTTGATGATGATGATGGTGGTGTTGGTGGTGGTGATGATGGTGGTGTTAGTGTTGGTGATGGTGGTGATGATGTTGGTGTTGGTGATGGTGGTGATGATGGTGGTGTTGGTGGTGGTGATGATGGTGGTGTTGGTGTTGGTGATGGTGGTTATGATGGTGGTGTTGGTGGTGGTGTTGGTGTTGGTGTTGGTGGTGTTGGTGTTGGTGGTGATGGTGGTGTTGGTGTTGGTGATGATGATGATGATGATGATGATGATGATGGTGGTGTTGGTGGTGGTGATGGTGGTTATGATGGTGGTGTTGGTGGTGGTGTTGGTGGTGTTGGTGTTGGTGGTGATGGTGGTGTTGGTGATGATGATGATGATGATGATGATGGTGGTGTTGGTGTTGGTGATGATGATGATGATGGTGGTGTTGGTGGTGGTGATGAGGATGATGATGATGATGGTGGTCTGATTTTGATAGTAAGTGGTGACCACGCGAGCGCTCTCACCGGGTCACCTGTAAAGCTTATTATATTGAGTTCGGACAGAGCCGTGTGGGCAAAAAAAGGGGAAAAAAAAGAAAAAGCAAAGAGAAAAATGGCTCGTGACCCTGTGTGACCCCGGGGCCATACCTCGCCTCGCGCTCTCGGGGTCGATATGAATGCTGAGCTTTAATCTACAGCAGGCGCATATACATGTATGAAATGATGCGCAAAATTTGCAATCTCGAGAAACTTCCAGCGGAGGAGCAACAGCTATTCTGCACAGAGGCCCATTTTAGATTACTGACAAAATGAGGCAGAAGCTGTAGTGGTGCTGGCGAGAAGAAGAAAAAAAAAACAACAGAATATATCTGTCACCTTCCTGCGCTCGGGTTCATCTACAAACGATGATGTTCAAACTTTTGTCACATGATGTCAATACAAGCGAATAAATCATTATTCCATTTATAAGTTTTCCATTAATGGTGAACATCAGGGTCAAAAAGAACCCATGGAACAAACCGATGACTGGGAGAACCAAAATATCAGATGGACAGATGTTGTTTTGCTACACTGGGGACTACCAATGATCCATAAACCTGAAGTACAAACCTTCTAGTAGCAGATCAGATCCATCGGGTATTTTTGTGGTTCATATAAACAGAATTAAAGCAACATCTGGACACCTGAGCATTTGTGCAGATATCCAACCTGCCAATCACGTCACAGAGACACAACTCAAAAAATCACGCAGATCAAGAGCTTGTTGATTGGAATATTTCATCAGTGTTGAGCAGAAAACCATCCTAGAATGGACACCATGCTGAGCCTTGAGGCTGCAACAGCAGATCATTCTGGGTTCCTCTACTTTCAGCCAAGCAGAACCCGAGGCTACACAGACCCAAACTGAACAGATAAAGATTTGCCAGCATGTGCACCTGACCTGATCTAATACCTGACCTACACATGGCGTCATGAGAAGTGCTTTCTCAGAGTCTGGAGAATTTGATATTTAAGATCTGATCCAATTAATCATCTCATGAACGTCATTTCCTGTTAGCCAAAGTATTTTACATTTCACGCGGAGGTTCTGTGACTTTGTGGTCCACGTCCTCTGTGTTTGTGTTGGACAGGAAGTGATCAGAGCAGAAGCTAAAGTGTGGAGGCTAAATAAATAAAGCGCTTCTGCAGCATGGAGTCATTGAGGAAACGGTGGTCTTGGGTTTGCATGTTTGAGTCATCCCCCTTTTTTCTCCTCAATAAATTTGAATGATCGAGTCAGTTGAGCGAAATTAGAGTGCTTTTGTTTTTTATTAGAGCGTATTGCGGTTGGAAAATTACAGATGATCGCTCGCGCTCGGGATCGCTATTGTTGTTGCGATCATCGCCTGTCATTCTAAACTTGGGCTAACAAAGTCGTTAAATTGACTCCCTCGCACCCTCATTATGCGCAGTGTTAATAACCGCTAATTAACTTTGCTTACGCGCGCGTCGGAAAGCTCGTCTCTCTCTCTCTCTCTCTCTCTCTCTCTCTCTCTCTCTCTCTCTCTCTCTCTCTCTCTCTCTCTCTCCTTCTCTTTTTGTTCTGAGCAGCATCCAATTAAGTCACAGAAACTGGAGTAACTGTCAGCAGAACGACTCCCAGACGACTAAAGACTGCGAGCAGACGGTCAGTCGTGAGAACAGACCCGAACCCACGCGCGCTACACGCGATTTCTCTTTCTTTTTCTTTCCTTTTCCTCCCTATTCATATTCACTTTCCTTTCCTATTTCGTCACCACTAAGTTTTATTAGTTTTTTTTTGTGCAAATGGAATGACGTCATTGTTCTGGCTTTACACTTCTTCCTCACACGGAAGGGCTTTGACCCAAAAACCTTCAGCACAACAATATTTGGATTTTTATTAATAATTTTTTATCATATGATTTATATGGACTGCATGCGTTTATATCGGGGTTTATTTTTATTTACATTTCTTTACTTTGCTGATGCGATGTATCTACATGTAGATTGAGACAGAACGGAGTTAAGGAGGGTTAAAGGTCATGCTCAGAGACACACATAGATACTGATTTATAGCTACATCATTGGCTTTTTCTGTAATTTGACTGAAATTATGTGTAATTAGGATTATGGAATATAAAAAAAATCAATAAGGTCAGGTCACTGAAATCAGGAATAATATCTCTTTATACTGTTTTTTTATATAATTCCATGTGCAAATCACCTTAATGTAAATTTTAGTGACCCATAAAACGTTACTAACAGGTATAAGGTTTATGTGGCTCCAAATTCCTCGAATCTTTTCATTAAATACCAACACGTTCATTGTCGGGTTTATATCATTGTTAATGTTGTGTACATTATTAAATAAAATATAAAAATTTTAACATATATTAACTTTAATAAAATGAATAAAATTATTGTGTGATCAGACCCACAGGGTGAAGTGCTAATGGCAAATAATAAATCTCTTCCTCTTCTATCACAAAAAAAGTAATGTGTTCTGAAATCAGTGCAGAATGTAAAGGTGGGAAAACTGCATCAAACACCTCGACCAAATATCTAACATGAATCCTGTTTGACCGCAGTTCTGCCTCAATACACCAAATTCTGACTATTACATTTCTTACTGTAAAAGGAGGAAATATTTTCCTGAATCAAAATCCAAAAGAGATCCTATGCTGTAAATAAAAATGCATGCAGATATAATACGTGTTGAATATTATACAATAAGTCATGGATGTTCATTTTCATGTTGCAAACCTGAATTGCATAACACAGTAAGTCTGGGTTAGGATTAGGGTCTGTCCCTGTGATGGACTCTGTGTTCCTGGGAAAGTGCATCAAATTTTAAATAAATGTAGACGCGTCACCATGTACATTTCCATCTCTAGGGTTCAGGTTGGGGAACATTTGCAGAAGTTTATGGGATACTCCATGCACCTCTATTCAGTATACTGCCAAACTGCCAGCAGAGGGCACTGCATGCAAAAAAGCAAAACATTCAAAGCATTTGGGCCTCTGGGCTCCTGCAGACAAGAAATCAGTGATCACCAACCTTCCAGGAGATCAATGCTTACTCCAGAACTGAGTTCCAAATTCCAGAAATCCGACGTCTGCTTCAGATAATCAGTGGACTTGATTAGGCGGATCAGATCTGCTGAGTTTGGTTTGAAAATGAAATCTTTTGATAAAAAGCAGAGCTGCAAATCATTGAGCTGGAAGATTTTGAATCTTCAGACTTTCCACACCACTGGATGAAGTCCATATCGAAATCAGATTATTTATTGTATATGTATTTATTTAATTTAAACGAATTTTCCTATAAATATTAACGGAAATTGCGTCAGAAAATGTATAGAAAATAAGAGCGTTGCTTTGACAGAAGAACAGTTTTGACATAATCCATAACTTGTTCCATACTTTTGGAGATTTCTTTTTTTCTAAATTTGTCTTGCGTACGATTCCAACCATTTTTGACGCCTTTATAATAAAAATATTCAATCGATGTTGTGGAATCAGTCATCAGTGTTTTAACCTTCACTCTGGGGATGATTTTTATCTGGGAAAATGTCCATGCTGTACCTTTAAATGACGTTCAGATCACAGCAGATGCAGTGGAGCACCATCAGTAAGTTTTCCTCCAAGTCCATGCAGCAGCAGCATGAAGTTGCTAAATTTCTGAAATGGAACAAAAAACCAAAGCAGAACAGCAAGTATTAGTTTACACGCCACTCATAACATAGACTGTTGTACAAATTATTAAGTTAGACTTGTTGTGGAAATATGACACCCAGTAGCATCAGGGGAACTGGAGGAAAAGGAGAACAAGTGGCCCGCGCGCCTTGTGCTAAATAGACCACGGAAAATTAAATATGTGAAAATTGCGCATTTTGTCTTCCTCTCCATCTTCCTCTCTCTCTCTCTCTCTCTCTCTCTCTCTCTCTCTCTCTCTCTCTCTCTGAACGTGTGTGCTTGTAATTAGTGCATTTAAACAAAGCGCGGATATCCTGCTGGCGGTAATAGTCCCTGACATTTCTTTTCTTGGGTTAATAACAGAGTGCGTATAAATGAATCAAATTGTGGCCCCAAATTACATAGTGACTTTAAATACGGGTCTGCATTGCGCGGCTGTTTGGGACCGAGGGGGAAAAACCGTTTTATATTGTTATTATTGTCATTAGTCTGTTGATCTGCTTTACAAATGCCCCAGAAGTTTTGGAGCAGGAGTGTATTTGTGGCACAGATTTACTGCTTACTGCTTGTGGATATTAATTACATTGACTTGTAGATGATTGTAAACGAGGGACAGGCTGCAGACTCGTGGTCACAATGCGCAAGAAAAACAGGCATGAAACATTTACACGTTTTTTCTTTTAACCAACATTTAGAAACCTCCTTCGATCGCAGTGTAACAAACAGGCAGTCATCTTCAGAGGCCAAAATTAAGGTCATAACATAGACTAGCTTGAGTGTTTTCTGGGTATTTCATAATTATTTCTTGATGTGCCTCTTCTCGGGCTGTAACAGAGCTGCACAGCTCCTTATAGTCTGCTGAATGGAGAGAGTAAATTGTAGCTTGTTGAAGTTTCAGGATTGAATTCTAAAAAAAAAAAAAAAAGATCCTTTTATGATGGCTTTGAGCAGGGTCACGCCATCCACAGCAGGTTAAATAGACTTCTCAATCAACCTCTCCAGGCTCCTGAGTCCAGTTACCTGCAGGCCATTATCACCACCTTCAACCATCTGAGACTATCTGATCGCTCCAGAGAGGACAGGCAATTAGGGGGGCTGAGGAGGGCTAGCAGTCTGTTAGAAAGGCTACCAAAGTGTGAGGAAGGCAACCAGAAGCACTCAACACAAACCTGCTACCATCTTCTAGGTGTTCTGATATCTGATACATCTCACATATTTATATCTTTATATAATTATTACTGAAATACAGTCCACAGTGGGAGAATATTTCTATTATATAATGTTGTACAATGTAAAAAAAAAAATTATAATAATAACAGTTATACATATTATTTGTTATGACTGTCGTAATAATATATTTGCAAATAAATATGATGAGATAGATAGATAGATAGATAGATAGATAGATAGATAGATAGATAGATAGATAGATAGATAGATAGGTCATCATGTATTATTTTCTCTCTTCTAATTTACTTTACTCCTCCAAGCCAAAAAAAAAAGAAGGTGTAATAACATTATAATTGTGTTTATAAACCCCGAAGCCACGCCCCCCTGCGATCTGACATTAGTAGATATTTGTAAGGACATCAAACCTCATTTGTTTTGTCGGATGTAAAAATGCTGCTCGTTTTAATGTAATTAAACTGTGAAGTCGGTTTTATTGGACTCATGTCAGTTTCTCAGGCTGGTGAACTTTAATGAGAAAACTGAAAGATCCCCCTTTTCCCCCCGGGAGCCAATCAGATTGTCGCTCCACGTCAGTGCGGCGGAATGGAGAGAGGAGCTGCAGCGCTGAGGAGCTCCACACACTTAACCATTACACACCGACACACACACTCACACACACACACACACACACACACTCTCTCACACACACTCTCGCAGCCAGAGTGAGAGAGAGAGAGAGAGAGAGAGAGAGAGAGAGAGAGAGAGAGAGAGAGAGACGCACCTCGGGTTACAGGAGCACAGAGGGTACAGAGCGCTCGCACTGTTACAACCTGGAACTTCTCTGATCGCCGAAGACAGAAAAAGAAGCTGAAATCGAGAGAAAGATAAAAATGAGCAGTCAGTTCGACGACGATGCGCGCGACAGAAGTGAGTGTAAAAGCAAATCTCCGACCGTCTTGTCCTCCTACTGCATCGAGAGCATTTTGGGCCGGAGGAGCCCCTGCAAAGTCCGACTGGTGGGCGCGCAAAGTTTAACCGCGCGGCCGGAGCACGAGCAACCTTCAGAAGGTACGACACACACACACACACACACACACACACACACACACACACACACACACACACACACACACACTCTCTCTCTCTCTCTCTCTCTCTCTCAAACACTCTTACACGCTCCAACACACACTCATACACTCACTCCCGATCTCAAACACTTCTCCTAGCAGTGTGTGTGTGTGTGTGTGTGTGTGTGTGTGTGTGTGTGTGTGTGTGTGTGTGTGGTGTGCACTCAATCTATTAAAAAACATTTTAAAAACTGTTTTAAAACTCATCGCCTTTTTCTCGAAAAGAACTTTGAAATTTCCTCCTGCCTGAAATTAGAACATGGAAACTCGTAAACATGAACATCTAGTGGACTTTTCCGGCTTTAACAGTAACTCGTGCGCTGTTTAAAAAAAAAACAATGTATTTATATTAAACATGTTATATGTTTTAATAAATAATCAGGAGATCAGACCTGGTTGCACCTTCAAACTCCACATCTCCAGGAGCTGTGTGTCCAAACACTCAAACAATCAGCCGTACAACAAGGGCAAAGTTATGAGATTAGCAATATATTCATACATTACATTATTATTATTATTATTATTATTATTATTATTATTATTATTAAATAAGCTTTTTTTTATTTGTATTTTTTTAACGAGACATTCGTAGAGAAATTCAAGAAATAACGCCGATTGTTGAAATTGTTGCTTGTTGGATTAATTTAATTCTTTAAAACTCATAAACAACATAAAATGACCTGAGATTCTAGTTAAAAAAAGAAAGGTTTATTTTTGTTTAATGAAATTATTGTTTTTAATTATTTAAAAATATATATTTAGTAGCAGTTTTTGCGTTAATATAAAAAAATACCGAAACCTCTCAAAGCCACGTGTCAAATTAATATATATATATATATATATTTTATTATTTTATTTTAAAGGTAAATGTATACAGGAACATGTTTTGCTCCAGATGTAGACATCAGCTAATCTGCACATGTTCTTGTATGAACAGTAACAGTAGATTTCTGAGTAAATCCTGAGGTTTTTCTCTTTAAAAATAAAAACAGAAGTTAAATTTGTGAAAATTGTTGCTGTTTCAGTTTCTAGTAAAGACCTCACCTTTGACTCGGACATGCATCTTCCACCCAAACTGCGGCGGCTTTACGGCCCCGGGGGCAAATACCTGGACACGAGCAGAGTGTTTCAGGAGCACGGGGAGAAAGGTGATCCCGGCTGCGAGGGCATGAAGATCAGCCAGGCGCCGCAGGTGAGCATCAGCCGGAGCAAGTCGTACCGGGAGAACGCGCCGTTCAGCGGGCTGGAGGAGGCGCGCAGCAGCCCGGAGCTGGCCGAGCTCGGGGCGCTCAAGTTCGAGGAGGACACGGTGAAGGAGGAAGAAGAGGAAGAAGAGGAGGAGACGTGTGGAGCCGAGCACGGCCTATCGCCCAAGGACGAGCCGAGCCCGCGTAACGACACAGACGTGAAGGACGGTGAGGACAGCGTGTGCCTGTCTGCGGGCAGCGACTCGGAGGAAGGCATGCTGAAGCGGAAGCAGAGGAGATACAGAACCACGTTTACCAGCTACCAGCTGGAGGAGCTGGAAAGGGCGTTCCAAAAGACCCACTATCCAGATGTGTTCACCAGGTACGCAAACCTAAACCTCATATAATAATAATAATAATAATAATAATAATAATAATAATAATAATAATAATAATAATGATAATAATAATAATAACAATAATAATTTGTAGTAATGGATACAAATGGCATACTTTTAAGAAATACTAAATTCTCACATCTGTACAAAAACAAAAATTATTAACAATACTCTGTACAAATTATTTTATAAACGTCCAACCAAAAAACGGATGTACTCATTAACAATACTACTACTAATATTAATATTAATAATAATAGTAATAATAATAATAATAATAATAATAATATTAATAATAATAATAAATATTATTATTATTATTATTATTATAGAGCAATAATGAACACCATGCAGCATTTAAACCCAACCACGATTTTCTGCTGCATTTTTAAACATTTTTCCAGTTAAAATTCTCCATAAAATGAAGATGATTATTTAAAACACAATCACCCAAAATGTGCATTTTATTCGTGAACTTTATTAAATGTATTTTTACTCGTTTGTTTAAAATATTATTTTTGTAACCCAGAGTTAATAAAACACCATTTTCTACAAATCTGGACATATTAGAAATTAATTAGAAAATTTCACAATGCGCGTTTTTTTAAACACAGAAATGTGCGCATGTGATAAATCTGGAAACGCAGTTGGAAAAATCTTAAATTTTCCCACACAAATGTCATTTATATTTGTTACGGCTTCGAGGCACACAGCATGAAACAATAATAATAATAAATAAAATGAAAATTATTTAGTTGATTTGAATATTACCTGACATTTTCCAGTGAATATTCACGAACACCATATTTTACAAAATCATGCTTTTATAATTGTAAAAAAAAAAAAAAAAAAAAAGCAATACAACACAAAATTGCTTTTTTTTAAAATAATAATAATCTTTTCCTTTTTTTATAAATCGGTGGCGTATATTGTCTTTTTTTTATATATTTTTTAAATCGATGTGGCTCGTTTTTCTTTTCAATCGTAATTGTAATTGCATCCATTCTCTTCCAAAATGCTAAATGGTGATGCGGTTCCTGTCAAGGCCTAGAGTTTGAATCGCCATTATTTCCGTCATTATGTATTTAAAGCTTTTAGAAATAAAGAGAGAAAAAAACAGGGGGAAAAACGTGTGTGTGTGTGTGTGTGTGTGTGTGTGTGTGTGTGTGTGTGTGTGTGTGTGTGTGTGTGTGTGTGAGAGACAGAGGAAAAGAAAAAGATTGTACAACTGTACAATACTAAATCTATTTTTGATTTGTTTTATTTCGTCTGTGTCTGATTGAGATGTTAAATCTGTGCGTGTGTGTGTGTGTGTGTGTGTGTGTGTGTGTGTGTGTTGTTTCAGAGAGGAGCTCGCGATGCGTCTGGACCTCACCGAGGCGCGTGTTCAGGTAATTAGATTGATGAATTATCACTATACCCATCAGATCACATTATTACAGTATAGTTATTGATTATTACAGTATTATAGACTCGAGCTGATCTACTGAACACACCTGATAAATATTTATATATTATTTATGCCTTATTAAATAAAAATAACAAACCGTGCATTTGAAAATATTTTTTATTTACTTTCTAGGAAACTATACGTTCTATAGTTATACTATCTATCTATCTATCTATCTATCTATCTATCTATCTATCTATCTATCTATCTATCTATCTATCTATCTATCTGTCTATCTCACACACACACAGAGAGAGAGAGAGAGAGAGAGAGAGAGAGAGAGAGAGAGAGAGAGAGAGAGAGAGAGAGAGAGAGAGAATAATAAACGTTGTAATTAGACAGGAAATAAAAAAAAGGATGTTGTTTTTTCCGAATTGAAAGTATTCTTAGAAAGACATGGTTTGATTCTTTAGAGATTTAAGAGAAGAAGAAAAACTCCTCGTGTGTATAATCATCAGGTGTTCTCAGTGAAAGCCGCCTTCATGTTCCTGGTTATTTATTTGATGTATTAGTGGAGCGTTAAGTTTTCCGTGAATTCCGGGGGAATTGCGCTAAGCGGCTTGTTCTCTATCTGGCTAATGGCCTATATTTAATTTCATTTGAAAGTGTAGCCTTCAGCAGTGTTAAACGACTCCCCGACGTCACGCCGGAGATCTCTCCTGTTATCCAAAGTTATTACATGCAATGGAGCGAGCGTTTTAACGGCAATTACGCAGACGGACGCGCGCAGTCCGTAAAAGCGCACTTAGCGCAAGAGCAAACACTGCTATTCCAGCGAGAAAATGGTGTTTGAATTCTCATCGCCCCTGTGCGGGTGGAGGAGGAGGAGGAGATGGAGTTGGAGGTAGATGAAGAAAAAGAGGAGGAGGAGGAGGAGGAGGGTGTGAGGATAATGCTATTTGATTTCCCATTTTGTGATTGCAATAGACCAGCATTGATCCGATGCTTTGCACTTGGAACAAGTGAGACTATTAAAGGTGTTTGTCGCCCCCTCCAGCCCTTCACTACCACCACCCTCCTCCTCCGCCTCCTCCCTTCCAATCCAGCCTATTCAAAGCTTGCATGATCAAGCTCCACTCCCATAACCAGAGAGACAGTACACACACATGTCAGGGTTATTGCCAACATAAAACAACAGATGTCTGTTTGGGCCTGCGGATGAACAAATCACTTAATGGGCCGATCAGGAGGTGATAAAACTCATAAATTCCCCAGGGGCCCTGTGATGCAAAAAAGCCTCCGTGTGTGTGTGTGTGATAGAGTCAGTGTTGACAAAGTCCTCATTGCGAACACACTCGTCTCCAAGCCCTGGCATTGTAGTAGGCCGTAGGCCATACACACACACACACACACACACACACACACACACACACACACACACACACACACACACACACACACACACACACACACAGTGCAGTGATGAGTTGGGGCTCCCGTGGGAAAGTTAAATACCCTTTCAAAGTCACTTGCATTTTCAGGAATTTTCATTTAAAGTGTATTAATTGTTACTGCCCCCCCGATCAAGCCGTTAGATCCCAAATCCTTTGTGAACAAAGCTCTTAATTACCGTACTCCACCCCGTTTTTTTCCCCTCGCTGCAGCCGAAAACCAGCTTTTAATTAGCAAAGTTAGGCTAACAGACCATAAGGGAGCAGGGCTCAGGGTCATGTAATTACCCTTGACTTTCCGCCTATTTGTCACCTCATTAAAGAGAAGCAAATATTGCAGACGGATTACAGGGTCGCGCTCAGACAAGCATGCAGAGCGCGCGCTACGCAATTCTGGATACAAAGTGAACTCAGGAAGCTACCGTGAGATGACGATATGAATCACGACACCCAGACAAACGTTTGATCGTGTTTTTCAGATGTAAACTAAACCAGGCCGTGTCCGTTAACATAAGCCGTTCTTTGTGTCCAGGTCTGGTTCCAGAACCGTAGAGCAAAATGGAGAAAGAGAGAGAAAGCAGGAGTTCAGTCTCATCCTCCAGGTCTGCCATTCCCTGGTCCACTGGCTGCAGCACACCCCTTGAGTCACTATCTAGAGGGAGGCCCGTTCCCTCCTCACCCACACCCGGCTCTGGAGTCGGCTTGGACCGCCGCCGCAGCAGCCGCCGCCGCTTTCCCAGGACTGGCGCCACCACATAATAGCTCTGCACTTCCTCCGGCCACGCCCCTCGGCTTAGGCACCTTCCTGGGCACAGCCATGTTTCGCCATCCGGCCTTCATAGGACCCACTTTTGGCAGGTAGGCCTGCTTGATCACGCGCACAGCTAGAAAGTGCAACACATTAATAATGACCTCTAAAGAAGTTAAGGAACGTCTGCATGATGGAATGTATTTTTTTTTTTTTTCTTTAGAATTTTCTAATCAGCTTGACTCTTCTGCTCAGACTTTTCTCCAGCATGGGTCCCCTGACCAGCGCTTCCACGGCCGCCGCTCTCCTGCGCCAGGCCACGCCGCCGGTGGAGAGTCCGGTGCAGCCACCCGCCGGACTGTCTGACCCGCCCACCGCCTCTTCCTCTTCCTCGACCTCCACAGCTGCCGACCGCCGAGCATCGAGCATCGCCGCGCTACGTCTTAAAGCAAAAGAACACTCGGCCCAGATCACTCAGCTGAACATTCTGCCCACCAGCGCTACGGGGAAGGAAGTCTGCTGAAGCTGTCGCTCTGAAAAACAAACCACTTACTGAAAAAAATAATAATAAAGCATGACCAAATCCACAGTGCAACAGCACACACACACACACACACACACACACACACACACACACACACAAGCTGTCGGAGCCCTGGAGGCGTGATGCACTGTTACAGCACCCATCGTATTGGACATCCTCCTTCAACCACCCGAGCCCCAGACTGCAATGTAGCTACGCTGGCGAGCGACAGCCAGTCAAGCTGTACTTGAAAGTCACTCAATTTGTTTATTTTTTTCTTTTGGGTCAGGGATATGATGAGAGCACTCACACACAAAATAGAAACATCTTCTCCTCTGCAAGAAACATCAGCTCCAGTGTGGGGCCAGAGGAGGGGGTCAATATGCCAAAGGGAACTTTGCACCATCACCAAATTCCACCAAATCAACATGAAAATAGAAAAAGAAAAAAAAACACCTCCCATCCTCTCAGTGAAGATTTCTCCTCCATCTCATGTGTTATGATCTTCTGGATGAAAATGAACCAATATCTTCAAAAGGACAGTGATGGAGTTCAGACTGCGTAATCATTGATCTGTTAAGAGTAGCCTATTTGTACATACATATACATATATAAATACACACACACACACACACACACACACACACTAGCACTGTAAAGATGATAAATTGAATTTGGGGTAAGGGACTGAACCTTAAGCGTAAAAAAAAAGTTGTACATTTGAAAACATTGAAATTCACTTGATGTAGTATTGTATGAATGTTTCCTAGTAGATCTCGACTTATGTTCATTTCACAAAATTTTAGCTTTGTAGATGATTATTTATGTCTATCCTGTGGACTGTTCAGATCCACAGCAGGACACACACTGCTGTTCCACCAGAGACTCATGTGGGTTTTTTTTTTTTTTGGGTGGGTGGGTGGGGGGACCCGATTCACGTGGAATAATAATAATAATAATAATAATAATAATAATAATAATAAAAAGTATAAATAAATCTGATGAATTAATCTGATGGAACCCCCTAACTATTATTTGACCGTTATTATTATTTGTATTATTTCTATTGTTTAATTCAGTTATACAAAAAGAAAAGAAAAAAAAACATCTGCACAATGTACAGCATGCATTCAAAAATAAAGTACAGAAGCAATATAATTTAAGATTTCTTTTGATGAATACACGCTATTTTATTCTTATTAAGATCATTCTGTACGAGACAAGTTAATAAAGAAGTCGTGCCTGTATTATTAACGAGTTATTAATGCAGAGAAACGCGAAGTTGGCAATTTTACGGACGATAGAAAAAATATATTGGCGCTTTACTATTATTTCTAAAAGTATTGCTGTTCGTGGGTAGTGTTTTAACGTGTAAAAGAATGGGTGGTGTGTGTGTGTGTGTGTGTTCTGTGTGCGTGTGTGTGTGTGTGTGTGGGGGGGGGGGGGGTGGTGTTAAAAGAGATGATTATTCGCTCCATTAAGTCGTGCTTATATTCATGGAGCTTTTTCAATTCCACATGTTAACAAAACACGCTTGGAGAAGTTTAAGAGGCCGCAAATTGAACTCGTTCTGTGTAATGCCTCCTAAATCCGCCCGAGTCTTTTCTTATTAATGAAGTAACAACCGGTTTATCAGAATGTCTTTTCTCTGGATTGAGTTCCCTCCCTGAAACCCTCTCCGCCATTACAGCAATCAATGCGGGTCTCCTTTCAGCCAAGCCGTTCTGACCCGTCCATGGTGTCGAGGCAAATCGCGTGAAATTACCTCTAGGATTAATTTTCCCTTCTTCTCCTTCTTTATTCTCCTCGCGGTGAAAAGAGGTCCCTTTCCTTGTTTTACAGCCGCTAATCCGACTCACACCACAAACACGCAGGATCAGTGCAAATGGAAATAAAGCTTTATGAAGATGGGTTGGAAGAAAGACCAGTCTTTCTCTTTCTCTCTCTCTGTGACTCTTCACATAATTTATTCTCACTAACTCCATGCGCTTAGGACCCCCCCCTTCCATTACCTTCCCTTCCCTCCCTCTCCTTCTCTCTCTCTCTCTCTACCAATCTCTTCATCTATCTTTCAAGACTCCTAGAAGTCCATATTAAACATCTGACACGCCATGCTGCCTGACAAGAGCAGCAGAATCTGTTCAAAGAGGGCATTAAGAAGGGGGGAGAAAAGAAACCTATTTTCTCTGCAGCTCCGGTGGATGATGTTGACCAGGCAGAGCTCTGGAGGACAGGCCGCTTCTCCACCTCCACTCTTTTATTTATGAGATTATCAAGAATTCATTTATCTCGTTATCATATATTTTTTGTCAGTGTTATTAATGATAGGAAGGTGACACATTGTGGGCAAAATAGAGAAACTCGTGTGAGAACCGAAGCAACAAGTTTGTTGTTATAAATATTTTATAATGACGCAAAAAAAAAAAAAAAAGGAAGAGTAAAGAAGTCAGAAGTTTGGGGTTATAATCGCAACATTTGTCGCCGGGATAAAAACATTTATCATCACATCACCAGTGTCGAGCTGGAGTCAGAAAATCCATCTCAGATCAACTTTTCTTTTGTACTTGATTGTGAATTTCTTGAGTCGCGTCCGGAGCGGATGATAATCAGCACGACGCGGGTTTTTGCGCCTCTCGCTCCGGCCGCGGCTCGATTGGATTGGCCGGGTGCTGAAGGCACTAAAAGCGCTTTGATGAGGCTCTCGTCTCCCTTTTTGGAGTCGCGGAGAAGAAGGGAAAAAAAAAATCAGTGAAAAGCCTGAATGACTGGGGGCCCCACTCGCACTTTCCCGAACCCCCCTGCCTCCTTCTCCCCTCTCCCTCCGTGGGCGCGTCTTAATTCCCCCGCGTCTCTTTTACTCTCATCCAATTAGTTCAGTGTATTAAGCGGTTTATCATCTCATAGCTCGCTATTGAAGGAAACAAGGGGACCACTTTGCTACGGGAGCGGCTTTTCCTTTTCACACCCACGGCTACTTACATATTCCAGCGCGCAATGAATAATAGCGAGAGAATGGAACACTAATTCCCTCATCAAAGGAAACCTTGTCCTACTACTATTTCTGGTCCGAAAGGCGGGCAATAAAGCTTAGCCAGACACACACACACACACACACACACACACACACACACACACACACACACACAGTTCTTATTAGCTTAGTGAGCAAAATGAATGCAAAGCTGTGCGGTCATTGAGAGAGCCGCAGTTTGAAAACAGCCTCCGCTGGCACGATAAACGCTTTTGGAGGAATGCGTCACTGAAACCCGAGTCCATACACTGATTTAACCTTGTAAAGTGCGCTGGGGAAAAAACCCATTCTTTTGAGCAGCAATAAACTATTCAGACCATGTAAAGTATTTTTTTTTCTCAATTCGCAGCGACGCACAGCAGATGTGATATAATAAATATATAAATTAACTTCTCCGGCGACATGGGCCTCTGCATGAGCGCTGTCCATCACACACACACACACACACACACACACACACACACACACGGGACTAAACCCAGGCCAGAAAGCCACTCTGAACGTGTACACTCTCTGAGGTCGATGCCATTAGTGGCTGTCGTCTAAAGTGATTTTTCGAGCACGGTACTTATGGAAATTGGCATTTGCAATGATGAAATGGCGTAAGGCAGGAAAAATTCACCTGTCATTATAAACACATAGAACAAGCGCAATTTCTTTTAACACATGAAGCAGAACTCGCTGCAATACTCCACCGCGACCCTTCATCCCCTCATCCATCCCCTGTTTTACAAAACAATTTTCCCTGAAACCTTCCCCTCGAAGACATCGACTCCAAACGCTTTAAACCCCAACAAACTTAATGACTTCTTCGTTATCACTTTATTAAACTTGCAGTATAAAAACAGAACATTTGATTTAGATCAGATAACACAATCAACATGGAAATAAAGTCAAAGAGAGAAGAAATAACGTCCAAAAGATTAGCGTCCGATCTAGTCCTCCCAGCTCCTCCGGTCACACGGCCGGGTCGGTATCATGGGCTAATTGCTACGGTGTCGAGACCCAGTGGTGGTGGAGAGAAGTTATTACCCCTGATTGTTCCCTCGTTGTGTGTGGTGGAACGAGGAGGAGGAGGAGGAGCAATGAGAGGAGGATGAGGATTGAGGGAGGTTGTGTTGTGTTGAAGGTACTGGTGTTTTTATGGGTCTTTAGACTCTTCATATTCATCCTTTTTTTTTACCACTGAATTGGAATCGATTAAGACCGGGCTAAATGGGCATGATGAAAGACACTGAGTGAGAAGGAGCCAATCAAGGAAGCTCTCGACAAGCGACGCCATCACCATGACCGCCAGCAACACCGGTGAAATATGGTGAGAGCTACAGTCCAACAAGGAACAAATCTGACGTTACACGTGTACATAAACTAATCCTGGTTTAAAAAAAAAAAAACAACAACAACCCAAAACGTCACCCGAAAAGACGTTACACTGATGAAGCGTTACTTTAAAGACGTAAAAGCCTGGAAGAGTTTGGCGAGGTTGACCTCGGAGTAGCTGCTGGACGCCAGGACATGGTCCACCACCATCTTCAGCTTCTTATACACTTCTTTCTCTTCGTGAAAGAGTTTCTTGATTTTCGCTGTAGGCAGAGAAGAACACAGATTAGTTCATCATTAAATAAAAAAAAACACGTAGCTACAAGGACAAAAGAACTTCACGTGTTTTCAGCTCCTTCTCTGAAACACAGCCTCTCGATTCATGTGCACAGAACCATTACGAAGGATAATAACGCATGTGAAAACATTTATAGAGCTTTTAATAAGTGCACATAACTCGCACAGTTATACATAAATCACGTAACTGGTTTTCATGTGCGTTATTTTATTGAACTGGTTTGAACAAGACACACCCATGAGAGATGACAGGAGTATTCAATACACACCCTCGAGGGACAAGCAACAAACAGCGATATCAGCTTCTCGTATTTAAACAAATATTCATCCATAATTGGAGTGATATCAAGCATACACCTTTAGTACATTATCCTTCGCCTTTAAAATAGTTTTGTACTTTACAGCAAATTGAGATAAAGATTGGGGGGGGGGGGGAGGAGAGGGAGGGGGGGGGGGAGTGCAGACATGACAAACGATGCACCAGAAACCTGCTACACTTTTCTACATTTTTTTTTTTTTTTTTTTAGAAACTGCATTAATAACAGCATGGTCCTAAAACTACTCGTATGCAAATCCAAATAAAAACCAAATGCACTGACCAACAGTCATTATTATTCTAAAAACAGAGGTCCAAGGAGACTAAGTCACAAAACAAAAAAAAAATTCTAAACAAAATAAAAAGGGAATATAATCAGCTATCAGAAAAAATAAAAATAAAAAAGAGAGAGAAAGGGACGAAAACCCATCGGTTACAATATCGAACTCTGCTCTCGGACAGAAGACTGGAGAGGTTTATCAAGTATCATTTCAAACACGAGTCCCCGAGAATCGATAATGCCGCAGTAATCCGGAGCAGGGAGGCGGTTTGAGGGGCGAGGTGTCTGCAGAAGTCTGGAGGCTAAATAGTGCTCGCTGCCAGGGAGCCGAGAGGTCAGGCAATCGGGTCGATATTCCTGGGTCATTTATCCCGACGGGAGGGCCTTCAATGACTGAGAGGAGATGATGGAGGAGCCACTGGCAGCCTTGCAGGACTGAACTGGAATTACTGACCAAGTCACTGAAGCTTTAACCAAAGTCTTTTGTAAAACCGAGTCTCGGCACCGAATCAGAGGGAACACGAGCTTTAAAGAGTGGGCATATGTAAAAAAAAAAATAAAAAAAATCAGCAAATAATACTGCAGTTAGGCCTCCTGCCAGAGGGGCAGTGTGGCTTTTATGGAGACATCCAAAAAGGGATTGTTGCTGAGAGAATGTCAGAGGGACACGAAGGAATCCACTCAAACGACTGGGTTTTAATCACACGTCGCTTTTAATAGCACGTGGAGAACAAACACAGGCAGGAGAGTCGAAATACCCAAATAAAACCAGACACTGGAAACTGAGATACCACACACACACACACACACACACACACACACACAGCTGCACCAGTGTCAACTTCCATTATCTATCACACATATATTTTACCATGAATCAGAGAGAGAGAGAGAGAGAGAGAGAGAGAGAGAGAGAGAGAGAGAGAGAGAGAGAGAGAGAGAGAGAGAGAGAGAGAGAGAGAGAGAGAGAACAGAAGGCTTGCACATGAACCAAAGCGAGAGGGAGAATACTATTTACTTGTGGAGGGGGAAAGAAGAAGAGGAAAGAGAAGAAAGAAGATGATGCATGATCAAGCGAAAGCAATCATGTCATCATTTTTTTGAAAGGTGGAAGAAAATAATTCTTTTTGTCCCCCCCAAACCACCGCCAACCCCACCCTGCTCATCTTCCTCCTCTGTCTTTTTCTCCACTACCTCGTCCTCTTCTTCATTCTTCTTCTCCTTCTTCTTCCCCCAATCATTGTATGGGGAACGGATAGAAAAGAGCAGCAACTTAAAAGCCACAGAGGTTGTCATAGACCTCGCTTTCTCCCCTTAGGCCCGGCAGGGGTCGTATTTAAAATAAATAGCGTTTGGGAGAAGCAGATGAGGAGAGGTGAAGATAGAGCAGGAACAGAGGGAGAGAGAGGGAGAGAGAGAGGGAGAGAGAGAGGAGACGAAGTGATGGAGAATTTGGGAGGGGGGGGTATGGGGAGAAGAGAAAGGAAGACAGGAGGGGGTTGGGGGGGTTGCTCGTCCGAGAGAGAGAGAGAGAGAGAGAGAGAGAGAGAGAGAGAGAAAGTGAGAGAGAGTGAGACAGTGAGTGAGTGAGTGAGTGTATCAGCTTCCATGCGCTCTAACTAGGTGTAAATACAATAACAAGCATGTAATTAAGTGAGCATGATGAAGTTAATGGAGATCATACATTCCATTTGGGCTGCTTATGAATATTCTATTAGATGTTATCAGGCAGCTGGAATAGCTGTTAATTTAATCATCACCGCGAGCAGGGAAAAGTTCTTTGTGCGAGTGTAATTGCACAGAATGAATAATTGATTTGACAATCGCACCCGTGGATTTGCAGCAGCTCGAAGCTGGCAGAGTGCGGGGGAGGCGGGGCGGCGAGGCCGAGAGCTCGGCGCCCTGAAAAGGTTGCAGAGGAGATGCCTGCAAATTGAGCATTAGCTGCACACTGATAAAGGACAATTTTTATTTTATCAATGCGGCAAAATTACATTACAGCACGAGCATAATCACACTGCCCACACTTAAGAAGAGACAAGGGAACGAGAGCGTGGCAGAGAGGATGTGCTAGTGCATGTGTGTGTGTGTGTGTGTGTGTGTGTGTGTGTGTGTGTGTGTGTGTGTAGAAAAAAAAATAAAAGAACAGAGAAAGAGAGTGCGCGAAAAAGACGTTAAAAAAAGATGACAAAGTATAAATTGGAAATAAATTGCTCTTCATGAAAAGAATGGAATCAGAGTTCAACATGATTTGGAAGTCATTGATACTGGATATCTAATAATCCGCACAAAAAAAGAAGAGAAAACGCTTTATAATGGAAGAACTCCTGCCGTGTGTGAAATTGCCTCCACATTTACCTCGCTTGCTGCAATCAGCCAAAGGACTCTGGTCTACATGTAGATCAGATTCTACATCTGAAATGTCTCTCTAACACACACACACACACACACCACCTCACTTACTCTGTGGACACACACACACACACAATACATGCACTTGTTCAACCCCAGATCAGAGCTCTGATGAAGTCAGAATGTGGAGAGCAGTTCAGATCCTTCCAGATCCTTCTGAGGTCCGGAGTCTGATCTCGAGCTCAGACAGCACTGATTCTGGACGATAACGAGGGACGTTAGTGTGAATGATGAGACGGTTTAACATGATTTGTCTGAAAGACGATCAGATTCGGACGTGTGAAGAGAAAAATTAGTTTGGTGAAAGAGGGAAAGATGTATTGTAGAAGATGATCTCACACACACACACACACACACACACACACACACACGCTATTAATTAATGGCACCCCCTTTTTAGGAATCGTCAGAAAGTCGCATCACTGAGAAGGCAATAAATCAGCCAAGCGAAACGGTTCAGAACTTCTCTTGCTGCTACACACGGCCACAATTGAGGTCAAGGGAGTGGGGGGAAAAGAAAAAAAAAACCCACGAAGAAAAGACCGGCGGAGTCAATCGGTCAATCAGTAGAACCCGAGACTTCATCAGCTGTTAAGTTTAACGTCTCTGAAGCTCTCAGACTGACCAAGCAGGCCCATTTACGCAGTTCTATTGTTCACGCTGTGGCTGGAGTCCAAAGGCTGAAGTAGGATCGCCACGTTCACCTCTGGACCCCCTTGTGTCCGGCGTCTGCCCCTCCCACCCCGCAACTATCCCCCCCCCCCCCCACCCCGGCACTGTACGCCTGCAGTTATCTAAAGCGCCACAATAACAGCACAGCCGACAGAATAGCGCCAAGATTGGTTTTTCTATTGTGCCGTCGCACTGGCATAATGCCCACTTTAAAAGCAATTCCTCGCTCATCAGAGACAGACAGAAAATCTGTGACGATACGACACTAAACGTCGCAGGGTGGTGGTGGTGATGGTGAGAGAGAGAGAGAGAGAGAGAGAGAGAGAGAGAGAGAGAGAGAGAGTTTGGTGTGAATTCAGTTAAATTACAATCGTGTATGTGTGTTTGTTGCAAAAAGGGGGCAGCTAAAAGTTTCTAGAACTACACTTTATTCCATCAGTCCCACTACACCATCGCTTCTCTCTCGGCCCGGAGCTCGACCTCACGCTTCTTCCCTTTTGTGGAGTAAATGGACTGAAGTAAAGGATACATCACTGCTGACTGCTGCAACTACAGGCCTCAAAGGAGTCTCCACTCACCAGCTCTTTGCAGGGGGAGGAGGAGGAGGGGGGGAGGGTAAAAAACAAGAAGGGGGTCTTATCAGACCACTGAAACAGAAAAAAAAAAACCCAGCACACTAAAAGCACAAACTGCAGACGAACACCTACAATACAATACTAACACGATATAGTAGTATTTCTTCCCCCTTTGTGTTTGCTGTGCCTGAAATACGTGGACAATAAAAATTAGGGCAAAACGAATACAAAATAAATCGCAGTCGTCGGTTACTGATTCTCGTCACGTGGCAAAAGCGAGGGCGGCGAACGTAACCGAATAAATTCTTCATAACCACGATATTTCAGTCACGGCAAAAAAGCCACACAGGGTCTAAATCAACACCTGGATCAGGTAAAGACAGTAGGCGCGGATGCAGCCCTGTAATTTCTCACCGAGCCCCGCGAGTCTATAATACACAGACACGCACGGAGTTACGCCACGGCCTTAAAGAAGGAGCCAGGAAATAATCAGAGTCCGTATGGGGCTGGAAATTTATGGACGTCGTGAATTCCGAACAATATTTACATCCAATCTCGACTGGGGAGAAATCAAATGTAGTGGAATAATCATAGAAGGGAGGGGAAAAAAAAAAAAAGTGTGGAATTAGAGGCGAGGCCGTGCGCAGAGAGACAGGTCAAAACTCCCAAGATTGGCCACAATCACCCCCAAGAGAAACAACTGTAGGGAAAAGTAGAGAAATAAAAAATTCCAGCGAGAAGCAAAGTCTATAATCATGTTAGCCCCCTCCCTCAACCCACCCCCCCCCCTCAACCCCCCCCCCCTCTCCACAGCCACTCGGCTTGCTTCATGTTCTGAGTGGTCATCTATTGATTACACATTATATTTATCTACGCCTATCGCTCTCGCTCCGGACCTCATCGGCACACGGAGAAAGAAATAAATAAATTTACAAGTCCGTTCCAAGTGGTCCTTTTTAATCAAGTGACATCAATCACCGAGGCCGGTGAGCAAGTAGCGTAAGCTGGGGTTCGGTCTCGCCTGCGGTCACGCCGAGGCCGGATCCTGCACAGGGCCGCTGGAAATATATGCTCCATGTCCCATTATTTATGAAGGCCTATCCTTTTGCCTTCTCGCCAATTACTCGCCCTATCATTTTCCAAAATCTAAAAACTGTTTTCAATCAACACAGCCGACGCTATTACTGAGTGCCTGCCGGCCCTGAGAGGAGGCTTTTCTCCCTCTCGCGCTCCCTCAAACTGATTGGACCGCTTTGCATTTCTTGCTGCTCCGTGATTGAATCCCTCGCCTGAATTAAGGCTGTCGACTCGAGGAGCTGCACATCCTTAACCCCCTCCCCCCCCCCACCTTTTTTTTCCCCCCCACACCAACCCCGTGACCGCCTCCAGCCTGTGTGAGCGTCAGCGTGCGCACGTGTGTGTGTGTGTGTGTGTGTGTGTGTGCGCCCGTCACGCACACTTTTCCCACACGGGTTCAAAATGGCTAACGTAGCTGTGTGCCAAGTTTAGCGCTGTGAATCTTCTTACTTCTCTCGTCTGCCTGCAGGAGCTTGGTGGTGGCGTGCTCCCAGTCGAAGATGAACCTGTAGAAGCTCAGCTGGTTGTAGAGCGCCTTCTCCGAATACTGCAAAACAAGAACAAAACCGATGAATAGATAAATAAACAAACAAAAATACCGGACGCGACAAAAAAGCAAACAAACCAAAAAAAAAAAAAAGCTCAGCGTATTTACGCGTCCATACGATGGGATGCGAAAATCCGCTCACAAAACCCTCTTCAAACTGTTTAGTGACGCCGTGGTGGTCGATTACTCAATCGCTCATTCACATCGGAGGAAAAAAAAAAAAAAAAACAATTAACCATAATCACACGGATGTTTACCTCACGTCGGTTTAGCGCCGTTTATTTCTTTTTTTCACGTCTCGCTGGGGAAAATGGAAGGCTGGAGCGTAATGAGATTGGTGCAATTCAATCAGGGGAAAGCTGGAGAATCACCTGCGTTAATTACAGCTGGAGAGACAGGTAGTGTTTGTCATATATTCTCCACTGTCATAGACAGAGGCAAACACAGTCACTCAGGCGAGCCCTGAGTTTAGAGTCAGAGAACCTGCCAAATCTGTCTGATTGACCAAAAAAAAAAAAAAAAACCAGGCGCCCTCGTCGCTCGCTCCCCTCCGCAGAAGTACCACAAAAGCAGGAAACAATTTGTTTGGTTTGTAAATGCTGCTGTAATTATCGTCGGCCACGTGCCTGCCTTCCAGAAGCGTTCAGGTCGAGAGAGAGAGATGAGAAGAAACGAAGCGAAAGAGAGAGAGAGGGAGAGAAAGAAGACTCCGAAATTACCTCGAAAATTACCTACTTCATAATAGTTTGTTTTGATAAGGCATTGTGTGTGGAGCTGATGAACAACGGTGGCTGTCAATTTGATTAGCCATTATACTTTTATGTTAATTGCCATTATTGGGTCGCCGTCTCTACGAGTCACCATAGAAGCCATGCAATGCGCGACAGAGAGAAAGTGTGCGAGTGTGTGTGTGTGAGAGAGAGAAAGAGAAACAGAGCGAGAGAAAGCATGCCGCAGAGGGAATTTAGCGAGGGCCTCTCTTCAGCTTTTAATTGCCCTCCACAGCTTCCGATGAGGCCAGCAGCTGTTGACCCATAATGCACTAGCTGGTCAACAAGCGTGCCCGTCGATTCAGCAATGCGGCCGTAATGGAGGCCTTGAAGCCAGAGCCAGCACGGCAAACACCGTTTCTCCTGAATAAACACATGCGCGTGCGTGCGTTTCCTGTGAAACTGTATAAGATTAATATAGCAATAAACACACCACACACACACACACACACACACACACACACACACACACACACACACACACACACACGTACCGGCTCCACAGCTCCTCTCGCACCTCTGACAGGTGTCAAAAGGGCGTGGCGAGCGTCTCATCAACCGTTATTCAATTTAGAATTTAGTCACCCGGCCACGTCTATACTCCTCTCTCTCCCTCTCTCCTTCTCTCCAGCGCTCATCTTCCCCTTATCCGCCCCTCCTCACCCTTTCGGTCGGCTCCACGCTTTGTTCCTATACTGACACCATTTCAATTTTCGCCGCAAATCTGCAGCATTTTCGGCCCGAATGACTAAGAAGCAAACCAGCTGTGAAATTGCCTCCCCCCAGAGACCCCACACATCCACCACCGCCGCCGCCGGCGTCTCATGATAAAGCCACAACACTATACAACAAGAGCGAGCGCAAAAAACACGCGAACAAGGCGCGTAATTTAATAGCCTTAACGTATACATTTCCAGTCAGAATGAAGCGAAGCGGAATATGGCGTTCAGGCCCCTAAGTGTCACTTACAGCCATGAAAATGCGCCTGGATGTATAGAACGTATAGAAAAGACGCATCACTAATCCAACGGCAGCAAAGAAGAAGAAGAAAAAAAAGCTCTTTTCTTTTTTAGATATAATTCATGCAGATCTGTGCAGCTGCAGCAGAAGGAGAGAAAAAAAAAGGCAGTTTTGATGAGGCTTAACACAAAACGCTCCAATTTGAGTTAATTTTAATGGGCCGAGCTGAAAAAAGGAAGGCGATCGGCATCACAAGGTTTCATAATGAGTCAATATATGTAAATCTTTACAAGGCAAACACAGTGGGAAACAAAGACATTTAACTGAAGCGCCAGTTGATGTCTCCACTTTTTTGTGCGCATAATTTCTCCCCATTGAAAGGTATAATTGCCTGCTATTTGAAGATATTCATGCTCAATTTTTGAAATTAATTTCAATTGGGGGGAAATGTAGAAATGTCAGCTCCCTTGAAAGGGATTTGATTTCAATTATCCTTGCTCAAAGGACTGTGATTTCCAAATACACTTAAGCAAAATTATGACAAGAATTTTTGTTCCCAGAAATTCAGTGTTTAAAGAGCGATTAGGCGATAAATGGACTGGCTTTGAATTGAAGTGAATGCGCCGGTCTCCATCTGAAAGGCACTCAATTATCCCTGATTGCTCCCGTTATAATGTATCAAATAGAGATACCTGCTATTGCTGTAATTTGTGTGAAAATTAACATGCTGCAATTTCCACTAGAGGGAAAAAAGGAAGCCCTAATGGGTGCCTAAACGTACATCAATAAAACGGAGACCGAGTGGGGGGGGGGAAGGGGAGGGGGGGGGTGAGCAAGCGAAAGAGGAAACGAAAGAGAGAGAGAGAGAGAGAGAGAGAGAGAGAGAGAGAGAGAGAGAGAGAGAGATTGTGATTGAGAGTAAGAGAGAATGACTGGCTGTGCCAGAAAAAGAAAAAGCAATAGAAAAAAAGAGGAGGAAAAAAAAAAAAAAAAGTGAGGGAGGTGGGAGACAAAAGGGGGGGAGAAAAAAAAACTAATTTACTGAAAATATTACAAATTGCACCTGTATATAACTCCTCCAAATTACCAGCCAATCAGTCTAGGGTGCCCATTACGCTTCCATTTAATCTGGATACAATGGCGGTCGATGTCTCCGTGGCCGTGGAGACGTGAGGCGAGGCGCATCGCTGTCAGGAGGGAGAGGAGAAGCTCGGAGCGACAGAAGGACGGTGAAAGGGGTGAGGAAGTTAATGTTTTATTCAGCCCGCAGTTTAAACTGCCATCTCACCAGGCAGAGAAGGGGATGCCTAAGTGGCTATGGTGACAAGAGAAATTGTCCTTTTGGTTTTCAACCTGTCGCCACAGAACCAGACAGAGAGATCAGCGGAGAGAGAGAGTGAGAGAGAGGGAGAAGTGCAACCTCCACCAGAAGATAAAAGAGCTTTGGTCTGTGCTGGTCAAAGTTTTGGATTTGAGGAACACCTTCTAGCTACCATCCCCAGATTATTAACTGGGTGTAATTTAACACCCCTGGCATTCTCCTGCCCACCCAGGCCCACCCTGAACCACCCAGGCCCACCCTGAACCACCCAGGCCTCAGAATAGCTAATCTAAAGTAACATATTAGCATGAGTACAGAATCCCCAGAACAAGAACAGAAGGTGTGATGGATGGAGGACATCAAAGGAAAAGAACAGATGCAGCTTCTGCAATAGAGACGTTCACTGGCTCCACAGCGCCATCAGCTGGACGAGAGCGTAAGTCAGTAATGAGCACGCGGTTATACTGTACCTCGGGTTTGAGCGTGGACTTGCAGCAGACGGGACAGATCGGTCCTGAACGCGAGAACGCAACAGGGAGACGACGTGTCCGGGTTCCACATGCCAGGTCCTCACACTGTAGCCATCCCTGAAAGAGAGAGAGAGAGAAAGAGAACACATTTTAAATAAAGAACATACTTCAGATCAAGTTATAAAATTACTAAATTTTACATATTAAAAATAACAATAATCAAAAATTAATCTAAAAAAGATGTGCGAATTTTATTTTTGTTTTAATCACAGGCAAAAAAACAAACAAAAAACGAAATCAGCCAATCATATTCCTTATATACCAGTGCATTTGCATATTAACGCAGATCCAATTGTATTTATATCATCAGTAGCCACACCTCTGCATCACAGAACAACTTGTTAACGAGCTCGTTAACTAAACCCAGATTAACCGACCTGCTTTTAATATTACACACTATCAAGTGGATTGGAGTCCCCATTAATATAGAGTGTGTGTGTGTGTGGGGGGGCAACAGGGTAACAGCTACTTTTGTGATGATTGTCAACAAAGCACTAAAACCAAGTCATCAACAATAATTGACACATTGTTAGATAGATAGATAGATAGATAGATAGATAGATAGATAGATAGATAGATAGATAATATAAATTATATATACACAATATACATTATGCTGCTAGCTAACACACTGTCTTTTATGATTTCACACAAATTTCCTATTGATTATAAATAAACACTTTTAGACACAAAGAAAAAATGTAAACTGAAGAGAAATGAAAGGAGAGAAACCTCTGCAAAAAAAAAAATGAGCATGCTCCAACGTAGTTGGGGGCAAAGAATAATTCTGTCAAATTTCCCCAACAATTGCCCCCCTATCAGAAGCTTAGCGGTGATCATCGTCGACGCAAGGCGCACTTGATTTTCCTGCGCTGTGGGTTCAGGGGCCTGGGACAGGTGCAGGAACCCCCCTGCTGGCCCTTCCTGCCTCTTCCCTATGATTAGAGCAGGGGCCAGGGCTAATGTGGGTAATGCCCTGCTAATGACAGAGCCCCCCCCCCCTCCCCCCTCACCTCCAATAAAGCGTTCACCCTCGCACCTGTCCCGCAGGGCATTAGCACCACCGCCTGCATTACTGCGTCCAGAGAAAAGACGGAGCCGTGAGTCAGAGGAGCAGCTGTCGACAAATCAGAGAGGAGGAGGCCGTAAAAGGCCACACGGTACGTCTTATTTGTGCTGCCTGAGATGGAATGAGGGACAAGTCGGGGGTCCAGACAGCGACGCTGGGATAATTTTCCTCATCAGTGATGTATTGATATATATATGTTCATCTCTATTCACAGACTTCTGGATTGTGATTGGTCAGAAGGTGTGGACTTATTTTCTAGAGCAGCAACTCAGCTTCAAATCACAGCTTTCTATTAATCCACTCAAATACAGTTCTATAGGAACAGTTTCTTCGCACGAACAGACGTTGTTTTTTTTTTTTTGATCGATCAGTTTTCTGTAAGGAAAGGTTTGTTTATCATCTCCTTATTTATGAATGGAGTCTCCAGCGCCAGAGCTTCGCACCTTTAAACGTTAATCGGTGCAGTATAAAGGGAATAAAACACGTCTGGTCATGCTGAGGGGGTTCTTAACAGATCTCCACAGGTAGGGGGCGGGGCTATCTGCAAAACCAGGTCAAAACTAATTGAATAGTAATAAATCACCTTTATGAGGCATTAGGTTTAAAAAAAAAAAAGCAGGGATTTTTCACTCAGAGCAACACGGAAAATACATTTCATCATAAGAAGTGATGAAATTTGTATAATTTCTGTATACAGTAATCTGTATAATTCATGGCTCCGTTACTCCGTTACCATAGAAACATTCAGGATAAGTTAAACCGGTAAAGGTAATGCACGCCATGTGTTTTTTGAGCGTAAAGAACAAAAATATTACCCATAAAAACCTGACGTCGGTTTGGTATAAATGTCACAAAGCCTTTTTTTTTTTTTTATCATGAATTATAAACATCAATATTCTGCTGATTTCCCCCCACACCCCCCCCCCTCCCCCCACGGCATTTTCTAGCGTTTACGTTGAAGTGGAAGCCCAGGCGTAATGCTGTAATGTTAGTGATCAGGTGAAGGTTATTACTCTCAGTCGGATCCTGCAGCCTGCTTGTTATACTCAACGTCCAGAGCTAAGATTAGAGATCGATGTTAGCGTTTAGACTCTTTAATCTGCCAGTGCCACAAAATGCCAAAAGGTATTTATTCGACTTGCAGTCAAAAATCATTTTTCAACTTTATAAATCGAAACCTGAAAACGTTTTCCTGCTTTCGCATGCCGTTTTCTCACATCCAAAGGTCTGAAATGCAGGTAAGAAGATAAAAATAAATTTACGATGGAAAACCAAACAGTTATTTAGAATATAAATGATAATATAATGTATTTTTGGGACTTTCTCTAGACTGTAAATCATCGTATTAGTAATAACTGGTAGAAACTTTAATGAAATGTAACTTTAAAATAGATAAACTTTTTTTTTTTTTTTTTTTTTTTTTTTAGACAGAACAAAATGCACAGCGTGTTAAACTGGGAACTTGTGATCGGTTAAACACGTGTAAACAAAGTACGTGCCATGGAGAAGTTTTGCACGAACATGACATCGACGCACTCAAATCACATCATCTGGCACTACTTTATCTCTGGGTGTGATTCGGAGCAGCAGAACTGTAGATGTAGACTCTGCAAACATCAATCATATCTTTAACTTCTCAATGCTGGAGGTGACCACTGAATAAGGTGATAATCCACAGCTATGTGTGAGGACTTGCACCATTATAACGCCGTTCTTCACCATCGTCCTGAAACATCTCACCCAGACCTGGAATATCACTCAGACTGTTATATACACATTATATACTGCATCTTTCGATCCGATCCAGTCTGATGTCGGTATTCTTCACAGTGGAATAATCGACACATGAGAAAGCGGTGATGAACGGCGAAAGCTAGATCGTAATTGATCTCATTTCCTGAGCGGTGATTAGTTCTGGAGGGTCTCTTTTCTAAACCTTATCAGCTCCGTATTCAAACCCAAGATGGGTCTTATCTCTCACCTGCGCCGTCAAACACACCAGCATTGTTCACACCTTCACTACTTTATCAGAATCAACAGTTTGTTTCGATTTTTCAATTAATCTCATCTGCGTGGCCTTTTCTGCCCGGTGGGACGATGTTATTTGGATAATTAGTGTTGGGAGCCGAGAGAAGAAGAGGAGACGGGGGAAGAGAGCCAAGGGAGAGTAATTGAATCCTGACATATGTGAGCTGTTTGGTTTTCATTTTAAAGAGAGCGACGGCGTTATCACCCCTCTGTTTGCCCTACGGCCTTTTGTGCTCGAGGAGGCCCAGGACTAAACCAACAGAACAGTTCCCATGGGCCAGGAAAAGACAGTCTGAGGTGCATTCCTGCTTTCTACCGATCGTCGGGAAGATCGCGTTTGAGGAACGACGGCGCGGCTCGGAGTTCCGTGGATCTGGATTCGTATCGTCTGGGATTACGGTGACGTGTAAAATAATAAATAAAAACAAACAACGCGTGCGAAAATAACAAAATAGAATTCTCACGACTGCCTGTGGAAAAGAAGGGAAAAAAAAAAAAATCAAAACAATCCACATCAATATTATGAAGGTGGCAATAAACACAGAAATACACAAATCAAAGAAAGGGTTCACTTTCCAGCTGGAGTCCTTCAGAAACCTGTGTAACCGAGACAGAAAGAAGGGAGAGAGAGAGAGAGGAAGGGAGAGGGAGGGAAAGGAAAAAAAAGGAAGCGAAAAATCAAGGAGCAGCAGAAACGAAAAAAAAAAAACATCTAATTGAAACACTAAGCGCTGGCTTGAAGAGAGAGAGGCAGGATAAAGCCTCATAATTGCATAATTATACCAGTCGATACCTGACATAGTGAATACAGCCACTTCTGCAGACGTCAAATGAGTTCCACATAATTTAACCAAACACTGGGCAAAACCTGAGGGCGATGAATCAGCGCAAGGCAGCGGAAAGGAAAAAAAAAAAGAAGAAAAAAGCCTTTTGCGCTTTTGCTCGTCTCGGCTCTCCTCCTTCTCCATTACAATCCTAACGCATTTAAGGACAATTTTCTTTCTTTCTTTCTTTTATTCTGCGTTTAGAAATTAAGTTAAAATTAACACTGGGAAAATTCAGACAAAAAAAAAAAAAACACCCTCACCAACTCCATACTCTCTGAATCCACCTGCATATATTACATATATTATATAAACCTGCGATTACGGGCGTCTGAGTGTGAAAGAGCTGCGAGACATCGGGGTTTAGCACGAGGCTTTGTACTTCAGTAATCAACAGATGTACTTACAGGCCGCGGCCTCGGCACCACGGAGCAGCTGAATGGGCAAAAAAAGCGTCCACTTTGTACATCTTCGCCTTAATCAAAGCTTTTCTATTCAGCAATTTGACCTTTTGTTCAAAACAGGATTATCACACACACACACACCACCTTTCTTTTTTTTTATTTTTTATTTATTTTCTTCTCTCTCCCTAGCCAGTTACCAAGGGCGACCCGTGTGACGAACGTAATTGCAATAATTTGTTAAACGCCATGGCAACCCACATTAGAATGGGGAGTAAATACGACAGGGGGGCTTCTCGTTTCTTCTAAGGAGTCCGGGAAAGAAAAAAAAAAAAAAAGAAGTAAGAAGTAGACAGGAGTGCGTATTTGCTTTGTCTCCAAATCACTGCTGTATTGGTAATGGTGGCAGGGGGAAAAAAAGGTGGACGCGGCAGTAATTTCGCCCCCGTGATTAATGCCCCCAGCCGCTGTTGGTATTGGTGTTGCGCACCGAACTCTACAAACACCTCCGACTTCCAATGTGTAACCATGTAAAGCCTGTAGAATCGCCCCCACTCCATGACACAGCCCCGGCTTTCTTCGCTCCATCTCAGCGAACAAACAGCTCTATTTGAGCTCTCCCCTCGGCTGAAAGGAATCCTTAATTACACAATATTACCCCTCTTCATTGCTCTCGCGGTGGGAGGAGGGACGCTGGCGTGGGCCCCGGGGCTTACAGGAGATGTTAGCATTCACAGCCAGCAGCTGGTTTACACACCTACTGACAAAGAGGGCCACAGGCGCAGGGCCCCGCTCAGGGAGGTAACTACATTCACACAACTAATTGATTTCTGCATGGCACTGCAGGAGAACGAACCCCTCCGACGCGCCAATTTATTTATTTTTTTTTTTAAATCATACCAGGCTCACTTTCTCATTCTTTCACACTCTTTTACCTGCGACTCATCTGAAATCTCGTGCGCGTTTCTGCGAAATCGGGTGAAACGGTGACCGATAATCCAACAGTGCGGGTCGGAATCAGATACGCGCTTTTATACTGCAGGATAATCAGATTATCAAGTTCATGCAGAGTTTTAATTGGATTAATAAGAACGTAATCCTAAGCAACAAACAGAACGAGGAAAAGTGATGCTAGAGACAAAGATGGAGACAATATGGTGTGTTTTTACACGGATTAAAGAACTTTTAACAAGAACCAGAGAAAGCTGATGACTGGGGCGCGAGGTGACACGAGCAGGTAGCGTAAATCTTTTCAGCAGAGCCCATTCCAGCCTTTTTAGCACCCTGTCTGAGATTCTTATCAACCCCCTATATACAAAAAAAAAAAAAAAAAAACCACGATTTCACGTTTCAGACTCACGCTGCAGTATTTGCGGACGTGTCTCCGGATGTCCAGGAGCAGCTTGTTGCTGATTTGAACGGCGTGATGTAGTGGGCTCGCATTACAGGGGACGTGACAGCAACGCAGCAGACCTGGTTCCATGACATTCCCCTGAAAAACACACACACACACACACACACACACACACACACACACACACACACACACACACACACACACACACACACACACACACACACACACACTTCAGCATTTGGCAGAAAACCGTATCCAAAGCACCTTTGATTAATCACGTTTCTTTGCAGTTGAGGGTTCGAGGTTTTGCTTAAAGGCCTGACAGTGTCAACTTGGTGGTGCTGGGATTTGAACTCACGACCTTCCCCGATCAGAATTCTGACCTGTTCTGACCTCATATAGACCTGCGATTTAATTTTTAAAAGACTTCACTGAACAAATGTGTGGAAAAAGCAAATAATTTAACACTTTTTTCCCCCCAGTGTTATAAAGAATAAAAAAAAAAAAAAAAGAAGAATGGAAAGCCTTTGCATGGCACTCGTCTGATTCGGGGCTTTTAGCAGCCCTGTCAAGAGCAGTGAGGATTAAACAGTGGGTGAAAAACACAGCACCCCTTCATCCTGTCCCCTTCCTGAGCTTGTCCTCCACAGCCATCACATCTCCAACAGGCCCCAACACACCGAGCGTTAATGCCTTCAACACTCACGTACTACACACTACCAAAAAAAAAAAAAAAAACCTTGACCAGCGCTTTGGTTTATGACGGGAGGAAAGCGTTCAGCCGCATGTCGGATCGGACCACCGGTAGTCTCCGTCAGCCATTAGAGCGCTTTATGATGTTTACTCCCATCATTGGATAGCACTTTTAGAGGAACAGTGCTTCTATGCAAATACTCTTTCGCCTCTCTGGGACCAGCTGTGGCCGAGAGAGTGTGTTTGCATTCCTGCTCTCCTCCCTCGCTTCTGATAAGAAAGAAAGAAAAAGCTTCTCTCCGGACCGCTCGGATCAGAGTCAAGGCTTTTCCTCCTGCACTCACTCTCTCTCTCTTTTTTTTTTCCTTTTACACAGATGCTCTGAAATACCGCTCACTTAATTATTACACGAGCTTATCGGTGAGCCAAGAGCAGCCGCGTGTGTGTGTGTGTGTGTGTGTGTGTGTGTGTGTGTGTGTGGGAGGGTAAATCAAAGTGAGGACGTTCTAAGCAAACTATGCGTCCACACTTCTCTCCGTGCCTGTGTAACATCCTGGCGAAAGCGTGCGAGATCTCCGGCTCTACAGGAGGACGCGGAATCACGAGGGAGGGCATGTCACGTTTTACGAGTTCCAGAAAGACGAAAGAAATCTGTGCGCCGCCGTGCCGGTTTAACTCTTAATTAGACCGAGATTAGACGCCACACTCCCTTTAACAGAATAAAACAGCCTTCACGCAGATATGAACAGGAAAAAAAATAACATTCACTCCACCACTCTGGAGCTAAAAATAAAGGGAGCAGATGTTCTAAAGACCATCCGATTTAGAATCTAGAACCACGGTTCTCATAAAGTGTGTGTGTGTCGCTGATCCAATGAAAACCAAAGCCATCACTCGACCCGTAACAGCTAACGCACATTTCATTTACAAAAGAATTATAATATACTGTGACGTCACGGAGTAACGATCAATACGCCGCACTCAAGCTTCAAGAGCGGAAGAACCTTCCACAAGCTCCACCCCTAAAAATGTCGGAACCGTTCAGCACACACACACACACCCGAATCTTCATCATCATCAGATTATCATCGTAAATCCTTTTTAGTGATTTTCTCCCGTTACGTAAGACTCACCGTCCCCTCGAACACGCCGTCATAGATGTTTTCCGTTCCGCACTTGGGGCAGGTGAAGGAGAACCTCTCACAGTCCCGGTACCGTTCTTCATCTGTCAGCTGAGCCGGGACTCCGAGAAACCCGTCTGACTCCTCCTCACGTTGCTGCCTTTGTTGAGCCCGGAACTGCCCAGGGTCCAACCCTGAGGGACACACAGGTGTGAGTTAAAGCCTGACACACCCACACACACACCCACACAACCTGAGCTATTTATATAATTACGTTTGGAAATCTATAAATATATTTAGTAATTGATTGGCTTGAATATGTATATAAAAGCGTTTGTTATAATACATCGACAGACTGATGGAAGGAGTCTCCAGTACCAGCGTGTACAAAATGTTACATAACGTTTATAGTCGTCATTCGTAAAGCCAAAAGTATTGGCATCCCCTTTTTCCAGCCATATGTGCTTCGTCTCCAAACTGTTACCAAAAACTCGTAGACACAATTGCACATCTTTGGATGCGGTACCATGAAATGTTTCCGTCTTCAATTTGGAGACCCAAACAACTTCCAGCAGGACATTTGTGCACATCCAGCTCTATGAAGATCTGCTTTCCATGGGTTAGAGAGGACGATCTCCTGCTATAGCGCTCTAAACACCTTTGAGATGAATAAATGCTGACTGCACCCCAGGCCTCATCATCTTCTCACTCTTGAGTCTGGATGAATGAACCCACAAAATCTAGCGGAACATCTTCCCAGAAGCTGTAGCTGGAGCTTCTAATAAGAGCAAATCAGAATGCGCAAAATGCAAATACTCATCTTAAGGTCAGGTGTCCATAATTATTATTTTTTAAAATACAGTGCATGAAGAGAGAAGAATGATAAAAAAAATAAATAGTGGAAACATGATGCAAAAAAAAAGGAGTGGAAATAAAAAAATAAAAAATAAATTAATAAATAAAGGTCTCAGATAAGCAGCTGAGGATGATCAAATCATTAAGAGACGGCAGCTGAAGATCCATTTCATCGTCCCAGGTGACACGAACGCCGTTAGAGCGGCGGGAAAAACACAGCCGACGT
>JBCEWE010000108.1:521147-551147 GCA_039877035.1 Silurus lanzhouensis
TAAAACCGTCCGTGTGGAAACGTAGCCAAATTTCTGTTTGGTGTCCTGATGATTTACCTAATTAATAAAAAAAAAACACTGTTGTGATTAATCACGATTTAATATTTTAATCATTGACAGCCATTTTATATTATATACTGTATATATGTGTTCTATCATTCCCTGAGATATAATGAATCTGTACTGACAGGCGAATAAATTAGAATGCACGTGTCAGAGCAAACGTTTTATTCGCTGTTGGAGTGTGTAATAATGAAACGACTCCAGACGCCATCACTATTTAAGGAGCCATAGATCTGAGTGTGTAATACTCACACACACACACACACACACACACACACACACACACGAGGTGTGAGGGGTGACCTCTACATGAGAGGGACTCCGACAGGTGGAGACGGGGGCAATAATCTAAAGCAGGACAGAGCAAAACGAGGGGGGGGGGGGGTCATTTTGCAGCCTGTCAACAGCAATCGAACAAGCCGCCGCCAGACATGCTTAACACACACACACACACACACACACACACACACACACACACACACACACACACACCGCATCTGCATCCCCGTCATGGACAAGGACGGTGCTATTTCAGAGCGTATGGGCTCCACTCCTTGAAACTGGAGCGGCCTTAAGGGCGCTTTATGAGGTGCCAAATGCCTCACGGGGGAAGCAAGGGGTCAAATTTGAGTAATTACAGAACAGCCCTGCGCATTAGCAAATACAGCCAAGGTCACCCGTGAAACACACAGAGAAAGAGCAAGAGAAACAGAGAGATACTCGTTCGTTGGCAGCAGATCCGAGCTCTGTTTTTTTCCCCTCTTATAAAGACGGAACCCTCCTTGTTATGCCAACGGAAGAAGTTCCGCATCCACCCCGAGGGTCTCGTTTCCCACAGAAACGCACACGAACGCCCCCCTCGAGCTCATCCATCAGAAGCCGGTTTCCAGAAGGCGTTCAGTGAGCGTGTGAGGGTGAGTCGGGGTGATGAGTTCGGGAATGTGCAGCAGGTTTTCCATAACGCCGTCCACGTCGCTGTGTTATGACAGCAGGGACAGCCTGAGACGCGGGAGGACAACGCCGGTGAAAGACAAGTCGTTTGACCATGGCTCAGGAATGATAAAGGGGCGGGGTGGGAGCTCATCTTTAAACACATACCGCTCCAAAAACATCCAAGTCTAACTAAACACCGCACGGCTGGGGGTGAAACTCCTCCGAGCTTCGGAAAGACCGGCGGCGACTTTACACCCGACACTGAACAACAGAGAGATGAGGGTTTTTCAGGGCTGTGAAACGAAATGTTACGTTTCTGTTTAGAAAAACAACTAGATATTTTATCGTAGATTAGAAACGTTGCGCTCGTTCGGCTCTTTAAAACGGGAAAGAGGAAACGTTCCGAATCCTCCGCACTCCCAGACAACTATCCCTTTAAGACGGAGTGGAGGATCGTGTTCGGCTCGCAGAGCCGCTCTCTTCTGCGTGCAGTGTGTAATTAAACAGGTCGGTGAATCAGAGGCTGTAATATGCAGCAGGCTGGGAGGATCATCATCATCGGCTCACAGTCGTTCTTGGCTGACTGACCGATAACCACATACCCAGGTTTAAAGTCAATCAAACAAACCAATGCTACCAACCTTTCACTGTTAAAGCCACGCTGATCATTTCCCCAGTTTTATTCCTCTTAAACCCACACAGCAATTCCCAATCTATCACACAAAACCAATCACCAACACAAAACATCTCCGGCAAAAGAATTTCCTTCATGTTTCAAGTTCTGTCTTATCTGATAAAACGTCGTAGAACATCCACAAAGTTAGCTCCTGCTCCCGTTAACGTCATAGCAGCAAAAAAACGCTCGTTCCATCGACCCAAACCTCTCCATTTTCCACTCTTTCGAAGTTAATAAGACGACAAATAAAATAAATAAATAAAAACGTTCAAAGGGGGTCGAGTAACTTGGAATAAACATCAACTCTTTGAAAAAGTTCTTCCCTGGACTGGATCAAAGCCCCGACACTGGAGACTCCTTCCATAAATAACCAGTTAACAAGCGAACATCGTCCTCCAGACATCTTTACTGTATCGTATCCTGATTACACGTCCATGAGCTATAGCTGTTGCTATAGAAACGAGAACATATTCGGATCATTACACAGACACCTTCATCCAGAGCGACTTACATTTATCTCATTCATACAACTGAGCAGCCAGGAGGTTTAAGGGCCTCACTCTGGGGCCCAGGAGTGGCAGTTTGATATGGGTGGGATTTGAACTTACAACCTTCGGATTCAAAGTCGAGTTCGGACCCTAACAGTGTATCGTTACATAATTTATCACGATATAAATATCACATCACATCGCGGCACGGCTCTACCGGATATCAGGGTATTTGACGTTACTGGCTATAAAACGTCTGAATCCCAGAGCTCGGGGTTTGATGGACAACAACCTAAACCATGACGGGCCCGTAACCTGTGTGTGTGTGTGTGTGTGTGTGTGTGTGTGTGTGTGTGTGTGTGTTTTCTAGGAGCCCCGCAGGTCCCCGCCACACACTGCACTCCGCAGCGGGCATTTTAATCCCCAGTGGACCATGAAGAACCTTGTAAAAGAAGGTATCGTGACAATTGTTTTGAAAAGCAGGCTGCTGAAAAGCATTTTGAGGATGACAGTCACTCGCTTGAAATAGCCAGAGACACACTGAACTGTCATGGTGATCTATAGCTGCTGCTGCTACTGTCATCTCTCTATCCTACACACACACACACACACACACACACGGAAGTTAACCAGGAGATGTTTAATACATACACAACACACAAACACGAATGGTTTTGGTTACATATCTAGATCTTCAGCCCAGGCGCTCACGCACGCACGCACACAAACACACACACACACCCACCCCCGAGTTAAAGTTATACGAGTCAGATTCCAGAGTACTGCCCTCATGGAACCCGAGGTGTCAAATATCCACACTAATCCCTTCTCTGATTTAATACAACCGCCTGAAATCACAAGCTGGCACCGCAGAGCCGAAGGTTACGGAGAACCGGAGAACCGAAGCCTGTGTATAAAAATATCACACAAAAGAGTGCCGCATTCCCTCGACGCAGAACCGCTCGGACCCAACACAAACATATTAATCAAATCCTGATCCAGCACCTGAGGGACAAAAAAAAAAAATAGCTGAAATAAGACACTTTAGGACCTGCACATCGAGAAGAAGAACGATGACAAGTGCTTCTCATGGAGTTCTTCATAAGCTGAGTGTGTTTCACTCGTAAACCATCTGCAAAACAGCAGCATCAACCAAGTTAAAGTAGTTTTTCCATAAACCAGCATGGAATAAAGGTGTGACATATCACACATTTAGATCATTTGCTTTTATAATAAAACTTCACTCTTCTGGCAAGATGTTCCTCAAGATTTTGTGGAGATTCATTCAGCTACAAGTGTGTTAGTAAAGTCAGGTGGTGATGTAGGTGAGAAGGTGAGGAGGTTCCTGGGGTGCAGTCAGTGTTCACATTCATTCATTAGTGTTGGAGCTCTAAAGCAGGAGATCTTTCACTCCAACCCATGGAAAGCAGATCTTCATGGAGCTGCTATCTTTTTGATCCCACCTTGAATATTAAAAACACGTTGGTTCTGATGCGCCATGGTTTCTATAGTAACAGCTCGTACACGGGGTACACGTACTGCGGACTCGCCACTTAAACGAGTCAATTTAATTATTTCACGTTTATGGAAGGAGTCTCCAGTGTCAGCCACGTGTAAAACTCTTCCTCGCATGGAGTAATCCAAAAGTCGTCTTCGAACTCCTAGAAAAAGAATCTCCTCCTTCTGAAGCCTTGCTGGTTATCAGAGTGTTCCCTGAAGCAGAACACCACACCCTCACCTGGATCTGCTCCTCTGTATTATCCCCGCTTTCAACTCCAATAAAGCCTTTTCTCAGGACAAAAAAAGGAAGCCCCGCCCCAGCGCATGCAGGGTGAGGAGATACCTGGCACCTTTTATAGTCAGGTGTATCAGTATCAGAGAAAACCCCCAGCTCGCTCTTGAGGAAATTAAGCCGCCGTTCGAGACAATTCGACCGATTTCAACCAGTTTGACGGAGATCCTGTTGCTTCCTCGCGTCACACCGGTGACAAGGCCATTGTCTTCCGGACGGATGCCGTGATTCAAGACACGAGACACTTTTATGACGAGCGTCGAACTCGCTGGAGGTGAGAACGAGAGACGGAGAGATCCGGATGGGCTTTTTGCTGAACCTTTTTTTCAGTTCGAGCCTCAATACAGTACAAATAAAAATCTAGACGCACGCACGTGAACAGACACGGAGCCTAATTTCAAGATTTTCTTGTCAAAAATCCGACCTGAATCCCATTTCAGACGCCGCGTGCAAAAGTGCTTCGGGTTTTTAATTAATGAATAAATCAACACTGGTTTGCTCGAATACAAACTGAAGATACCATCAGCCTAAAACTCTGTTGAGAGGAACAGCACACTTTATTATTTATTTATTTATTTAATATAAAACACAGGCTAAACTAACCGGGGAAAAAAAAAAAGTGTTCGTTTAAGTGTTTCAAGCGTTTCTACTTAGAAAGTTGACAAAAGGACAATAGTAAAAACTCAACTTCAATCAGATTGCACACTTTTTTCCAGAACACGCAGGAACCCTGACGTTGTAAAGAGGACATTAGTATTAAAGGAATGAGACGGCCCCTAACAGGCTGTAGAGAAGATGTTCATTCAACAGGCTCATCATGCCGGACTAAATAAAGCTCAATAGCCTGACTGTCATCATCAAATCCAAAAATGTCCCCGGGCCCCGTGACTATTTGTTAAGACCAGTAATATCAGGAGAAAATCCTCCACTAAAGACAGAGGTAATAAACCCCTGAGAGGTGGGGGGTCACCGCTTATGTTTTATTCCTGGAAAGGTTAAAAATGACCTTTGTGGTTCTGAGTATAGGATCAGAGAAGCAGTGAATACTAAGACCACATCTCCTGTATCAGCTGAACTCGGGTCAGACGAGCCTGGTCTGTTTTTACAGCGCGGGATACCGAGGATTAGTTTCCCCCCCCCCCTTCTTTAACTCCTCCAAACTGGAGACTAAAAGAAGATGAGCGGCAGGTCGGAGGTCACGCTCGCTATCGCTCCACGACCGTCAGCAAGCCCCGTGTCTACTTGACTCGAGTACCCCTTCACGCCCCGTTTTTCTCCCTCCACCCGCTCAGCTGTAGCCCCGTACTCCACTCGGTGCCTCAGCACAAAGGTACCGAAATAAAACAGACGCCCATCAATCACAACACGGCCTTCCACATGTAACACTACGCCGTGTTCCGCGCCGTGCTCGGCATGCCAGGCCAGCACAGGGTTTACCACAGAACAAATGTTTCTCCAGAAAGGTCAGAGTGCTCACAGTCAGTCCTCGCTTCCGTTAGTTAAAACGCCAAACCCCCGTAGGAGCTCCGGCTGAACGGCTAGACGGGGGACTTCCCAACGTCTCCGTAACCCCCGGGGGGGGGGGGGGGGGGGGTTTACTCACGGTCTCCACTCAGTGACAGGGTCTGGTAGTGCTTGAAGAAGAAACCCTACTTGCTCAGGTGAAAAGGAAAATGCGGACAATACATTAGTCAGGAAATAATAAAATAAATAAATAAATAAATAAAAAACGCACGATTCCCAGCGAATCAGAGTTAAAAAGGCAACAAGACAAACAAGGGGTGCCATTATTTATGCATAACGATTCACAGAGACTCTTAAGCCTTAACCGCTTCGGCATCGTAACAACGAGCGTCTGGTTGTCATGGATACCACATTCCATTTCTGAAATCTGATCTAAATTTTCTATATCAGGAGAACCTCTGCATTCTGGAATACATTCTCGTTTCTATAGTAACGAAAATCGATGCGATGAGTTTTTCAGTATGTAGATGTCAATCCTAATGCTCAAGGAAGGAGTCTCCAGTTTCAGAGCAAAAACTCAATCTGTTAAATTCATCGATTTTATTTTAATTACTTAAATAAAAAAATAAAAAAAGAATAGTACAAGAAGTCTTTTCCCCCACAATGCACCTGCTAGAACACAATAAAATGCATTTTTTGCTCCCTATGTAAAAGCGTTCTTGCCTTTAGGTAAAGTACAGCCTCATTATAATCACCTCGCACTTCCTCGTATGCACCAATTTAACACTTAGACGCTAATTTTAGCTCCGCCTCCCGACAACTTGATAGACGGCTGATTAAGTGACGTGAAACACACAAGCTATTAGCAGCTGTCGCTCGAGGTTATAACGTCCAACTAATAATCAGAGCAGAAAACTGATCAGTTTGTTTTTTACTTTACACATACACTATACAGCCAAAAGTTTGTGGACGCCTGAGCTGAAGAACGGTAAACATCTCCATTCACTGGTATAATAAGCTCCAGGCGTTGTGCACGAGTGTCCTGAAGGAACAGGTTCGGGGGTCTTCAAGGTCAAGTGAAGGGGAAAGTAAAAGTCCATGTTACCGTATTTATTTATTCGTTTAGACCCAACATCCCAAAAAAAACAAGCGAACCCGCTTTTCT
Organism: Silurus lanzhouensis; assembly: GCA_039877035.1. Classification (NCBI taxonomy): domain Eukaryota; kingdom Metazoa; phylum Chordata; class Actinopteri; order Siluriformes; family Siluridae; genus Silurus; species Silurus lanzhouensis. The sequence goes on from JBCEWE010000108.1 coordinate 527,729, forward strand.
TTAACGTTCCACTTTAACGCAGTACACCGTGTATATAAATAAATAAATAATTTAATAAATCACACGGTTCTTCACGCTCTCGAAGAAGAGGTCCAAACCGCGTCGATAAATCTTCACACGAACGCATACGTTACGATTCGAATCACGTCATGTGGCGAACGCAGAGGTGCGCCAGGATGCCAAATCACTTACCACCATCATTCTCATTCATTTCAGATGAATACAGTTTAGTTGGCAGTCCAAAAAAAAAAAAAAAAAAAAAAAAAGAAAGAGGAAAAAAAACCTGGCACTACAGCAGCTGACAGCAGTAAGCGCATATCATAATGGGAGTAATTAGAGTAATTTGTGCCATAGAGCCAGACCGAGAGCTGTGTATTAGCATGAACAAAGTGGCTCAACACCAGCCGTCTTTATCTCACGCCGAGCACGGCCACTATTCACGATGCTCACGAGTACAGCGCCTGCAAAATGACTATAGTGAGTGTGTAAGAGTGTGTGTTCAGAAGCCTGCACACACCAGGAACATGGACACAGAGCTGTTATGGCCCTATAGAGAAATAATCTCTCTGGTTCCTGAACGCGAGCGCGTACGCAGCGTTCGCCGCTCGGGCCCATGAACGCACGAGCTGATGAAAGGACGAAAGTATAAAAAGCACAAGAGGGCGTCAAACAGTTTGTTAACGCTTAATACACAAGAGAAGGCAGGCAGGGATGGAGAGAGAGTTCGCAAAGCGTGAAACAGGTGAACGTGGTGAAAATCTGGGTTTGCGCTGCCCCCTGGTGGCTCAGTAGGGAAAATGTAAATAAAATTCCTCAACTTAATAAAAAAAAAAAAAACAGGTTTATTTAAGAGCGAGTGTTTCGCATCGATGCATCGGCACACAAGTTAACGATGTGAAAAAGTGCATGCTGGGATTTGTATCACGATGCATCTTATCTTACCTTGAACATATGTGCACAAATTTATTTATATATAATTAGTAGTAGATGCACTTTACTTTGATTTACAAAGTGGGCAATTATTTGTGATCGATATTTTCTAAGTAGATCGATTTCTTCTCGCTAAACTGTTTCTCAACGCATCACGTGAATATGACTTATCGCAACACTACGGAGGCCGAGGCGTGTCCTGAGAGTCACATAGAATACAGATTAACATGGCAGAGGTAGAGCTGTAACTTCCTGCACACTGAAAACACTACAAAGGCATGTATGTGAAAGGGGTCATGCGTCAGAAGGCACTTAATAAAGTAAATTGATGATTTGCTCTCTGTCTAAGTTTATAGTTTAAAACATTAAAGTCAAAGTGTTTTTGCAATAAAAATACCAATCAACTTTTGTGGAAGCACTGGAGTGTTTTCTAAGCCACAGCTGTGTGTGTGTGTGTGTGTGTGTATCGGTTTGGGGATAAAAAGCGTGACTACTCACCTCTCTGCCTTTGTGTGTGACGAGAGCAGCCAGAGGTTTGGCGTAGAAGCGACTGTAGGAGAAGCCCAGACAGCCGTACATGCTGTTAGCGGTGAGTTTCAGAGCTTTCTGTCTGATATCATACTGCACAGGAGAAAAACGAGACAATATAAAACATCACACCATCATTAAAATAAAAAAATAAATAAAAAGCGCTTGTCCGCACCAACCTGCAGGTAAAGGTCAGAGTTCAGATCCGGCTGCTTCATCAGCTGTTTGACCTGCCGTCTGCGCTCCACCAGCTTACGGATCTCCCTCGGAAGAATGCCCATCTCCAGATCCGGGTCGGGAAGCTCTGGAATCTCGTCAGCGCCCTCGTCCTGTTAGGTTATAGAACATTATTATTATTATTATTATTATTATTATTATTATTATTAGGTTCAAGTAATCAGAGGTAAATTCAACAGATACCGACAGCTGGATTGGATCATACATGCTGATAACAGATCAATCAACCAGTTTCTATCAGTTATAAAAATGTATACTGTAATTAATAATAGTAAATAAATAAATAAATAAATAAATAAATAAATATATAATACATCATATAACATAGGACTCCCCGTGCGCAGCACAGTCTCGCATGTCACTGATTCGCCTCTAGAGGCCGCTCTCGTAACAAACAGCGGATTATCGATTTTGATTTGTACAGCCGGTAGTTCCAGCAATCAACTATCGGTGCCAATTAATCGGTCGACCTCTAATCAGAGGGTTCAGTAATAGTATGTAACAATGCTGCTGTATAATTAGGGTTCACATTTACTCCACACACACACACACACACACACACACACACACACACACACACACACACACACACACACACACCTCAGTCTTTTTGCGGGAGCTGGATGCCTCCCGCTGAACTGTAGTGAAACAGATGTTAAACTCCTGAATGATGGAGGGGTACAGACTGTTGAAGTCCAGCAGCAGAATGAACTTATCATAAAAACCTAAAGGAAACAAAATACAGGTTAATACAAACACGCAGGAACACACGCATACACGCACACACGCACACTTACCAATTTTAGGTTCCAGCACCAGACCTCCAGCATACGCAGCCTTCTTCCTCACCGTTCCAGACTTGCTCTTGCCTGCATCTACATCATCATCCTCACCCTAATGCCCAGAAATGTAAACAAAAATAAAATTAAAATTAAAAACACATGAACCACAAAAAGAAGAGTTAAAAAAAATTGCTCTTCAAGCTTCATACAGGCTCGTGCTGAGGTTTCTTCATAAACTGCTTGTCTGGAACGATGTAGTTCTTCTCGTGGAAGGCGTGAAGCAGCAGGTACTCGTTCCTCTCTGAGCGTCCGCCCATCAGCGTCCGAGACTTAAACACAAAGCAGTGTGGATTTAACACACACACACACACACACACACACACACACACACACACAAAATATTACTGTGTGTGTGACAGTAATGGTCAGTGTTTGAAGCTCACCAGGACGTTTCCGGCGATGTTGGTGATCTGAAGTGCCAGAGGAAGCACATTCAGCTCACACATGATCTGCAAAATGAGCTTGGCATCCATCCAGGTGAGTTCCAAAAGGTATAGCAGGTGAGGAGAGTCACTAAAAAAAAGCAAACTCAGATTAATTATTATATTAATAATCAAAAATAAATACACAGGCTGCATTTCACCAACCTGTAGAAGTTCCTGATGTTCTCAGTAGGCACCACGGCTCGCTCGGCCTTCAGGATCTGTGCCGCCAGCTCAGTCAGGTGGTAACTCTTACACCGAATCAGCTCCTTAGCAGAGATCTCGACGTCGCACACGAGCCGGCCACAGGCTGCGCTCTTCTCCGCAAACCGGCTTCGGCCCTGAGATGAACCGAATAGTCAGGATCATCTCAGGAGGTACATAAACGCTTCATTTATTCAAGTGAATGCAGGTTCTCTTACCCCGAGTTTGGGCATGTTGGCCCGCCTCAGTCGCCCGATCTTGGACCAGAAGGGCACCTTGCATATATTAATTCTCTGAAGAAGCACTTCCAGGTCAAAACCCAAAATATCATGACCCTAATGGAGTGAAACAGATGATCAGCGTTCCACAATACCACCAGAAATGCAACCACGACTTAAACGTCAAAAGATTTTCACTCACCACCAAAACGTCAGGATCGATCTTGTGTAATTTGGCCAAGAAGAAGCCAAGAAGAGTTCGTTCTGTCGCTGCGATCTCGACAATCCCATTCTGAGAAGGAAAACACACCAAGACAAGGAGATTCATATACATATATACACACACACACACACACACACACACACACACACACACACACACACACACGTGTACCGAATATAATCCTTTTTACTTGAGGAACACAGTTAAAATCGGAGTTCCCTCAGGAACGTATTAAGTGGCGGACCGCAAGTTATTTTATTCTCCGCCTCGCACTTTGAGCACATTCTTTTATTATTATACATGAAAACATACACAACAATGCCAGGGGGGTGTGTGTGTGTGTGTGTGTGTGTGTGTGTGTGTGTGTGTGTGTGTATATATATATATATATATATATAAAATAGAGTTAGCATTTTAGTTAGTATATTTATATTTTTTATTTGTATATTTGATTTTTGGCATTTTTTCCCCCGTACCGAAATTGAATTTGAATCTGAACTGCGAGTTAAAAACCGAGGTACAGACCAAACCGTGAATTTTGTGTAAGGCCACACCCCTTTAAATATAGACGGGGCTGCAGCTAGCGATTAGAATTGTAATCGAGTATTCTACTGATTAGTCCTTCGATTAATCGGATAAGAAGAACTTTCTCTTCATTAAAGAACAATAACACAAGAAAAAATAAAACAAGTTTCTTAAAACAAACAAGCGATTAGTTTCCTTTTAGGAAACATTTACATTTTAATTGCTGAAATTGCAAATCTGTGAAAACTAATCCCCATTTACTGCATTTAACTGTCAAATTACATCGAACTGCAAATAGAAATATCTAAATAAAAAAAACGAATAAAATTATAAATACATTTTAAAATGACATGTTTTATAAAGTCAGGGGTCTCATTTATAAACGCACAAATGTCTCCGAGTGACATCACACGAAGCTCACCTTCTTTTTAACCGCGTCCTTGAAGTCGTAGGGGTAAATACAGTCTGTAGGTTTGTTCACCACTGAAACATGGAAACACATTTCATTCCAATTAAAACACCGGATCTGTTGTGGGTTAATAATCTTGCTTAAGGGCCTGAAGGTCCCAGCTATGTGATGCTGAGATTCAAACTCAAAACCTTCAGATCAGATGGATCACTTACCACAGAAATGGTCCTGATAAGGGACGCGTGGAGGCGCCTTGTCCAGAGGAAACTTGTAATGAATCAGAGCAGCCAGAGACACGATCTGTACAATACAAACAAAAAACAACAACAAGGACATCAAAATGTACAACTACTACTGTACAATCCAACCTTCTTCCAAAAAAGGGTCCTCCTGACCTCGTTGTGGTGGGTCTTGGGATTGGGAACCGTCTTCAGGCTGATGGACATGACGACAAGAGGAGGCGGAGGTAGGTCCTTCATCACGGAGATCAGGTCGCTTTTCAGAGCAATGGCCTCCACTTTACACCAACTCATCGGCTGACTGCACAGCTCTAAACGGAGAAGATCAACATGGCATCCTTTCTTTTTCCTTCCTTCACATACTGAAGAGTTTTCTAGAGATTAAAGACGGACTTACGAGGGGTCTTGATGTCAAGCCAGCAGGGTCCTCGTATCTTCCTGCTGAGGAGGAAGTGCTCCAAGCTGGAGGTATTCGTACCAAACACATGCGAGAAGGTGGAGCCTTTGAGATCGGACGGAAGCTGGGGCATCTCAGCCTACGGGACATGAGGCAAATAAAACCAAGACACGAAAAGCAGACGTGAAATAAAACAACGTGCAGGTGCTCCATCACTCACGGAGTATCGCACTTCCAGGTACTCGCACTGCGACGGTACGTCAGGAATCTCGAACGCGTAGTTCTTCTCCACTTTCTATTGGAGCGGAAAAAAACACGGAATAAGTGAGTTGTGAACTTCTGAAAAAACAAGTAGGACGATGTAACGTAAGATGACCTTGGATTTGAACTTCATTATTTTGTATTTCTCCGAGAGGCTGTTAAACTCCTGGTAGACGTCCATCATTCCAACAGGAATGTCCGTCTCCTCACCTGTCGCCAGGTTTACCTTCTGTTACAGAAATAGATTAAAACAATTCTTATAGATAGATAGATAGATAGATAGATAGATAGATAAGATAGATAAGATAGATAAGATAGATAGATAAGATAGATAGATAGATAGATAGATAGATAGATAGATAGATAGATAGATAGATAGATAGATAGATAGATAGATAGATAGATAGATAGATAGATAGATAGATAGATAGATAGATAGATAGATAGATAGATAGATAGATAGATAGATAGATAGATAGATAGATAGAAATGTGAGGTAACACAAAGGCCAAACTGTTTGTGATTGTTCGATATCCATGAAAGCAGAGTATTTCTTTAAACAAAACAAAGTGTGTGTGTGTGTGTGTGTGTGTGTGTGTGTGTGTGTGTGTGTGTGTAAGAACTCACGCGTTCTCTCGGAAAGAAGTGCATGGTCCTCTCGATGTTTTTCACGGCCACACAGCAGCTGACGTGGGCTTTAGCCGACTCGATCCACACCTTCCCGAACAGATACACCACACCTACCAACCACAACAGCTCTTACACTTGTGTAGAACTTCTCCCTGCTCACTCAGTCCCCTACACCTCAGCGTGACGCTGAACAGCACGACCCCGAGCAGGTGAACCGAGACGTCGGATCTGTTAACGAGACTCACCTGGTTGGTTGAACTGATCCTCGAAAGCATCCAGCCAATAAAAGCGCAACACCATTTCTCCATCGGCTCCTTCCACCATCGGCAGCTGACTGGAGTCCACCTGCACCTCCATGGGAGATTCATCAACCTCCGTCTTCTCCATCTTCTCCCAGCAGGAGCCACCCACCATGCCTGATCTGAAGTAGTGGGAAAAAAGGTTATTATTCTTCTTATTATAACAAAGACAAGTAGAGAAACTGAAAGTCACTGAAAAAAAGATTTTGTTTCAGAGAAACGTGCATCTGCAATACGAACAAAATAAACGAAACACTAATGAAGTTGTGTAAGGACACGCACATCAACACCTCATCTGCCGGTTCGGTTTTTGGTTCTATTTTAATACCGGGCGTCGTCTCGGTCTTAGTCTCGGCTTTAACCTGCGTTTCCTCCCGCTGCTCGTTCTCCAGCTCCATCGGCTCATCAAAGTCCACCTCGTCAAAATCTAACGAGTCGCACGCTGGGAGGAAGGAGATGACAATAATTACACGTACAGGAGAAACGCTCATGAAATGTATAACATAAGCACACAATTAAATCATCTGATTAGTAAAATTAAACCTTTAAATACAGAATAGAAGGATTTCAGAGCGCAATTATTATAATAATACAATCTTAAACGAATAAACAAAAATATAATTAAAGTGACTTTAAACTAAATAAATAACAGCAGGATTATTTTTATTACCTACAATTCTTTATTTAGAATTGATGCAGTGACTTAAAACCATTACACAATACACACAATATTAATCCAATTTTACACAACAATGTAAAACATCAGTAAAAAAACCCTAAACAATTATTTTATTGTTTATCAGGATTTAAAACTGATTCAGAGCCGACACTCTGCTCATCTAAAAAAAATCCTGCAATTTCTAGAAAATCTTTGTACATTTAATAGTGTAAATAATCAATATATTTGTTTTAATTCCTTATTAACACAAATTATGTGGAATAGGAATATTTTAAAAGTGATCAATTTAAAGTCTATACTTAAATAAAATTTATTAACTTTATTAAATTATTAACCCCCCCCGGTTATTTATCCCCCAATATCCACCCCACCGCTTATATCCACTCATCTCTTTAAAGAATCCAAAATCTTTCAGTTTGATATCACAGTGAACATTAACACCTGTATTTCACCTGCATTGAAGCTTTAATTAATTAATTCCACAAATTGGCTCTGAAAGTGAAAAAGTAAATAATTATCGGACGTGAATACCTTCCTCATGTTCCTCTACTTTTGGTTTCTGGGGGTGGATGGACAAGGCAGGTTTAGACTCGGGTTTAGACGCAGGTTTAGGTGCGAGATCAGACGGAGGCGGGCGAATCACAGCAGGCTTGGGCTTTGACGCCGGAGCTACAGGTGACTCCTGTGATGAGAAGGATGATGTTAAAAACGTGAACTTATCAGGTATCATTTTATAAAAGGAAAAAGGAGATAAGGAGGACACAGCGAGAACCTTGGGGGTTTGTGTTTGGACGGAGAAAGGGTTCATGGGTGACCCCAGAGCTTTCTTTTTCTTCAGGGTGATGACAGGAGGTGGAGTGAGAAGAACCGATTTCTAAACAAGAAAATATATTGATTAGAAAAAAATACAAAAATGATTTTAAACTCTGAGTTTATGGTAGGAGTCTTAATTGTCGGCACTTTATACATCTTTAGTAGGAACTCGGATCATCTCACCTCGGAGTGTAGATCCTCCAAAATGTCTCCCAGCAGATCATCTTTGGACAGGTCTACATTTTTCTACAACACAGACATTAATGTGATAAAAAGTTTGAACACCAGCAGGAGGAATAATAAAAGTGCTCCATCACACAAACGCTTACCTCGGCAGGTTTTTTCACATTGCTGTTCATGAACATGCTCTTGATGCTGTTGGGTTTAGTCACAGATGATCTCTTGGCGTTCTTACCTTCTATGCCTTTAGCACCGGAGTTGTCTGTTTTGTGGAGAACAAACACACAAAATTGTTAGAACCACAAAATAAAAATAATTAATCCATGGCACAGATGTGCACAGTCAGCACTTACTTTTAGAGCTTTTATCCGAAGCTGTATTCTCCAGATCTTCATCAAAGATCTCCCTGCCATCTTCTACATAACCTGTTCCATCTAAGAGAGTGGAGGTCAATTAGTCTTTAAAACACTCAGATTTATACAGAGAATCTTGTTTCTATATGAACACACACACACACACACACACACACACACACACACACACACACACACACACTCACCATCATCGATGATCCAGTCATCGTCCTGTCTCTCCCGGACCATCCGTGAGTACTGATCCTCGTCCACCTCCTCGTACACACTCTCGATCTCCTTCACCTGCAGCCACAAGATAATTCTTGATACTGGATTTTACTGATAGTAAGTTGGATTGTACTTGCGGATAACCAATTAATCAACCAATTAAAAAACAAACAATCCATATAAAAGAGTGCTGAATCATGAGAATGTGCTCAATAAAATAAATATTAATATATAAATTAATAAATGTAAGTATATATTTTATAAATTATAAATAATAAATATAGTATAGCGCTCTCCGTGCAGCGAGTAAAAACAAACATCGCTTAGATTCAGTAATTCGCCTCTAGAAAGCGCGTCTCTTAATGACAGCTGATTGCTCCAGCAACTAACTATCGGTGCAGATTTATCAGCAAAATCGATTAATCGATCGACCTCTACTGATTAATCACACGTTTAAACTAGTAGGCCATCCAACTAGTTTATTGAGATGCACATGACAAGACGTTACATCGTATCCTAATTCAAGCGATAAGGAAACAAATTAAAGTTCTTTTTGTAAAGACTAATAAACTGAGCCACTGCATTTTTAAGAAAGATCAATCGGGATTCATTAAATACAGCACACACGAGGTGATTTTAACCCACATTACAAAGCTGGGGCAAAAAAACAGAGCACACCAACATATACACATTATATGACCAAAGGTTTATGGACACCTGACTATATGATGTGCTTATTAAATGAAAATAAATTTTTTTAAAAATTCTGTACTAAATTGTGAAAATGTTCTAAATAAAATAAATCTGAATATATTAATAGGAAATAAAGATGCATTCAAAACAGTTACATACAAAACAAAACAAAAAAAAAAAAACCTTCAAATAAACAGCACATGGCAGCAGTGATTCGCCTCTAGAGGCCACTCTCATACTGTATAACGCAACCCGGAAAAACTATCGGTATAGATTTTTGCAGATAGTTCCTGCAATCAAATATTGGTGCAGATTATTCGGCAAAACCGATGTATTGGTCAACCTCGAGAGCTCATAATAAATATCAAACTGTGATTAAGAGATACACCACATTAAAAGTAAAATCGCACCGAAATATTCCATCATGATAAATATAAAATTCTGTCTTATGCTAATTACTAACTGAATGGATTCATGCGGATTAAACAAACACTATCGCCAACATCAACTCACCTCGTATTTCACCTTTTCTCCCTTCTTGGCTTTTTTGAGCTGCTCCAAGGCAGATTTACGGCCCGCTTTCTCTTTCTTTTCTCGTCTCGAGCGAGATGCAGCGAGACCACATGTGGCTCCGTCATCTGGAAGACAAAAACATCAATAACAATCATCTCCCTCAATCATTAAAATGTTTGACTGCTGAAAACTTTTCTGCAGTTCCATATAAAAAAAACCCTGTATGCCCTCATCATGATGTTATTTATTTATGGATATCTTTTGTATTTATGTGCTACTTTAAATCTTTAGATTGAGTGTTATACGAGACTTGAACAAATCCTGATGCTCAGGAAGACGGTAAAGATTTCATCATCTTCACAGTAAACATTACATACAATAAAAACACCTGAATGGTCCATGTTGTACTGTTTTTTCAGCCCAATTCAGACGAGATTAAACGTAGAAGGTGTCCAGGGGTTGTTTCACCGACTGCTGCTTCTGGCTGTATTTAGTTTCATATCACAAGCATCAGTGACGTTATTCATTATTAATACTTTAAATGTCCATCAAGGTCATTTAGCCTCAGCGTTCGTCCTATAGAAGCAGTTATAATGACAGCTTCACGTATAAATCACTAATTATTCACGTTCCTGCTCTGATATCGCTTTTTGTTTTTTTAACGCTGAAGAAACTAATCCCATCCGAATATGGCTTTAGAAAAATCACCGTTTCATACGGTTATATACGGATACCTGAAGACACACATTTGTATAAAACCCAAAACTGCTCCAGCACGACATCTGCGCACAAAGCCAGCTCCATGAAGATCTGCTTTGCATTAGTTTGAGTGGAAGATCTTCTGCTATAGAGGTTGAAAGGAAAGTGAACGCTGACTGCACCCAGGCCTCCTCACCTCCATCAGTACCTGTCTTCACTAACACACTTGTAGCTGAATGAAACTCCACAAAATCTAGTAGAACATCTTCCCAGAAGAGTGAAGGTTATTATAACAGCATATGAGGACTCCATGTGGAATGAGATGTTCATGAAGAGGTGTCGAAAAACTTTTTAACATAGTGTTCTTCCAGAAAGTGCTGTTATTCTTCAATCTCGTCTACGCTGATCATGACCATCTTCCATCCAATGACTGATGGGTTACAGCGAAGAGTGTAGTTTACAAATTTATTGGCAGCTCATCAATATGGAGATTTTGACTACACTGACAGCAGTGTGTGTGTGTGTGTGTGTGTGTGTGTGTGTGTATTCTTCACTGTACACCGGACAAACAGTTAAAACGCTCAACTCCATATTTATACACAATTAAATAAATTACTATAATAAACACGTCAATAAAAATCCGGAAATTGTTTCCTTATAAGGAAAACAGCCGGAATCCAGGTTGGTGGCTAAAACGCATGCGCAGATTGAGATTCCGAAAGCACGTAGACTCCGGGGTTAAAACATTTTTTCCTGGTGTTCCAAATAAAAATTTAATAAAATTCTGAGGTAATAAATATACACGATATTCAGCGTTAGCTTGCTAATTCCACCTGAACTCTGTGGTGCACGCGGGCTGCTGTCACAGTTAGCTCTCAGCTGGCGCCAGTCTCACGCGCCACATTCGGATTTACAGAATCAAGTTAAAAAATAAAAAACAATATATAAGAAGCAAACCGGGTATAAACTCACCGAGATCCCCGCCGTCTGCATCTTTATCCGGGTTAGAAACCGGCGCCATTGCGTTCGGAAATGTTCACAGGGACACCGTAGGAACAACAACAGGTTCCGCGCCAAATCGTTTTCCCGGGGAAAAACTCAGACACCGGAAGTGTCGTACAAAAACGAGGCTAGAAACAGCCAATCAGAATTCAGAAGAAGGGCTGCTGCAGATTCAAGCCTGTCCACACAGTGTCACTGTTTGCATGATAGATTTAAAAAATGACTCGATAGATAGATAGATAGATAGATAGATAGATAGATAGATAGATAGATAGATAGATAGATAGATAGATAGATAGATAGATAGATAGACCCTCACCTGCTCAGATTAATTTTATAGGAGGTATTAACAATTTTTACTACTATTAATTATAATTATTATTATTTGTAGCTTATATTTAAACGCTTTTATTTTCCTGATTTTCCTACACTGATTTTCTGAAATCCCAGGAACACTTTACTTCCTGGTTTCTGCGTCTATTTCTGAGCTCAAGTGATGCAGCTTCTCACCACTGGTTAGTGATGGTGCTACATCCGGCTCGCCCAATCACGTCCTCGTATGCAAATCAACGCGTAATGATTGGTTGTTCCTGTGCTTTCTTCTAGTCCTGGTCCCCCAGCCTGTCTCCTTGTTGTCTTGATGCTATGTATCCAGGCTTTGTGTGTTGTTTGAAGGGGTAAAGCTGTGCACTTGCTGAGGAGGAGTGGAGGAGGATCAGGAGGAGGGTGTGTGAGGGAGTGGAGCTTGAGGTTTCAGGATTTGGGAGAGCATCTTCAACCGCAGAGAGAGAGGAAGAAGATGCAAACAGCTCCATACTGATGCTGAGTCAGAGACAGGTGGAACTGTGGGCCTTTGTCTCTGGAGCCTCGAGTGAAGATGGAGGAGCTGGAACACACCTGCCCTCATCCTCGGACGGTGAGACACAAGCGTGATTTGTCTGTGTGTGTGATATCACTGGCCGTTGCTATTTTATTGCCATGGGCGAGAGTGCACAGCTGAATAATGCTTTGTGTTTGTGTGTGTGTGTGTGTGTGTGTGTGTGTGTGTGTGTGTGTGTGTGTGTGTGTGTGTGTGTGTGTGTGTGTGTGTGTGTAAAATTAGTGCATCTCCAGCCTAATACTGTCACAAACATCCACTGACAGCCCCTTTGATCACCACATGTGCCAGATGTTCAACACTTTTATTAAACCCTTAGTCTGACCTTCTCACCTTGTTCTGGCTTCTGCTTGTCACTTTCAGCAAAATGATGCATTATTTTATTTACTTTTTGCAACCATGAAGAAGTCTGAACTATATGTGATAATTTTCAGTTTCCGTGTGTTTACGGTGGAGGCTCTGGAGACGACGCTCCCCAGACAGTTCCTGAATAAACAGATGGTCACTGTGGTGTCATGGGTGTAAAGTTGTAGCACAAAATGTAGTACAAAACAGTAACATACATCTGTGTGTCTCTTCGAGCAAAATGGGATTTAGTTTGTCAAATGGTTCAGTGAGAAAATCACTGAGTAAAACATATACAAACAATAAACAACAACAAAATACAAACAACAACAAATAAACATAATAAATCGACTCTTGTTGATAAAACTGATTTGTTGGCACTTTGTAGCATTGGCATTTCATGTGTGTGTGTGTGTGTGTGTGTGTGTGTGTGTGTGTGTGTGTGTGTGTGTGTGTGTGTGTTTCCACTTATCTTTATGTCTGTAATCAGTGGATGGATGGATAGATTTTTCTGGCTGTAGCTTGATGGACTTTATTGATCTATAAGAGTCGTGTTACAGCTGACAAACTGAAAAAGCACAGTGTGTGAATAAAAAAAATGTCTGCATGCATACGGTGAAACACGAAACTCTAACCGTGTAAGATTCCTGGTGACTGCAGTGCAGTTGTGTTAGTAATTCCAATAATACACAAATAATACATCAGTAATACACCAATAATACACCATTAATACTCCATTAATACTCCAATAATACTCTATTCATACTCCAATAATACTCCAATAATACTCCAATAATACACCAATAATACTCTATTCATACTCCAATAATACTCCAATAATACACAAATAATACTCCAATAATACTCTATTCATACTCCAATAATACTCCAATAATACTCCAATAATACACCAATAATACTCTATTCATACTCCAATAATACTCCAATAATACACCATTAATACTCCATTAATACTCCAATAATACTCTATTCATACTCCAATAATACTCCAATAATACACAAATAATACATCAGTAATACACCAATAATACTCCATTAATACTCTAATAATACACCAATAATACTCCATTAATACTCCAATAATACTCTATTCATACTCCAATAATACTCCAATAATACTCCAATAATACACCAATAATACATCAGTAATACACAAATAATACACCAATAATACACCAATAATACTCCATTAATACACCATTAATACTCCATTAATACTCCAATAATACTCTATTCATACTCCAATAATACTCCAATAATACACCAATAATACTCCATTAATACACCATTAATACTCCATTAATACTCCAATAATACTCTATTTATACTCCAATAATACTCCAATAATACACAAATAATACATCAGTAATACACCAATAATACACCAATAATACTCCAATAATACACCAATAATACTCTATTCATACTCCATTAATACACCATTAATACTCCATTAATACTCCAATAATACACCATTAATACTCTATTAATACACCAATAATACACAAATAATACTCCATGAATACTCCAATAATACTCTATTCATACTCCAATAATACTCTATTCATACTCCAATAATACTCTATTCATACTCCATTAATACACTATTAATACTCCATTAATACTCCAATAATACACCATTAATACTCCAATAATACTCCAATAATACACCAATAATACACCATTAATACTCCAATAATACTCCAATAATACTCCATTAATACTCCAATAATACTCTATTCATACTCCAATAATACTCTATTCATACTCCAATAATACTCTATTCATACTCCATTAATACACTATTAATACTCCATTAATACACCAATAATACACCATTAATACTCCATTAATACTCCAATAATACTCTATTCATACTCCAATAATACTCTATTCATACTCCAATAATACTCTATTCATACTCCAATAATACTCTATTCATACTCCAATAATACTCTATTCATACTCCATTAATACACTATTAATACTCCATTAATACACCAATAATACTCTATTCATACTCCAATAATACTCTATTCATACTCCAATAATACTCTATTCATACTCCAATAATACTCTATTCATACTCCATTAATACACTATTAATACTCCATTAATACACCAATAATACACCATTAATACTCCATTAATACTCCAATAATACTCTATTCATACTCCAATAATACTCTATTCATACTCCATTAATACACTATTAATACTCCATTAATACACCAATAATACACCATTAATACTCCATTAATACTCCAATAATACTCTATTCATACTCCAATAATACTCTATTCATACTCCATTAATACACTATTAATACTCCATTAATACTCCAATAATACACCATTAATACTCCAATAATACTCCAATAATACACCAATAATACACCATTAATACTCCAATAATACTCCAATAATACACAAATAATACTCCATTAATACTCCAATAATACTCTATTCATACTCCATTAATACACTATTAATACTCCATTAATACTCCAATAATACACCATTAATACTCCAATAATACTCCAATAATACACCAATAATACACCATTGATACTCCAATAATACTCCAATAATACACCAATAATACTCCAATAATACTCTATTCATACTCCAATAATACTCTATTCATACTCCATTAATACACTATTAATACTCCATTAATACTCCAATAATACTCTATTCATACTCCATTAATACACTATTAATACTCCATTAATACACCAATAATACACCATTAATACTCCAATAATACACCATTAATACTCCAATAATACTCTATTAATACACCAATAATACACAAATAATGCTTCATTAATACTCCAATAATACTCTATTAATACACCAATAATACACAAATAATGCTTCATTAATACTCCAATAATACACCAATAATACACCATTAATACTCTATTCATACTCCATTAATACACTATTAATACTCCATGAATACTCCAATAATACACCATTAATACTCAAATAGTACACCAATAATACACAAATAATACTTTATCAATACTCCAATAATACACATATAATACATCAGTAATACTCCAATAATACACCAATTATACTCCATTAATACTGAAATAATACACTGATAATACATCAATAATGCTCCAATTACAATTCCATAGTACTCCATTAATACTCCAAATATACATATATTTTTCCAATAATTCATCAATAATACACCAACAATACTCTAATAATACATTAATATTTTTCCAATAATACTCCATTAATACTGTAATGATACTTTAATAATACATTAATAATAATCCTATACTACGCCAATATTACTCTATTAATACTCCAACAATTCATTAATAACACATTAATAATACACCTATAATATTCCAATTATACAACTTAAATATACTGCAAAAATGATACTTCTATAATTCACCAATAATAAAATGTTTCTTGTCCTCTTTCCCTCGCTCAGTCTTTTTCTTCTTTTTACTTCTTTATTTCTTACATTATTTTTACACTTTCTATAATAATTCTTTACTTTCTTGCTCATTTTCTTTCTCTTTTAATTTTATTTCTTTACCCCTTTTTTATTTCTCTGTATTTCTTTCTTTCGTTTTTGTTTCTTGTTTAATTTTTGTCTCTTTCTTTTTATTTCTTCTTGCATTCTTTCTTCCCTCTACCTTCCTCTCTTAGCTTTTCCTCTCATGCCTTCATTCTCACTCTTTCTTTCTTTCTTGAATATTTTTTCCATTCTTGCACACTCTCCTCTCACTCGTTATTGTGTTTATTCTCCAGATTTTGACGGAACCTGCAATCTTTGCCCAGGAGACGAGCTGTGAGTGTCGAGCGCCCCACGAGAAGCTGAACGTTGAACAGGCTCGACTCGGCACTCCCGGTCAGTCTGCTTTACCCCTCATCTGTCTCTCCACTCCTCCTCCTCTCCTCCTACTCCCATTCAGTCAGATGATTCAGCTCCTGAGGTTACTGCAGATCAGGAGCAGAGGACTTTTAAACGAGAGCTTTGCTCACTCAGGGGCCCGAGGGGGAACGTTGGCACATTTTTTCCATTTACACAGAAAACTTTTTCCACCCCAGAGACGCCTCGGGACGTTTAACCACTTCAATCTGAAAAAAGCAGGAGAATCAGGGTGGATGTAATTAAAACAGGAGACAAGCCTTTAAAGGCATTCATTTTTAGCTGGTTCTTATTGTTAATGTACACATGAAAAATAGAAAAGGTTCTTTAAAATGATGCAAGAACTTTTAAATAATGGATCTTCAAGAACCAACCCACCAAGAACTTCCTTCAGAGGGACAAAAAAACAATACCTTTAATGTGCCTGGTGGAGGAGGACTCAATGTTCCTTTAAAGTTCCTTTAAAGGGTTCAGGTTGCTAAAGAGTAGTTGGGCTTTTAATGGAAGCTCTACTATTAATAATAAGGTTACTTTAGAAGGTTATTTAAATAACTTAGTTGTGCAGACTTCCTAAAAATTTTATTCTCAAATAAAAGTGTCTGTGGAAGATTCTGGATAAACACTTTAAGTTCGTCTAGAGGGAATGAAGAAAGTTCTAGATTTAGTTCCTTGATTGAACATTTTTCAATCGACTAATCAAAAAAATATTTTTTTAAGTGGAACCAAGAAAACAGCTAAAGTACAAGTAGGAGCTGAAAAAGTCAGTTTTATATTGCAGATAAGTTGTTTGATGAGGGGAAGAGTTTAGTGATAACTGCAGTTCACATTGCAGGCAGCAGGGGGCTCTGGAGATCACACACAGCTCCTTTAAAGTCAGTGTCCAAGTCAGTTATTTTTCTGATTATAAACGTTTTTGAGAAAACAATCCACCAATAAGAGAAGAGCAAACTCACAGGACAGCTATGAATACGGTAATGGTGGTGACGATAAACGTGCTAACGTCATGCTAACATACAGAACATACAAATGGCCGCTTGATGATGCTGGAATTTAAAACCTCACAACCTTCTGATCAGAAGACCAAAACCTTAACCCCTTAATACCGCGTCACGTTTGTGTTTGAATTGTTTATTAATCCCATGTTGACGGATATCGTAAGTCTAGCATATATGTTTAGCAGATTTTAAAATAGTGTATTAAAACATCTATTGTACAGTTTTTGTACTAATCCTTATCCTTTTTATTTCCTCTCGCAGTGGACAGGCCGGTGCGCGTCTACGCCGACGGGATTTTTGATCTTTTCCACTCGGGTCACGCACGAGCCCTGATGCAAGCCAAGAATCTCTTCCCCAACACCTACCTGATAGTCGGAGGTCCATACCTCGCTTTTATATTAAACATCAGCAGCTTTTTGTCTTTGTCTCTTTTTTTCGCTTTAAGCTTATTTGTGTGTGTTTGTGTTTTTAACGTGCAGTGTGCAGTGATGAACTCACTCACAAGTACAAGGGCTTCACGGTGATGACGGAGGAGGAGCGTTACGAAGCGTTACGCCACTGCCGCTACGTGGACGAGGTGGTGCGAGACGCTCCTGGACCTCACCCCGGAGTTTCTGGAGAAGCACAAGGTCAGCGATGAGGCTCTTCACTTCACCTTCACGCTTTAAAGGAGCAGTTCGTAATGTTTAGCGCCCTCTGTGGCCCAGAAGGTGAATTGTTCTTAAAGCGCTGAGGAGCTTCATCTCCTTTATAATAATAATAATAATAATAATAATAATAATAATAATAATAATAATAATAATAATAATGAGAAGTAGAATGATTAGAAAACTGAGTGAAAATTTGTTTTTAATGCCGAATAAAAATATTATAATTTTAGCAGGGAATCATAGAGTATTACATTTTAATACAAAATAATAAACAAAATCGTGTATGTAATGTAAATGTAAATGTAAATTCATAAAAAATATGCACCAATTCAAAAATAATGATAATAGAATTTGTTTAAAAATCTAATAATAATAATTTCTGAAAGAAGAAAAATTTGTCAAAATGTAAAATAATTATTAGAATAAAATTTGTCCCAAAAATGTAATCAAATAATCAAAAATGAGCAAGAATTATATTGAACTGCAAAAAGAAGACAAAATGATAATAGTGTGAATAGAATCACACACCGTACACGAGACGCTGCACAGAAACGGGACCTAACGCGAGTTTACCATTGAAGGAAATGAGTCGAAACCAATATCCAGGCCAGAAAAAGCTCAATAGAAGCTGAAAAATATAAACCCCAGTGAGATGCAGTGGATTTCAGTACTGGCACATGAACTTTTATGTAGTATGTGAAACATTATGTGATTATTATACATTCAGGGGCAATTATACACATTACAAACTGCTAGAAATAAACGATTTAAAAAGAATAAACTTTATAAAAAATCTCTCCCAGATTGACTTTGTGGCTCATGATGATATCCCGTATTCCTCGGCTGGATCTGAGGATGTGTACAAACATATAAAAGAGGCAGGTGAGGAAAACATCTTCTTCTTCAAAATGTGTGTGTGTGTGTGTGTGTGTGTGTGTATGGGTGTGTGTAGCCTGGTCTAACACATGTGAGTGTCTCAGGGATGTTTGTACCCACTCAAAGGACTGAGGGAATTTCCACGTCCGACCTGATCACTCGCATCGTCAGAGATTATGACGTTTACGCCAGACGCAACCTGGAGAGAGGATACACGGCCAAGGAGCTGAACGTCAGCTACATCAATGTAAACACACACACACACACACACACACACACACACACACACACTTCATTAATGGCACCTAAATTGAATGCCTTCCTGTGTGCTGATCTACAGGAGAAGAAGTACCGTCTGCAGAACCAGGTGGACCGGATGAAGGAAAAGGTTCGGACAGTGGAGGAAAAGTCCAAACACTTTGTGTATCGCGTGGAGGAGAAGAGCCACGACCTTATACAGAAATGGGAGGAGAAATCACGCGAGTTCATCGGCAACTTCCTGGAACTGTTCGGTCCTGACGGCACGTGGGTGAGCACCTGAGTTCCTCCTCTCTTACATGCCGATTTTCTCAGTGAGTCATATTCATTTGACTCACCTGTATGAGTCGACTCTTTCAGGGCCCAAAAAAAACCTGCGAGGTGACGTTCTGTCTGCTGCTGGTTTCATTTCAGCAGCTGCGAAATCTTTTACAACAGAAGATTTTATATTAAAATATCATTCTGTTCTTCATCATGAACTCATTCATCTTTTTTAAACCAATATCACAGGAGGTGGTGATGAACATTCCCTCTTCAGTGATGTCAGTTTTAAATCTGTTCTCTTTCTCTTCTTCCAGAAGCAGATGTTTCAGGAGCGCAGTGGTCGGATGATCCAGGCCCTCTCTCCACGTGGTTCTCCCAGCAGTAGTCCTCCCAGGGAATTCTCTCCATCCCGTTCTCCCTCTCCTCCGTCCGCTGGGCCATGCCAAGAACCTCGCCTCCTCCATCTCCTAAAGGAGCCTCGGCCTCTATCAGCAGCATGAGCGAGGGAGACGAGGACGAGAAATGAGGAGCGAGGAGCGAGGACTCACTCACCTGAAACACACACCTTTCCTATTTATCTGCACACTCCAGCAGAGACGACCTCACGTGTCTCCTCACGGGGAGATAAAGTGTGTAAATATACAGCATATGCAATACGAGATCGGTCACATTCTCCTCTCGCTCCTCTGATTTTAAACCCAGTTCATATTAAAGCCATTGAATTATTCTCTTCAGCAGAGGAGAGAGAGAGAGAGAGAGAGAGAGAGAGAGAGAGAGAGAGAGAGAGAGAGAGAGAGAGAGAAAGGCGAGGAGTGTGTGAGCGATCTGCCTTTTCTTGCTCAGGTTCGACTGTAAAGACCGTCCTTGTGAAGTACTGTACATCTCTGAGCTTTTTAATCACACATTTCAGGACAGAGACACTTGAAGCTCTTCATTTTTGTGAGACGATGTCTGTTAATGTCCTCCATATCATTAAAGGAACAGTTTGGACTAAAGAAAAACACAGAATGTTCCTGAGGTTCTTCTTAACACCACGTGCAGTGGATCAGCTGAGACATCAGTGTTCATTGTCTGATATCTACGTGGTCCACCGTTTCTCCATTCCAGAATTTCTTCATTCTATACAAATGGGTTTAATGAAACGAAAGAAAATCCAACACTGGTTGGTTCTGATTCCACGTGGTGTGACGTTTCTTTAGTTTCCCCTCACAGCATTAGTTCTAACCCGCAATTAGTTTCCACAAATAACCGTGTTTTAATCTTCTCCTGTCATTTACAACCTCACATTAAACTTGTGCAGATACGGTATGAAGAACACTAAAGTGCAGAAGGAAGTAGTGGAGATCTCGGTGCTTCTGCTGAGAGTTTCTAAATCCTTCAAGACGGAGCCATAAGGTTTATTTACTTGTTAATAACATTAGCTTTTATTTCAGGATCGTTCACGAGCTAAACAAGTGCTCGATTTAGAAAAGCCATTTTATTAAAATATATTTATAATAATAATTATAATAATAATAATATGACTGCATAATCAACATCTGTCCTTCTAAAGTTATTATTACCTCCACATCCTCTCCTGCATCCACATTCGATCAGATCCGAGTCCAAAATCAGTAAAAGTCAAAACTGTAACTAGTTAATTTTTTAAAACATAAAAAGTAACTGGCTGGTGTTGATGGCGTGAGTGCTAATGCTAACGTGCGAGCGAGACGTGTACTTGCACTGTGTACAGATAAACATCTGGTTATTTTATCCTGTATCTTCTACTGACTTGAAGAATAAACGAGCAGAGAAAGTGGAGACATCTGAATGAATGTGTGAATAAACGGCTGGATGGATGGATGAAAGAAGGGATAGGTGGATAGATGTACGAATTAATAAATGTATGAATTAATAAAGGGGTGGATGTGTGTATATATATATATATATATGTGTGTGTGTGGATGGATGGATGGATGTATGTATAGATGGTAGATGAATGGAATGGTAGATGAATGTTTGGATGGATAGATGGATGGAAGGATTGATGTATAGATGGATAAATGTATGGATGGATGCATGTGGATAAAATCAGCAAGCAGGAGACGAGTCGATGGAGACTTGAAGGTTTTATTATAGTCTGAAGTGGTCACACTGGATGATGGAATAAACAATAAAAACCACAATAAACCACAAAAAAACGTAACATTGAGCGAATCTGCTGTCACGTGACTAATACAAAAAAACTGCAACGTTCTGGAAAACACGCAAAACCTAAAGCATGCTGGGAAAAAAAAAACAGCGCTCTTTAAAACCAGTAGGAATGTTTGTATAAATGTTTTATTCCTCGTTCACCACAGGGGGGCGCCAGCGAGTACAACATTTATCATAATAAAGAACTTTTTATCTGTTTACAGTTACATGTAATATCCACGAAATTTTCACCGATGTTACAGCCGCTTTAAACTAAAAGAAATGACAACAAAAAAAAAAAACGGCGCTCGACGTCCACTGATTTTTTACAGCGATAGAAACGGTAAAGCGTCACAACGGCGATTTAAATCGACAGTTTTGCCGATGCTACGTCATAGCCATGCGCTCAGGACCAATCAGCATCGAGGATTTAACAGCGCCTTGGAATAAATACACAAATATACTAAAGATGATTTGCGACACACACGCCGGCTTCCGCCGAACAGAGGAACAACGACGCGCTTTTGATCAACGGATGTTCAAGAACTTCATGAAACCTTTCATCAGGTCACAAGTGGGAAAAAACTGGGGGGGGAAAAAAACTGGAAAAAAATTCCAATAAATTTACTGCAATTATAATTTGCATAACGGTGACTAGCAGCTGAACTGTTACGCTCACGGGCAGAAAAATGAGCAGGTTTACAGAATCTGAATAATTTAAATAAAAATAAAAGTTTAAAATCTTTATTTTTTTAATTTTTTTTTTGCATAAACAGAATCTTTGCTGTGTACAGTACTGCGGTGTTCGTGCCGGCACGCTGGTAGTGGTTTTTGGAATGACTTTATCTATATAATTACCGTTTTACACTTCAGTGGCGATAAACAGGGGAAACATAAATATGTGCAAACACTATTTTATAAATAATGACTCACAGGAAGCTCCGTCTTTAATACCCTGAATCCTTTTTTAATGGCAGTCAAAGCTCTATTTGCACGTCCCTTCAAATTACGACCTAATTAATAATTTTTATAGTTAATAACCCTACATTAACTAGACTAGGAACTATGTGCATACGAGTGTGTGTGTGTGTGTGTGTGTGTGTATGTGTGTACATAACTGGAGAGAATCTAGACAGAATCTACTCCTGGACTTTAGTAAAATATCTTCCCTCTTCTCTCTGTTGTTCATTCGAGCGTTACGGAATTGCTCAACGAAAACTGGGTGAATATTTGATCAGCGTCGGATACGGAGACGCACACGGTTAATATCTTTGTGTGGCGTGAAACACGTCCCTACTTTCCCTGTCTGTTGTTAAGGTGAGCTGGAGAGGGTGATTATTATTATTATTATTATTATTATTATTATTATTATCAGTGGCACTGCAGACACGAAGTCAAGGCCTCTGCTGTCTCTGTTCTCTATCTGACCACTAGGGGCGCTGTGTCATCAACATGAAATTACATATATAAAAAGCAGAGGGATGTGTTGAGGGGTGCGCGCACACACACACACACACACACACACACACGC
>JBCEWE010000108.1:553647-563647 GCA_039877035.1 Silurus lanzhouensis
AAAAGAAATGCGTTAAATAAATAAATTCTATACATTTTTTTTTTAACAGACAACAGCCATCACCATGGTAACGTGGATCTGAGGCAAATATGAGTGTGATTTATTTATTTATATAATGCACATCAATGAAAAACAGTAGAACAGTTAAGGTCATATTTTTAGAAAATAAAATATTAAATGTAAAACACACACACACACACTCACACACACACACACACACACACACACACACACACACACACACACTGTACAGTATGAGGAGAAGCTCTGATGTATAAAGCGTGTACCGTTAAACTCTTTGATGTTGAGCGCCGGGGCAGTGGGGTAGTACTGCTCACACAGCATCTTGGCCATCTCGTATGCATCTGAAATGCAGGACATGTAACACACCGCCGTCAAACTGAGCTTCGAGTAACTCACGAGACGGAGAGAAAGAGAAACGACTCACCGTTCACCACGTCGGCGACGTTACACGCCGGGTCGATGCTGCCGATGTGTTTGGGATGCGCCGGGTTCGTGTCGTTACCAAACAGAAGCGCTGAAACCAACAGCAGAGACCTTTCTTTTTAATATACACCATATTTATTTTATTTATTCATTTAATAATAAAAAAACAACAAAGACATTGCATCATTATCTTCATACAGACAACGACTGCACACTAATAATCATTATTCAAATTAGAACGCCACCGTTCTCATTTCAAGATCTATAAATATGCTAATGAGCTAAACGCTTCTCATCAGCATAACTCCTCCCCTTTCTCCACCCACCCACATTTATCCTCTGCTTAGAGTAACATAACTACCATAACAAACACAAACCTATTCATTGCTATCCCTAGCTAGTTAAGCTAGTTACCATCAATATTCTATTAATAGTTAAAGTTAGTATATAAACTTTGTTTTATGTGCAATAATACGGAGTCAATGCAAATAGATTCATTCATCGACATCATTTGCCATATTTCAATAAAGTATTTACACAATTACATCACAAAACAAGCTAAATGATCCAGAATTACTGAGAATGTTTTCGAATAAATTTGCATATCACACCTGATTGGTTTAAGACTATTTTATGACATCACATGTTGAACTCATATGTAGCTCCAACCCTTAATGATCCAGAATTGCTGAGAAAGTGTGATTAAGTTGCAATTTACCAAACAAATTTCACCCGAATATATAAATCAAAGCTGAATCATGTCCTGAGGGAAAAGTCTGAGCTCGAGCTGAAGCACACCAGAGCTCTGGAGCTGTGAGTGTGGGAAAGTGCGTACTGTGCTGGTTAATGAGCATGCGGAAGGAGATACGGTTGGTGTAGAAACGATCCAGGAAGTACTGGATGTTTGAGGTGGAGAAGGGGTCGAAGCCGAACTTCTCCTTGTACTCGATGACGCCCTGGGCCATGGTGGGAACCACGTCGTTGTGTCGGTTTCTGATCTCGATAAGGACCTCCAGGAAGCTGCAATGTGGAAAAGTACAACAGAAAAAAACACAAGGCAAGGTTAAATGTCACCTCCTGTTTTAACTTACGTTATAGCAGCTGTAAACACTCGTTCCCTCACCTCAAGCTTCACCTAACACTAATACAAAAAGCATTGAAACTGGAGACTCCTTCCATAAGCATAAGAATGAAGAGTCACACATCAGCTTTTAAAGCCCCTGCATCTGCCCTCTGTCCCTGTGGAATGATGATCTTGTTGCTATAGAAACATATATATATGGTATAATGACATGTTATCGACCTGCCTCATGAATAATTATGAGGGCTGGGCGGAGCCAGGAGGAAACAAAAGCGGCTCAAAAACGAAGAAGGCGACTTGCGATGTGTTTTATTGAGGCTCTGAAAAACAGAAAGCGTCTAAAAGCTGTGTGAAAGAGGAAGTGATAACGCTCACTCGTTCAGGGCGTGCGGGTCGTCGGGGCTCCGGTTTTCATACTCCAGCAGCTCCAGAAAACTCTGCATGTACCTGATAATAACAACAACAACAAAAGTAATGACTTACGGTCGGTCACGGGGCCGGAAGAGGAAGCGGTCAAGGTTACAGTTACACACACACACACACACACACACACACACACACTTGAGTTTCAGATTCACCCACCATTTCTGCACCAGTCGGACCGAAGGCTGACTCAGCAGTTTGTCCGGAAGCAGGTTGACCTCCCGCATGGTGTTGGCCAGTCGCACTGGCAGCTCCTTCCTCAGGAACATGTAGGAGGTTTTCTCACACGCATTGTCCCTTCCTGAAAACCATGAGATATTATATATATTATATATATACACACACACACACACACACACACACACGTGTTTATTAAATTAAACGTATGCAGGAGAAAAGCGTGTAATCGTATTGAACCGTTTCAGTTACAGAGCTTTTGGTTCGGTACTAATACGTGTACCGTTACACGCCTGTTTCCTATTTCGTGTACTAAATGCAATCCCTTTTACGTGCGGAACACAGAGACAATCCGAACGTATGAAGCGTATGGATTCATTTTATAGATTCTTTTGCATTTTAGTACCACTTCAAGACGTTTTATAGAAACAAGAGTCATTTTACTTAAACATATATAAAAGGAGTGTCAGGAACGAGTCCCACAGAAGTTTGTGTTTTTGGGGAAAAAAGAGAGAGAGAGTGAGGGAAAACACAGTGGCTGGTGAGGGAACGAGTGTTTATAGCTGCTATAACGTGAGTAACGTCACATGCTTTTAAATGTAACTGGAATCGGACAAAAAATACAAAAACTCGTGTAACTTTTTATGATCAGACTACAGAAATTATTTTGATGAAAACTGCTGGAAACTCGACACACAAACACAACAACAAATTTTATGTATATTTATATAAATATACACACAGACAACGTGTATTTTTATAGATGTAGCGTAACTTCAAAACGTGTTGGAACTTTTCCTTTCTCTGCTGTGGCACACACCACACACACACACACACACACACACACACACACACACGGATGTCCCCTGCAGCCAGACTGCTGAGTCAGCCCTCTGAGGTTTAGCTAGAAAATGTGTGTAATAAGAAACAAACAGAGAGACAGAGAGACAGACAGACAGACAGACAGACAGTGTGATGCTCGTTTGGCCAGTTGTGCTGTGATAATGTTTTTGTTGTCAGAACAATGTTAAAACAAGTGCTAGATGTGACGAGTGGCACGTACACACACACACACACACACACACACACACACACACACACACACACACACACACACACACACACACCCGGCATTAATTATACACCAAGTGGAGAATAAATAAAACGGTCACATCGCAGCACGTTAACTCCGGACTCCCGAGGGAGCGAGGCCTTTCCCACAGATAGACAAAAAACAAACCCTTCCTATAAAAATAATCCGCTTCTGGTCATGTGTCATCCTCTGCTCATTTGCAGTTTGAGCATGGCAATGAGTAGTGATGCTTGTTTTGTGACATCACTCGTAGCCCCGCCTCCAAATCCGATTTTGAGAGAACGTATCGATAAACTGAACCTCGAAAACGGAGTAGGCGTCAGGGCTGAGTATTAAAATGCTCAGCTCAGCTCAGTATAAACATCTGCAGTGAATTATTAATAGTCACGTTGACGTTATGCAGAGTTTAAAAGGTGAGAAACGTGAGACCTGTTGATGCTTTTAGTGAGTTTTAGGAGTCAAGATCAATCTCTACTCTGCTTTGTCCTGAGGGGGCACACACTTTTGCACTCAATGGTCTAATGAAAAGAAAAAAAAAAACCACACACACACACACACACACACACACACACACACACACACACACACACACACACACCAGACATTCTCCTTTTGAAGAACTGAGTACAGATTCTCCAGAGAGAAGTTCGAGAATAACCCTGACTTCCTGCTGTTCGAGAAGCTGGTGTTCAGGATCAACAAGTCTTTATCACAGTCTGTCATCTGGAGAACAATACGGGAAAACAAACAAACAGAGCACATCTTCTCCAAACATCTCCTCCAAACATCTCCTGTGAGGTCACACAAAACCCGTGAGGTCGAACAGGGAGAACCGAAAAAGTGTCTTGTGCTGTGTGTAAACTATTGTGCAACAGAATTATACAACAGAGCAGTTAAATGTGTGTTAGTTTACATGCACGTCAGCTTAGGACTAAACTAAATGTTTAAATTTATGTCTGTATACGATACAGTTTATAGAAATTTCAAAATTTCTAATAAATTCCTGTAAAATCCCATAAATTCCTGGTAGATTTCTGTGGAGAAATGTTGCCAGTTTGGTTTATAATAAAATGATAATAAATATAATCATATAGAGTAAAATACTAAATTATAACAACATCATAATAAAAGTTGTTTCACTGGTAATAGTAAGTGTTTTAAGGTTTATTGCTGAGTCAGCATGTGCAGAAAATTAGGATGCAACATGGAATATTTTCCAAAATTCCCCAGATAAAGTTCTCATGGAAAGTTTCCGAGGATGTTCTTCCCCCTGGAAACCCAAGTCACAGACCTGCTCTGGATGAATCAATTCAGTGTATAATAAAGCAGTAAAACGCGGTTATAAACGATACGATATTAATGCTGTTTGCTCTCTTGTCATTTGCGTTGCCATGTTACCTCATACCTCATTCTTTACTCCACTGCACATTTAGTTTTATAGTCACTGCGTGATCTCTGTGTAATCACTGGATATTTGTATCTAATTTTTCTGCACATTTCAACTCGATATTTATACACCGTGTCATTACACTGAGCTCATCTCAACTCACTGCCTCAATCACACACGTGTATATTCCACGTTCACGTGTCTCTTTTATTCAAATACATTCAGATTTCAATCTGCTTATAGTCCTAAATTAATATCATTAACTCTGGACTTGTTCTCAAATTCACTCATCTATTCGACAGAAAACACATCAACGCCTTCTGACCAATCACAATCCAGGACTCGTCAGCGCTGTAGCGCAGAATATATTTAATTACTATATAATAATAAATCTGCTGTTAGAATTTGACCGTTTAAGTCTAATTATTAGCATTTTTGTAATGGAATGTTTGATGGCACTAAACAAAACAAATAATTATAATAATAATGATGCTAAACTTTTTATCCAAGAATTCGACTGGTGAAAACGTCTCCTAGAAAGTTCCAAGGTTCCAGAACAAATATTTGCTTGAATTATTAAATTCGACTCACACAACCACGACACATCGTCACGTCTTTCACCGTGGTATCAACAAGCTTGCACACGAGATCTGTTTATAAGAAAGTACTTTATTTATCTCTGTTTTCACACGATGACCTTCAAAACAGTTCCTTTACACAGTAATACGGCTCCCAGGGTTCTTCGGGAACTTCTGCATTCACGCCGAATCTCCGCAACAGTTTCAAAACGGCCACTTTCGTCTTCGGGAAGAAGGTGAAGTCCACAGGATGGGTGCGGATGTGAGATCGTGCCGTTTCCGGCGAGACACTCACGTGTGAGGAGAGCTCGATGGTCAGAATAGCACCAGCCGCACAGGACGATGTCTTTTGGCACAATGGTGCTCCTTGTGACTGTGAGGGCAACCTTGTGCTGCCATCTGGTGGCGTGTTACAAAACTGGTCTCGAAACTTTTTGATACCAAATATACATAGTTATAATGAACATTATGAAATGAGAGTTTTCCAACCAATCAGAATTCAGAGATGTGAACCACAATAAACCTCAATGTGGGCGGAGCAACATGAACAAAAAAAAACTTCCAAACAAACAAAAACAAACCGAAGGATCACATACTACATGACGACGCAAAATAACTCCTATATACATATATAATTATAACAGTAGAGAAAATGATGACTTTTTAACCACAGTTTTGTGAACCCTGATGTAATGAAGTGTTCTGATGACCTGGGGTCAGGATCTGCTCTAAAGGTCAAAACATTTGAACTCTAGGTCATTTAATGCTCTTTAAAGGGCACAGGAAGTGTGTATAGGTTGGATAGAGTAGATTTGGTGTTGTAAAGGTGAATCAGGGTAAATAAACACCATAAATCGTTATCAGTGCAATAAAACTTGATGTCTTTACTCACCAAACTCGAGGAACTGCTTGATGGAGAGGGGAGAAGGTGAAAACCTGGAGTAATACTCAATTTTTGCAGAAGTGTTCATCAAAATCGCAGACAACCTCATCGTGGCGAGAAATAAAAGCCTTTAGTGTGTGTGTGTGTGTGTGTGTGTGTGTGTGTGTGTGTGTGATGGTTCAGTTCCGTTACTGGATCCCAAAAAAAAGCATCAAAACCTCACACTCGAATGCTGCACTTCCTCAACAAGCATCCGAACGGAAATCTTGTTTATGTCCATGATATTTTCTTCCATCACAAATATATAAAATAAAAGAATCCCCCAAAATACACAATAGAATTATTGTTCTTCTCTTCTGTCTGTCTGCCGGAATGGTTGCTGTGAAACAACACTGCGGCTCCAATGGACCGCTCTGTGATTGGTCGGTTTGGAACCGCGGAAGTAATAAAACGCGGCTCCTGATTGGTCAGAAGCTGACAGGCGTCGCCAGTGGGAGCTCACGGGTTTGTGTGCGCGCTATCACGTTCGGTTGGAGCGTACAGTGCGCAGCTGCGAGTGTATGTAGAAACCTGTACGTGTGCGCGTTCACGTTCACAGCACGTGTTGTTTTTTTTTTACAGGTAGTGACACAGGTGACTCGTGGAGGGCGGAAATGAAGCTGGAGGAGTTTATAAGGAGAATGAATAAATCTACAAAATAATAAATGTTTGATTTAATAAATGCGAGTGTTTGACCTTCATGAATGTCAGACAGGTGTGGAAGGTGTAGCTTAGTGGTTAACATGATTAGAAGGTTGTGCGTTCGAATCCCAGCTCTTAACCTTTTAACCGCTCAGGTGCATGAATACTTGTAAGTGAATCTGGATCAGGGCATCTGCCACATGTTGTAGAGAGGGAGCCAATACTTTGTGCAGTACAGGTATTCCCTCGGTTTATAATGGAGATGCGTTCTGATTAATAACGTGAAAATATGGTAAGCCGAGACATGTCCAAGCCTACTGAGGAGTCTGTGAGAATGGTGATCAGTATTGGGTCGTATACTGGTAATAATTTAACACATTACAGTACATAATCCAGCAAAACAGAGCAATTTACACTACTGTAATGTAGAAACTATACAGTGTGGTGTGGGTGCATGGACGAGCACTGGCTCACAAGTGGAGGATGGAGCCAGACGCAACTGGTGATGTCAATAAAAAGGAGAGACAAGAAAAAAAAACAAAATAAATGTGCTCTAACACCAGGACAACTGAACTCGACCGCAGGCATCTCAGAAGGCAAGAGATGCTCACATCCTGGCAGCGTCCCAACATATCGTACCACATATACACCTCTATTTCCCTGCCGTGCAAAAGTTCATATATTTAACGTTTTGTCATTTCGATTTCGTCACCGTAATATAAAAAAAAAATGTAAGTCGGACCATCATAACCCAGGGACTATCTGTAGGAAGGTTAATATTAGTAACAGTACCCTAATAAAAGAACGTGTTTAAACGTGGGTAATCAACTAGACTTTATACTTAAACAAACAATTCTCAATACACGCTTATTTCGTTTTTCTAGAACCTTCTGTAGCTAGTGATTTCATTTACAGCACAACAAGGCAAAACATTCCTTTGCTTTATTCTTATGTTCTGAGGATTTGGAGCCTCTCTCATGACTCATGACAAATCAGGAAAATTCACCCTGATTTTCACACACACACACACACACACACACACACACACACACACACACACACACACACACACACACACACACACACACACACACACCTGGGGCAATTTAGCTCAACCCTTCAGCTACCTGTTTGTTTGTAGGAGAAAACCAGACAACACTGAGGAAACCCAAAGTTAAAGCTTAAGCTAAGAATGCTGCTCAGCTGGAAACATCTGTATGATCATATTCATTCATTTTAAACCACTGTAGCTGGAATTTGAGCTCATCCAGATGTGTATTTGACTCATTTGGTGGTTTAGTTATTATATTTGGCTAAATAATAATAATAATAATAATAATAATAATAATAATAATAATAATAATAATCTAAAACACCTCACAGTTCCAGTTCTGCCCTGATCACTGCCAGGTAAATTATAAACCCACTACTGTTTTGCATAAAATTTCCTTTTTTTTAAGCATTATGTAAAAACAAAACATTACACATGAAGTCTGACAAAATGATCGATCAGATCTTCCAGGTAGTTTGAATAAAATGTATAATATTAAGTTTGAATCTCAGTCAGCTAGAGAGCTTATGGTGAAGACACTCTCAGAGAAATGATGAAAGAACTTAGAAGAACTTGTTCCTCGTGGATTTATTCTGCATTTTTGTTGCAAAAAAAAAAAAAGCAATTAAAAAGTATAAAAATCCGGGATTACATGCAGGCTGTAGATATAAATAAAAAATATACATTCATAGGTCTGTGCTGAAGTTGGTTCAGACCGTGATGTTGTGCCTCAACAAACATTCCTTGTTTTTTTCACTTGTTATTTTTCATATGATGTTCACTGGAGTCGGTGGCGAGAGCACTGTTCTTCTCCTCCTCAACGTCGCCGTAATGTATGGGATCATACTGACGCCGGTACAACAACCGAGTCACCAGCGTGATGATGAACATCTCCAAAATCAGAAGCTGCTGGCTCATCACTGGAGGAAACAAACAACAGGAAAACATTGGAAAAATCCAAAAAGATGTTTTCAGATTTCCCCAACATACTTACTCAACACGTCTGTAAAAAGCCATGTGTGTGAATTGTTTTAGGGGCGTGGCTATTCATGGGGTCACTAATAATGCTCTGACTCACTCACATTCAATATGCAAATTATCAGGAGGAGGACTAAAATTTCATGCTGATTCAGCAATTTTAGAACTCGTTCTCAGCATGGCACGAACTCGAGGGCGGGGCTTTGTGTAAGCTTCCACTCGTCATTCAATCTGATATGCAAATTTTTAGAAAATGATGACATGAGACTCTGAACATGGAAGTATATGTGTGTCTAATGGGCATATTCATTCATACGTATTTTTTTCTACACTGAATATTTGGACTGGAGTGAGACTCACAGTAACCACGGTGTATGGAGGAGAACGGTGGACTGCAGGCGATCGTCCCGTTCATGCCCAGAATATTAATGATGGCCGTCTGCAGCTGACTGAGGATCAGCACCAGCTTAGGAACAACACAAACACAAAGGCATCATGGGTAAAATAAGAAGAAGAAGAAGAAAAATAAGAAACAAAATGTCATTGCATTTTTCCAACTGTGTACATGAACTTAAATCCAAATCTGAACAGCATTTAAAAGAAACTTTTTTATCTGTTCCTTTCATGATTTTTATATATAATATTGATTTTTTTTTTATATATACAGTATATATTCCATATTTGGATTATAAGTTTATGTTGTTGTGTAAGAAATCACACAGTATTAACTGTGTATATTAGTATAAGAACGTGTGTGTGTTGCGTCTCTTCTATAATGAAGCTGTTGGAGTAAATCCTGGTGCTGTTTTTTATTCTATTTCTCATTTGAACATTTTCTTTTCCTTAAATTCATCTTGTCTTGACTTTTTATGAAAATCTCCATTTTTACAATAGAAGTTGTGACCACACGCAAAACTCCTCCATGGAGCTCAGTGAGGACATTAGAAAATGTGTACAATCGCTTCCTCACTCTGGATGGAACTGGAACTGGAGGTTACTATGGTAACAGGTGTTTAAAAGCAGCGCATTCATTTAGATTCAACTGACAAACACAAACTATCTGAACTTCCAGCCAATCACAATCCACTATTCACACCTGAACTCCTTCCAGCCAATCACAATCCACTATTCACACCTGAACTCCTTCCAGCCAATCACAATCCACTATTCACACCTGAACTCCTTCCAGCCAATCACAATCCACTATTCACACCTGAACTC
>JBCEWE010000108.1:568647-588647 GCA_039877035.1 Silurus lanzhouensis
GTTCCATGATAGATATCACAACAGACGAGTGTTTTCTTTCTAAAGAATGCTGACAGAACTCAGACGTACGCTTCGGCTCATCGTCATGTTGTACGGTGAAGTTCTGCTGGTAGAGACAAAAATGTACAATTTGGACTCATCTGAACTCAGAACAGGCTCTGGACATACAAGGCCTCTCTCTCTCTCTCTCTCTCTCTCACACACACACACACACACACACACACACACACACACACACACACACACACACACACTGTTGTTTGATACAGCTGTGAGCTTCCAACTTAACAGTGGTAACAGTTTAAAGGAAGCCACATATGGTGTGATGGTCAAGGGGTGCACATACTTTTGTTCGTATAGAGTATTTAATAGGATTTGAGGAACTGCAACAAAATCAGAATAAAAAAAAAAAAGATTTTGGTTTAGAATTAAATAATACTGAGAGATAAAAATGATTAAATATTTTTATGAGAGATATGAGCACAATGATCATTAATTCATTTCTAATGGACAGACAGACAGACAGACAGACACACACACACACACAGACAGACACACACACACACAGACAGACAGACAGACAGACAGACAGACAGACAGACAAACAGACAGACACACACACACACAGACAGACAGACACACAGACAGACAGACACACAGACAGACACACACACACACACAGACAGACAGACACACACACACAGACAGACAGACACACAGACAGACAGACAGATTTATGATATATTGATTTATTGATTCTCAAAAGAAATAACAGAAATAAATAAGTAAATAAATAGATAGAAAAATAAATGCATTTCTTGTTATGGTCATTTTTTAATGTTTTTTTTTTTTTATAGATTTTTTTTTTTTTTTTTAATGATTGACTGATTGGATCTTTTCTGCTTTAATTCGAATTGCCGCAAAAAAAAATTTCTGAACAAAAATAAAACTACAAATAAAATACAAGTGAAAAATTTTACGTCAAGGAAATGTTTTTACTGCGCGCGCGCACACACACACACACACACACACACACACACACATTTTCATGATCATTTACTTTTTTGGGGAACCCAAATAAACACTTACGTAAAATGACATCGATGGCCAGAGGCGGCTCTTCCATGCATTCCGGTTCAGTTCGGTTGGTTCCGTCCATCCTGCTCCTCAGTAGCGTTTCACTCTCACTCCGCTTCTACACGCAGATCAGGACGAGAAGCAGATGAAAGCCGCACGGAGCAGAAAGAAGAAACTCGAATTCGGTCCAAAATCCACTGAAGATGAACAAAACCTCATGCGGTTATATCCCAACTCTCCCTCCTGCACAGTCCCGCCCCTGCGCGCGCTCCAACACACTTAGAGGACCTTAGAGGAATGTTTTACATGAACAATCCATTAGAACTAAAAAAAAAACAAAAAACTCCTAGTTGCCTCCTGCAGGGGCTGCTGGTGGGAGTGGGGTGGTGATGGAGCTGGTGGATGTGGTGGAGGTGGTGATGGAGCTGGTGGAGGTGGTGGAGGTGGTTGGTGTGGAAGTCAGGTCTCAGGAACGCTCGAGGCCCCGTTTCACTCGTGGAATCCTGCATCACATGGAGCGACTCCATAGAGACACAGAGACGGGAATTAAAGCGCTTCAGTGGTCATGTGATGGAATCTGCATAAATAAAACAGAGACCAAAAAAAGAAAAAAAAAGGGGGCAAGAATGAAACGACAATTAAAAAAATAATAATAATAATAATTTGTATTTGTGGAACTTTTAACAATAGACATTTTCTCAAAGCAGATTTACAAGTATAACGAGGTTATAAACTTGGAATGTATAAGTTTAATGCCTATAAGTTTGTTCCTTAAAAGTCTATTTCTTATAATGAAAGGAAAAACTCTGAGATGGTACGAGGAAGAAACCTCATGAGGAACCAGACTCATAACTCATAATAACTCATCCTCATCAGTTGGACACCAAATGTATAAATATTCATTAAAAAAATCCTTCTATATAATTTTATGGGACTGATGCAAAACATAGACAGAATACATGCATTTTAGATGATGCCTCAAGAATAAAGATTGATTGCATGTAATTTTTTTAACTTGGAAGAAGATCAGCGTGGTGTTCCTCAGGCAGCTGATGAAGATTCATGATGAAGATTTGGATCTGTCACAAAAATATCTTAAATCCTAATGCATAATTATGTCAAGTAAAATGTTTAATTTGCTTTTTGAACACTTTTTGGTAGTTACTTTTTTATTTTTATTTTATTGTATTTGTTAAAAAAAAGCATTTCTTTTCAGTCAGCCACATAATTTGACTCACCAAAATGAGTCGACTCTTTCAACCACGAAATGACTCATTGACCTTTTATTCTGTAGGTTTGTGAATATGATCACTATCATCACAGAAAATCTCTCATCTGAGCCTAATCTACTTTTGAAACAAACAATTGAACAATAACAACATTATTTGGAGTTAGATTGTTATAAAGAATCATAATATCTGGTTGAATCATTTACACAGCAAAGAGTCAATCAGAGGACATGCAAGAGTTCGGATGTTGCCCTTTTTCTTAAAAAACAGACTAACAACAAACTATTTAATTGAATTGCATTGCAAGGGTAATAGAAATGCATCTTTCTTTCTTTTTCTTTTCTTTTTTAACCAAAAAAAGGGGAAAACGGCTCTTATATGGGAGTCGGTTCTTAACTTTGAACCAAAAGAGCCGATTATAAGAGCCGAATCGTTTTGTGTTCGCATCCTTGATGAGCTGAACTTTCCCAAACGAGTCTTTCTGCTGAGACAGAACTCAAAACTAAAAAAATGTAGCTTCTTGATTGTCATTTTAGTTAATTTCACCCCCCATTTATAAACGCTAGCTTTATTTCATGATGCGACTCGCATAAAGTACAATATGGCGCTAATTTGTGTCTGTTGTGAGAAAACAAATCATGATTTATCTTCATATCACCTGCTGCTTTTTAGCAAAATGACTATTTATATAATTTGCTTTGCACTTTCCAGGATGGAGCCACCAGGAAGGAGGAAAAGAGGAAGAACAAGGAGGAGGTTTATGGATGGGGTGAGAGAAGACGTTGAAGGAGGCAGATGTAGAGGACAGAGGGGTAATGGAGACGGATGATCTGCTGTGGAGACCCCTAATGAGAGCAACCGAACACTTTTCCCCCAATCACCACAATTACCTGCTTTACTGATGCAGCAGCGCTTTAGTAGTTTATTGCGTGCGGCTCTCACCTCTGATTATCTGTACACTTTAAAACCTATTGGGTTCCAGAAGCTTCAGTTTCCACTTTAACGTGGAAATCAACCATCTCAAGCTTGCGGTCTCACTGGAGCTCTGGACTTCTGCGACTCCGAGTGTGGGACTTTACTGCTGCTGCCTTCTGGATTCTCATTAATTACAGTTAATTGAAAAGTGTTGAAAAGCTTCTATTCTTCTACTATGAAACATCACTGTAACTGTACTAACAATAAGAACAGGATCGGCCGCTGTGACACCAGTGACACACAACCACCAGCTTCTTCAACACATCAGAAAAAAACGTGTACATCAGTGTGAACGCAGCCCAAATACAGACGTCATGCAAGAAGTGTTTTCTGCTTATCAGATCATCTGTTCGAACAGAACGCGGCGTCCTCAGGACCGAGAGTCAAGACACGATTCTACAGTACATCGTGTGTAAAAGTTCTCTAGAGCTTCATGTTTCAGCTGATCTTCTGATGTTCTTCATTACTGACTCGATGTTCTCTTCACTCATATCAAACACATTCATCTTTCTGCTCCACTGCCTCAGCGTTACAGCTCCTTCCATCACACTGCAGTTACGTTCAGCTAAGAAACCAAAGAAATATATTTGTGGGTTATATTATATATTATTATATTTAAATATAAATTATAATACTATTAATAATAAACAAAATACATAAAACAGTTTAAATAGTGAAATAATGAACTACAATTAAACGACTTTTAACAAAAAGATAATTTATGGAATTTGTTTTCAAGATTTCACACACACACACACACACACACACACACACACACACACACACACACACACACACACACAGTGCAAGATAGTGTAGAATTGTATAGAATTGAAATGTCTGTCCATTCATTTTTTTCTATATACTTTTATCATTTAAATATTTTTACTAATTGAAATAATTTGAACAGACGCTCAAGCTGTTCTCTCTCTCACACTCTCACACACACACACACACACACACACACCACACACACACACACACACACACACGGTTTAGTAAACGATGATTGATGAATTGAAGTTTCGGAGATGAATGTGTGGAGAAGTACCAACAAAGAGTTAAAATCCAGATGAAGGCGAAACTAAGAGTTTATTTGACATTCTTCACTTCTGATGTGTAACGAGGAGTTCAAAGACCTGCGTGGAAACGAACTGAGCAGAGTTCAGGGACTCGGTCTACACTGTTGGAATGCACACAATTGTCTAGCATGTATTTCCCTGTAGGAGCAGGACATTTTCCCTTCACTTGAACTAGGAGATCCAAACCTGTTCCAGCATGACCATACTCCTGAAGTCAGCTCAATGAAGATCTGCTATAAAGAAGTTGGATTTGGCAGAGGATCTCCTGCTGTAGAGCTCCAGCCCTATTGAACACTTTTGGGATGAATGTGAATGCTGACTGCACCTCAGACCTTCTCACCTTCATTACTACCTGACTTTACTCACACAACCTTGTAGCTGAAAGAATCTCCACAAAATCCAGAGGAACATCTCCCCAGAGTTTATTATAACAGCATAATCTTATGTCAATAATAATATTTATAATATTTATACATGCAGGCAGAGAGAAACAGTCACTTTTTTAAATATAAAAGCATGTTTATTTTTAGTTGTGTTCACAGAATAAGCAATTACATCATCATTCACAAAATATCAAGATTCCAATGAATTAGAGTGAAAAATAGACGCGAGATCAACATTTTACAGTCATTTCCATGTTTTTCTGAAAACAGAAACGAACAAAACAAAAAGGTGAAACAGAATCTGCTCTACACGTCGGATGGTTTTTTCTTTAATAATAAAAAAAATTGAAAGAAAGAAAGAAAAAAAAGAGCTAAAAAATTCATAAGTGAGATCCAGAATGGCTTCTAAAAGGTGTGAAAGGAAATGAAACGGAAGATCGGGGGTTAAAATCACACACACACACACACACTGCTGTGAGTGAAGGAGGAGGAGAAAAAAACTAAATAAACGAAATCTGCAAACAAAAAATAAATACAAAATAAAATCAAATAAAGGAAATGACTGGAAGTGGTTCCAGACGAGTCCTGGTGCTGAAAATCCATCATTAAAACATTACACTTCATTTTGTAATTAATAATTTGTATATGATTTATTTCTATATATTGTGATAGAAAATACCACATCAGACTGTAGTGTAGAACATTCCGAGCTCAGACTGAAATCTCTCTGTAAATCGCTGCTGCTGAGTGTTTGTGTTGTGCGTTTCTAGGTGTGTGTACTCGTCACTGTAAGCTCAGAACACTGTGTGAAGAGTCGCGTGCGTCGCTCGTCACGGTAAAGCCAAACGAGTGACCCGAAGCACCGACAGTCACTGAACACGTTTTATGTGATACGATAAAGAAGAATCGGGGTTATAAGACTTTTCCCTACTGTTTTGTGTATTTAATGAATGTAATTGTGAGATGGAAACTAAAGTATTGTGTGGGGAACCGACAAAACTTCAGAACCACAAACGCAGGAGCGCCACAGGACCGGTCCGAGGAATCGGTCCAGATTTTATCGCCTGGTGTCCGACCCTATGTGCATAGAATCGAGAAGAAAACATGGCTCCTTCTAGCAGAAAAAAAACACCAAAAAAAACAACAAAATGCTTCTGCCGTTCGTCAGCGTGAACGCAGGATTCTGTTATTCATCACATTCTGCATTTCTTCAGAGACAACTCGACATACCGTGCTGATCTCTCTCTCACACACACACACACACACACACACACACACACACCCTTCCAGAACACAGCTGCACTTTGTATATTAAAGAACAATTCAACAACAATGTACTGATACTGACAGCACTGATACTGATACTAAACAAATACAGCAAAAAATTACTTACAAAAATTAAGGAAAAAAAAAAGAAAAAAAGAAAAGGATTTGGTGTCCTTGGTGTTTCTAGGCTTGAGTACGAGCTCTCAGAGGAACCTTCAGAGCTCCGATGTTCAGCCCTTTATTTGGTGAAAACTCAGCAGTTTTGAATGACCGAAGTCTGAACAAAAAAGTGACCTGTACAGTCGAGTGCACAAGTTAGCGCACCCCCTCCCCTCGCTTTACATTAACAGACAGAATATTTACTAGAATGATAAAGTCGAATAAAATCCAAACAATCGAATTCCATGTGTTTGTCAAATAGTGAATCAGTGCCTTACAATAATAATAATAATAATCCACCCGAGTTTAAATAACTGCTGAAGTCCTGTTTGGGCCTGTTCTTATGTGAAAACACAGAGTCTGTGGTTTTGAGACACATGAAAATGTTCCTTTCG
Organism: Silurus lanzhouensis; assembly: GCA_039877035.1. Classification (NCBI taxonomy): domain Eukaryota; kingdom Metazoa; phylum Chordata; class Actinopteri; order Siluriformes; family Siluridae; genus Silurus; species Silurus lanzhouensis. Next base: position 575,214 of record JBCEWE010000108.1, read on the forward strand.
TTTAGATACAAGTCAAAAACAGTGAATGAGCGAAATGATGGAAGTTTGGTGAAGTCACATTTGTGTGTCAACCAGAAGAACTTGTGAAAGAAGAAGAACAGAAGAGAAGATATGATCAGACTCCCTCACCCCCACATGGAGGTATGGTTTGGGGTTGTTTGAGGCAGGGAAGGTTCCAGAAGGTAAAAGTGAACCATCATGGCTCCTATTCCACACTTCAACACCATGCAGTTCCGTCTGGACTGCAGCTCTTTGGAACCGACTTCACCGAACAACAGGACGAAGCGTACATCCGAGTTCTGACAGACGTCTGGAGTGAAATCTATCATGGAACCACCTGCCCACAAATATCCTACTGAACTGCTCTGGGATGAACTTCATCACAAGAAAGACATTTCTGAGAGATTAGTGTGTGTAAAGTTGTTCATGCTAAGGGAGGATTTACATCTGGTAATGTATATATCTATATATTTGGCAGCAAAGGAAATCTTCAGAAGCTGGAAGATGCATAGAAACAAAAGGAACATGCACGTGTCTCTCAAAAGCCATAAAACACAATGCTTTAGGTATCAGGCAAAGTTCAAACATATGACCAGACACGTGAATCACAGAAGCAGGAAAACATCTCCCACATGCTCTCTAAACCACAATACCATATTTTTTTGAGAGGACCCTGAATACCAGGAATCGAAAATAAAAACACCACACACAAAGATCAGAGGTATGCAAACTTTTGCACTCGGCCGTACGACTAAACCCGGTCAAAGGAACTAAATAAAAATAAAAAATAAAAAAGTTAAATCCGAGACATATTTTTATAAAAACAAACCGGTTCATAAGACACCAGCTTATGACGAGGCATAAAAGCATGGAATCATCTCACGTTAAAACTTTTCCTTCATAAACGTAACCAAACGTTTCTTTTTCACGGATTTTTAGCAGTAATTTTATTCTCCGGCGTGTTATTTCTGCCGACTGGAGACCGATACTGGAGAAGATGCATATTATGTGGCGTGTAGAACGTTCACAGTGCAAACGAATGAGCAAACAGATTCCATACAAACAAACAAAAAAAAACTACGACGAAAAAGAATAAAATTGGCAAAAAAAACCCAAAAAAAAAACGTGTTAATACTTAGCATAAACGAATCTGAGAGTGACGTGGGAATCGCATTACTGTGATTTTTATTATCAAATATCTTATAACCAGGGCTGTCGATTTTGTACTTAATATGCAAATATGCATGAATATTCATGTGTATAATTAATATCCATGAGTCACCAGAAGGGGGAGGTGTTCTATTCGCTATACACGCAGGCTATAATTAATGTCTTATAGCCCCTACACACCACATACACCCCAAATCAAAAGTATTGAAACAGCAAGACCAGTTATTTTCTGTGTTCTGATCATAAACCAGAATGATAAAACAGATCTGTTTTGGAACACGTGTCCGACACGTTTCTTGGCCGGGTGTGTTGTGTATAAACAGTTCATTTCTCAGAATGTTGGTTCTTGGATGGAGTTTTGGGTTTCACCAGTAAAGACCTGTGCATTTGGTGTTCAAAAAGGTTCAACCAAAGTATAGACCAGAGAGCTGTCTAAGGGAGAGGGCATTATAAAGCTGAAGAACGAGGGATGAACTTTGGGCAAAGCCAATACAAGAACAATCAGGAATGTCCTGGAAGAAAAAAAAAAGGAAGAAACCACAGCTAAACTAACAACCTGATAAAACACAATAAACAAAAAGAATAAGCTTCACTGTTCCAATACTTTCAGGAAAGACTACAAGTCCTAACAGATCATGATCTAATACTCAACCACATAAAGAGCAACCAAAATACACGACATCACCAAAAGTACTGGGACACCTGACTTTTCCACCCACATGTGCTTCCTCCTCAAACTGTACACACAAAGTAGGAGTCACACAATTCTATCAGACGTCTTTAGATGCTGCATGAAATTCTTATAAATAAAAGTATAAAATTGTATATAATGTAAAAAGTAAAAAAAAAAAGCAACAACCTTTATCAGCCCTCTTCACTGGCGTTCTGTAAACAGGCTTCAAACCTAAACTGATTCTTTGGAATTCCGGGTGGAAAAAAACCCTCCCATCCCTTCAGGAAATGTTGGGAATTCTTTCCAAGAGCGAGTCAAATCAACAAGAGTCAACTCTTAAATGACTCGATGCTTTAAATGTGATATTTAAAAAAATAAACTCGGTGCTCAGGTGATGAGTTAAAACTGCGAGATAAGAACTGCGAGCGTCTCCGTGACCCTGAACTCAGATGTTGGGAGTTTCCATGATTAAATGATTCCATGAATCACACTAGAGATTCCATTACAATAATAACAAAAACGATATAATAAAAGATTTGAATAATCAATACCACAGAAATGTAATCAACACTGTTAAAGAATAAAAAAAAAATAAAATACACGTGATCCTGAAAATGGTCGAACGTTCCCACCTTCTCCGCCCAAAAGTGCGTCTGCTTTAATATTGTTATGAAAAGTTTAATGTGTTAAATGTATTAGATTTATAACCTAATTTCATCCAGAATTCCAAACACGTGATCCTTCGTGCGATCATGTGACCTCACACGCAACAAACCGCTAATCGCGGTAATAATAATAATAATAATAATAAAATAGTCAACAGCTGGATCGAAACATTTCTACGTTCACGATCCGAAAAAAAAGAAGAAGATGAAAGGATCAGGAAGGATCAGTCCTGGCTTTGTAAACATCAGATCAGACACCGGTGGGGAACCCGGACGCCCCCAGTGATAGTAGTGCTTGTTATTTCTGGTAAACAACAAATGGTTTGATATTAGTTGCACCATTAATCCGAGATAAAACCCGCAACTGCTTTGAGAAAGGAGAAGAAGAAGGAAAGAAACAGATTAAAGATCAGGATGCGAATTTCTCTGAACGTTAGACGTCGAGCGAACACACGCAAGCACGCACGAGGACGGGGAGCTGCTGCAGAGGTGATGGAGTTGTTTAAGGCATCACGTTTGATGGCTGTGTTTCTCCTCTGGAGGTTTTTTTTAATAGACGAACCCTAAAAGAGAAGACAACCTCATGTCAATTATGTCTCACAAACTCCACGCCCTTCTCCACTGGCTCCACCTCCTCCTTAACATACAAAGAGAAATGATGCTAACCTGGCTAGGACTCGCACTCCATGGAAACCGTGATGGTGTCATTTTCATCTGTGGAGAGAAAACGAGAATTCATGAACGAGTTGATAAATATATCTGTAAAAAAAAAAAAAAGTTCACGCCCACGCTGTGAATGATTTTCTTTTTTTTTTTTTCCCCCCTGGAGCAACTCACCGGACTTTACAGCTGCTAAAACTTTGTGATCATCCAGGAGGTCGTTATTGAGCAGATGTTTCTGAGACTCACTGAGAGGACCACACTGTTCTCCCTCAACACTTCAGGAAGGGAAAGAAAATCATAATTAAACCCAAAAACTTGTAGAGGTTTAGTGTGATATTATTATTATTATTATTATTGACAGTGAAATTTTAACACTTGAAACATTTGGAATTCTATTTATTTGGCTTTGATCTCACACACAAACAAACATTTCAGAAAACTGCTTTGAGGAGAGTTTTGGACTCCTGTATGGTGGTGAAACAGTGCCACTGTGGTCAAAATGAGAACTGCACCTCACCTTTGGCTCAGGTGATCTGGATGTATGGTTTCTGTTGGTTGCTCCGGATCTGTGGCCACCAGCCGGGTTGGAAACGTGAGACCGTCTCCCTGACTGCACAGAATGAAGAACAAACTTAAAGTCCTGAGAAAAGAAGCTGTACATTTCTTGAGACAGAGTGTGTGTGTGTGTGTGTGTGTGTGTTTACCTGGTAAACACTGGCAGCAGCCAGAACTTCTTCTGGTCTCCGAACACCTGAGCGATGTTCTTGCTGAAACCCAGAGAGAACCCATTTTTATCTGGGCCGTTCCTGAAGACAGGTGCTCGGAAAGCCTCTGAAAGAACGAGAGAATGTAGGAGATGAGGGTCACATGTAGAGGTTTCTGTATTAAACTCAATTAAATGCAACCATGGAGTCAGGAGGATGCACAGAGCAGTGAAGGTGGAAATAGGGTGGAAGTGGAGGTTAAAGTGGAGATAGATATTTAGTGTTACCTATCGTGGATCTGTTCTTTCCTACGAGCCACAGGTGGTAAGTGAAGAGAGAGAGGATGCTGATGCAGAACATCGCCGCCACAAAAAAAAGAAACAAGACGTGGAATTTGGCATGAGAGTCGGGCAGCTCGCTCTGAGAGAGAGAGAGAGAGAGAGAGTTAATGCTTTTATGCTTTTAACTCCATGTAATGAACTTCATGTACAATAAAGGAACATGTGATAAACATACAGCAGGAGGAATCTGATGCAGGGAAAAAGCCTCAGGTTTACACAAACACGTGATCTATCATGCGACCCTAACGGATAAACACTCATATTTTGACAGGAAATGATAAATGAAATGGTATTTATTTATTTATTTATCGTTTCCATGCCGGTGTGAACACAACAACCAACATAACACTAACACCGCTGATTACCTTCGGACAATTCTCTGCTGATTTCCTCCGGCAAAGCTTAGTGCAAACAGAGACAGACTGTTAGACACGAGGAGAAAGGGAGAAGAGGAAGAGGAAGGAGTGAGAGAGAGAGAGAGAGAGAGAGAGAGTGAGTGAGTGTGGAGTGTGAATTGGAGAGTGAGGGAGAGAGGATTCTAAAGTGTGGGAGAGAATAGGGGAGGGGGCATGGAGGGAGAAAAAGAGAGATAGACATAACGGGGCAAGAGACAGAAGGATGGAGGGATAGAGGGAGGGATGGAGGAAGAGTAAAGCACACGGTAAAGAGGTGTAATACGGCGATATAAAGGTTTAATGTGCATACGGATTAACGTGTCCCTTTTTACTTCTATGTACTTTTTATTTACAACCTTTGTATTTGTTTATAAAAAAAAAAAATGTAACTGTTAAAAAAAATAGTTTTTAGAATTTAAGAATAGACGATTTAGAATTGACATAAAATAAATTAATGACATAAAAGATTTAAAAATATACAATATATTATAAAGAAACATTAAAGTAATTCGACTTTAAACGTTGTTACTATTTTTATTTTAAATGTAACATTTTTGTATTTATTTACAGGTCCGTCATTCACAACCTACCTGCGCAGGTGCACTGTAACAGGTAATAAACACTTTTTTTGTTTTTTTTATCAAATCCAACAGAAGAGAGCATGTGATAAGTAACAGAGTGATAACTCACTGTCCAGAACTTGATGAAGTACTGCAGCACTGTGGCAGCGATGAACATGCAGTAGAGCAGCGAGTAGGCCAGGAACAGGATGAAGAACTTGTAATTAGAGAAACCTACACAGTTGTTCACCCTGTTATGGGGGAAAAAAATAGGAAACGTTGCAGTGTTAGAAACTTACACCGTGTGTGTGTGTGTGTGTGTGTGTGTGTGTGTGTGTGTGTGTGTGTGTAAGACATGCTTTAGGAATAGAGTTCACTCACCACGGGCAGTGATGATCCATCTTCAACACGCACCTGTTACACACCAAAATGACTTTTATATATTTATAGCATCTTGCGCCATAAAACAAAGTTTAGTTTGTAATGTTCTTAAAGCCGAAAACAAGCAGGTTAAATGCAGCACATATGAGTATTTAAACCGACTCTGGAGCTCCATTTCTGCATAAAACTTCCTCTCGAAGGCTGCTATTATTTTTAATCCTTTGAAGTTCGTTTAAATTGGAACTGAATTGTGAAACCTGTATCATGAATCAAATCAAATACTGAAGAAGGTATAATGAATTGAATCAAATCGTGAACCTGAATATCATCACACCCAATACTGATTATTAATAATCACCCCCCCCAGATGTTGATTGCTTTCCTATAAAGGTGGTACAGAATTTCACAAATATTATACTGTCTACTGTGTGTGTGTGTGTGTTTCTGTGTGTGTGTGAGAGAGATGTTTTGACACTTGAGGAACGTGCAGAGTCAGGGTGTTAGCTCACATGTCACAGGCGGAACAGTGGTGGCACCGGTCGGGTTTGATCACCTGGCAGCGGTCACAGTAACGAATAGCTGGACACAGAGGGTAATCAATCATCATTATTATTATTATTATTATTAATATCATCAATATTATCAGATTGTGAAGAGAGGGATGGATGGAGGAATGGTTAGAGAGATGGATGGATGGATGGGTGGAGAGAAGGGGAGGAATAGATGGGAGAGGCAGATGGATTTTAAAAAGATATTGTTCTATAATTCTTATACTCTTCTTATGTAAAGCTGCTTTGAGACAATGTCCACTGTGAAAAGTGCTAAATAAATAAATAAATAAATAAATAAACTTGAACTTGAAAGAGAAATGAAGAGAGGTAGATGGATGGAGAGGAGGGGAGAGTGGTAGATAGGAGAGATGGATGGACGGAGAGAGGTATGGAGATATGTATAGAGAAATGGAGGGAGAGAGGGATGGATAGAAAGAGGGATGTCGAGAGGGACAGAGAGAGGGATGGATGGAGTGATTGGCTCACCTCCAGCACCAGTGCGTGTGTACAGCGGCAGGCTGCTCGCAACTCGCTTCAGGATCTCCTGCTGAGTCTCTGGGCGTTCTTCTTTCTCATAAAGCTCCTTCTCAGCTTTGGGTAAACAGAACTACCCCACACACACACACACACACACACACACACACACACACACACACACACACACACACACACACACACACACACACACACACACACACACACACACACACCACCAAATTAATCAAGCACGAGGGAGATAAACAGGATTAGTCCAAATCTCTGAAGAAATAAATAAGATCTGCAAGGATTTGATCAGAAACAATCAACAGTTCTTCAGGATTAATCAAAAAATGATGTGATTGGTCAGAATGCTATAGAAGGTGAACAGGATTGGCTAGAAGTTAATCAAAAAATAATAGGATTAGTCAGAATTTCTCTCAGGTTGTAAATCTTTATTTCGTGTTTCTTGACCTCGATGCCGGCACCATGGTCATCTTTTCATTGATCTCACCTCTTTGGATGGATTTGCTGGTTTGGTGAAGATGGTCTTCCAATAAGACCAAACAAACAGGATGAAGAAGAGGTGAAAAACCACCAAGTAGATGACTGTGAGAAAGAAGGAGCCAAAAAAAAAAAAGTTGCAGACACATCAGGAATGGACTGGACGATCCATCACAGACGAGCTGAAAACTCGCATCAGCACAAACACAAGCCGACACACACACACACACACACACACACACACACACACACACACACACACACACACACACACACACACACAATTCCGACTCATCCCATTTAACACAAATGTGAGACTGCTCACCTTTTTCTCCCAGACTCGGCACAGTGACTGCAGAAAAGACAAAACAAACATTAGTTATTTCACAAAACAATTTTTTGGCGTCAAACACACCGGTCTTTAATTCAGGGCATTTCTTCAGCTCTATAAACACCACATGGGCTCGTGGACACCTGAGCAAAAGATTGTTTTGGGATGTTTTATAAACATTTCCTTTCCATGTTTAGTCCTGATTTGCTGTTTATAATAAACTCCACTCCTCTGGGAAAATGTCCCATTTATTATCACATAATAAGTAATAATAATAAATTTAATTCATCCTCATTGTGTGCAACTGAATAGGTTGCTGTTTTATTAGCCGGAAATAATAAAGAACAAGTGTCACAGCTGCAATAATCATCATCTACCTGGCTACAGGTGGGCTACAGGTGGGCTACAGGTGGGCTACAGGTGGGCTACAGGTGGGCTACAGGTGGGCTACAGGTGGGCTACAGGTGGGCTACAGGTGGGCTACAGGTGGGCAACTAAACAGGTCAAGTTGCTCAAAAGCTTCTGACGATTCTGGAAATAAGACTGATTATCAATTCTAAATGTTTTATCTCCTTTTGGTCGTAACAGACTGACAGTCGAGCCTGAATTCCGTCCTAAACTCCGGAGAACTAGTTTAACTAGTTAGTTATCTAGTTCACTGTTCAATGTCTTGTTAATTAGGCATTATAAATAGGTGTTTACAATCAAATGAAAAAAATTATAATAATACTAACTAAATAACCACCACATCATCCGAAATGACCAAAAAATAAAAATAAAAATTAAAAAAAATGATAATTTTGTTGCTGTTTCTTTGCCGGTATCTAGGCGAGGAATCGGGTGGTGTTGCTAGCAGGCTAGTTAGTGCACAGATTTGGAGTTAAAAGGCGGTATAACAGAAATGTATATAAAAACCATGTTTTATTCACAAAAACAGTGAAACATGTGTTCGGTTTAAAGTTTAAGGACTGACACGGAGGAGTGAGAGGGATGAAGCGGCTGAGGGAGAGAACGGCCACTTCCTTTCTTCCTCCCTTCACATCTCTTTAGCTTTTGACGCTAATTTTCTGATAAAAACAGCAACGTTGGAGTCAAAACAAAGTGTACTTACACACACACAACTCCACAACGTAGGCATAATACGACCAGCACACGACTAAAGCGATAAATATAACCGGTATCCAAGCCAGACCCCGCTGACAGCATCTGAGGACGTGGGAAGGCGCCATCTTTAATTTCCACCGTACACACTACAGGGAGGGTGAGAAATAGTGGGGGGGAGGGGGGAGTCGCATAGAGCGAGTCGGATCTTTGAGTCGAATCTTCCGGATCCGATATATAGAGTCGATTCACCTGTACTGTATAAACATGCTGATTAAAGCTACAGCCATAAAAACCAAATAAAATTAATTTTAGGGTCAAATTAAACTTCTATTCGATAAATCTTCTTTCAGCCGCTCTCGTTAGTGTTCATCCGACTCCGTATCAACCTGCAAGTCTTCCATCAGCACATCCATAAATCTCTTTTCCTCCATCCTCAAAATTCCTCGACCGATGCTCCTTCTCTACACATCACCAAACCATCTGAATCGCTCCTCTCTCACCTGGTTGCCAAAACATCCTACCTGTGCACCCAAATATAATAAACATGAAGGATGTTCATCATAATCATCCCTGATGAAAATCTCAGCATCTTTAATTCTCTGGCCACCTTTAGCACCACGTCCTGTGTTTTTGTCCAGGTTTACTTTTATTCATTAAAGACTCGGTTGAAAATATTCATTTGCAATTTTTTCATAATAAAGCCTGCTCATAAATGAGTTTATTTGTACCTCAGCTGTACCTGATTTGTCTCGGCCAGAAACCGATCTTTAATCTTCACCCCGAGAAAACAAAACACATTGAAGAAATAATTGTAATTTTTATTAATAAAGTTTTTTTATGGAAAAACAATTTGGTACATTTGAGAAAAGAAAAAAAAAATTCAAAACATTAAGAGAAATCAGGGCCACAAAACAACGTTTAACACTTATTAGAACAGACCAGGACAAGAAACAGGACTAATCACATGTCTGTGCTCAAATATTTGATATCTGTGATGATGAACACTTGGAAAACACACACACACACCACACACACACACACACACACACACACACACACACACACACACACACACACACACACACACACACACACACACACACACAGAGGACATCCATCAAAAATACAGAACCCTTTCACTACCCCCCCTTCCCTGTGGCCTGAAATATGTATTTCCCTTTAGCGAATATCTGCCCTGCTGTTCTATCTTTTGCCCCTCTTGTTGCCCGCTGGAGGTTTTTTCAGCTGCAGGACTCCGGTGCCGAAGCCGGCGCTCTGAGCCGTGTTCACGCCGAAGGTCAGTCCGGCCGACGCGTTGATTCCTGGGTTACTGAAGTTAAAGCCTGAGGTGTTGGAACTTCCAAACCCTGAGAGAGAGAACACACACACACACACACACACACACACACACACACACACACACACACACACACACACACACACACAATGAGCATAAACACACATACACACATTTATATATGAATAAAAGCTCAATCTCTATTTGTACAACCAGAACATTGGAAAACCCACAGGAACTACTTTTCACTGCACAGAGATAGAGGGACCTTCTCAAGAACGACTTTGAGACTTTTGCATTTGTGTTTTATAGCTAATGTTTTAAAAGTTTACTAACAGAATTCTGACCCAGTTGAAAGTTTTTCCAGTTTGTAATAAAAATTCTCATCTTGTTCCAAAAAAAATCACAAATGAAAATAAATAAAATGAGTTAAATATTTAGAATGAATAGTACAGCAAACGCCAAACTAATAAATGCCTTGCACACTTCCTGTGATTTTATAAAAAAAAAAAAAAAAGCTGAGTGGCTGAAAATACACACATGCAAAACCTGGAATATTTATATTAATTAATGAAAATTAACACCTAAAAGCCCTTAATGAGGAAACCTTGAGCTTCATGACTCTTTTCAGATATCGGTGATTGAAGCCACTCGACCGGTTTGTTCAAAATACCAATTTTTGCTCGAGAACGCAGGAAATAAACCGCAGAACAAATCAGACTGTTGTATAAAACCGTGTCAGTTTTCCCTAAACAGCAGGTAAAAGAGGAGAAGGAGGAGACTGAGGGAGTGATAGACGGTTAGTGATGGATGGTGTAATAAAAAAAAATAAAAAAAATAAATAAATAAAAAAAATTAAGAGAGAGGAGGGTGCTACGACACACACCTGCACTCAAGCTCCCTCCGGACGGCTTGTTAGCGGAAAAAGCGAACGATGAGCCTCCAGTCGCCGAGGCGCCGAACGCCGGGCCGCTACCGAAAGCTGCCGAGACACAGAGCCATTCGTTACCGAAAAAATAAATAAATAAAAACCCAACAAAGGCTCAGATCTCTCTCTCTCTCTTTCTCTCTCTCTCTCTCTCTCTCTCTCTCACACCAAGTTTATAAATAGATTATAAATGAGTAGAAAGAAGGAGGAGGAGGAAGAAGAAAAGCAGGTTGTTCACTACTGAGATATAAAATGGTATTTCAGAAAGCGTCGTGCAGCTCAGAGCAGAAGGATGCTGAAAGCGGACAGGCCAGTGTGTGTGTGTGTGTGTGTGTGTGTGTGTGTGTGTGTGTGAGTGTAAAACTGCGGGTACCTCCAAGGCTGCTGGAGCCCATACTAGTGCCCATGCTTGAGGCAAAGGGAGTGCCAAAACCCGCCTGAGATCCTGAGACAGAGAAAGAGAGCAGAAGAGCTTTAACTCTCAGAGCTGCATCTCAATCCAGGAGAAAAAAAAAAACAATTCTTTTTCTGCGTATGAAAATGTATCTAAAATCTGAGGTGTGTGTGTGTGTGTGTGTGTGTGTGTGTGTGTGTGTGTGTGATGAGCTCCTTTTGATTTAAGCGAGAAGCTGAGGAGGCCTGAGGTGCAGTCAGTGTTCACATTCATCCTAAAGGTGTTCGATATGGTGTAGAGCTCTACAGCAGGAGAGCTTCCACACAAACACATGGAAAGTGGATCTTCATGGAGCTGGTTTTATGCACAGGGTTTGCATCGTCATGCTGGAACTGGTTTGGGTCTCCTAATTCAAGTAAAGGCAAAATGTCATGCTCCTGCATCCAACTTTGTGGTAACAGTTTAAAGAAGAAGCGAAATTGGTGAAAAAAAAAGAAAAGAAGAAGAAAGAAAAAAAAAAAAAAAAGTGTCCCAATACTTTTGACTGTATGCTCTAAATGAATGGATGAAATTAAAAGTGGATCCATTTATGTAATAAATAAATAAAGTGTTATAAAATTAAAAATATTTTCCAGGAATGAATTATTAGTATCAACATGGGGAAAAAAAAACCCCTAATAAATGAAGTTATAATTTATATATGTTTATAAATGTTCGCAGTAATATTTTTGTAATAAGCTTTTTTATTAAACTGCACTCAGATCCAAACTCGGGGCATTGACCAAAACTATCGAACAACTTTTATAAACACTAATTAGGGACTAAATAATTATTTACATGTAATAATGTATTAATGTAAATATCAAATTTTGAGAGAAAAAAAAGCTATAATTATGTAATAACACTAATAAACTCTTTAAATTAACCTTTTTTTTTTAAAAAAAAGACTAAAATGATAAGATTATTTTGTGCTCCAGTCTCGTTTCCTTTTAGCTGGCTCTTTCAAAAAATTATTTATTTATTTTTTTTGTTAAAAAAAAAAAAAAATAATAATAATAATAATAATTCAAAAAATTGAGATGCATTAATTACTAAAAATAAAAATCAGCATCTCGTTAAAGATCCAATTCAGGCGAATAAATGATAGTCAGTCAAAAAGAAACAAAGACAAGGGCTTTTCTCCACTCGTTGTTTTAAAAACTGATTTATTGTGAATTTAAAGCACTTACATAAAAAAAAAAAAAAAAAAGGAAAAAAAAAGAAAGAAAAACATGACATTTTTCATTCCTACTCGCTAGCTGCATGAACACGCTTCGATTTCACGCCCAGGTTCTGGTGAACGCAGTATAAAAGAAATTCAGATCCACTGAATCTTTCTGCATGTACTAGTGCTAAAGGCAAAATCATCATCATCATCATCATCATCATCAGCAGCAGCAGCACCATTAATATGAAATGGTTTAAATTAAACCTCAACACACACACGATAAATAAGATCAGATCTGAACATGTTTCTGTGTAAACGCTTGAACACGTCGTCCGTAATTAAAGATCTGTACATGTGGGGTTATTAAAAGGACACTCAGAGCTGTAGCAGCATTAGCGCTCGGTGTATCTCCCGCCATGTGCTACGACGCTAACCCTAAGCTAGCTAGCTACGTTCACACAGGTAAGTGATTAGTCATTTGTAGAGATAGTGGGCGTGGCCTGTCCATTTGAGATTCTTGAATCAGATTAGATTAAAACGAGATATCATTAGCAAAAATACGCTCCACAGATGTTAACGATCTTGTTAATTGGGGGCGTGGCCTGTTCAACAAAAAATTCTTCACGTTTTACATGCTTGAGAATTAAGGGTGTGTCACTAGTTAACTTTACGAAAAAGAATGACCCCTGCTATTCTATGGGCGTGGCCTGTTTAGTAGCTAATAATAAAATAAATAAAAATGTAAGTTTGTAACATGTTACGTAAATTGCTTAATACCAGCAAAATGAGTTAATTGCTAGCCATGTACAATCGCTACAATATAACAGTCATTGATACTCTGTGGGCATGGCCTGTTTAGTAGCTATTAATAGCTACAAAGCACAAAATAAATATCGCTTTTAGACTTGCGTGCTTAATACTTGGCTCCGTATAAGATTCTGTCCTGAGATCGGATTAGCAAAACAAAAAAAAAACCAAAGTGATTTACACCGACCAGAGGATGACAATCTCTGCTAATTGGTGCGCAAAGTGAGATTGTTCTAATAGCCACATGCACTCACCGGAGAATAACGAGATTTGATTATTAGT
>JBCEWE010000108.1:593647-638647 GCA_039877035.1 Silurus lanzhouensis
GCTGCGTGAGCGTGGCAGCCATGGCAACGGCGGTGGCGTTGGGGACGGAGCCGAAGGGCGTAGGGCCGGTGGTGACTCTCGGGGCGCTCTGGAGTTTACGGCTGGCGCTTCGCTTCGACTCGAACACGTCCGTCGCGTCATCCAGGAACGCTCGCCTGTAGCCCAGGTACTGGTGCTTTAACGTCTGTAGAGGGCAGAAGAGTGTCAATTATTTTTGGGGGGGGGGGGGGGGGGGGGGATTTGGGTGATTTAGGGGGTAATTAGTGGGTTAGAATTGAATATGTAACTTCTGAAGTTTCTTAAAGTCAAAAACACAAAGTAAGTTTCAGAATGTATTTATTATTGTTTATTTATTATTAGTGTTTATTTATGAGTGATGCACTTTTGATAAAACGAAAATACAGCCATTATAACCACATTACGATCACGACAGCGTTTTAGTGTCACCCTAAAAATCATATTACGAGATTATTCTTTTATCGCTACGATTTAAAAGTCGAAATTACAAGAATAAAGTTCAAATGTTTTGAGAATAAAGTCGTAGCAAAACGAGATTAAGAAATAATATTTTAAGGAAGAAGAAGAAACATTTTGCTGTTTACATAAAATGGATGTGGGAGATTTTGGTTAAATCCTGCTTTAGGTTTGGTTTTAACTCCCACTTTAACTCAAAGTCATAATCAGTAAACAAACACTGCAGCAGTTCTGTAGGAAATTTAATCTATTAAAAATAAACACACAGAAATTGAGGAAATTGTCTCTTTTGTGCAGTCTGAATATCAGTTACATCTGTGTGATATTCAGAGAGATGATGTTATTTCTCAAGAGACCATAAAGATGATGATCAAAGGAATCGAGTCTGAAGGAGCGCCGGCGCACTCGGTTTATTCTCGTAATTATTATTATTTTTATTTTACAATGGTGGCAATAAAACGCCGTCCTACCATATAAATATACAATTACGAAATAAATTATATTTTAAATTCCACACTGTTGAAATAAAAATGGCAAAAATCATTGCAGTGGGGGGGTTTGTTTACGTTATGAGCGCCCCCTAGTGCCCCATAAAAGAACCCATTTGTTAGAACTGCAATCATCTTTAAAAAAAAAACCAGAAAATGGGGTTCAGGCCACCAGGTGGAACTACACTCTAATTTCCCACACACACACACACACACACACACACACACACACACACACGCGTACCTTTACGTTCTCGTGGACGGCTTGCAGCTGTGCAGCCAGAGCTACGAACGTCTGGTAGAGCTTCTGCATGGCAAGAGACAGATCTGTGTACACACACACACACACACACACACACACACACACACACACACACACACACACACACACACACACAGGAGATTAGAAACAATCACTAAAACTAAAGAGGGTTAGAGAGAAGGGGGTACACTAACTTTTAGATCAGTACTACCTTGAGGAGTGATGTGGGAACCGCTGCTCTGGGTGGTCAGATGGTTCTCCAGTTCCTCTATCTGCTGGCGGTACTGTTGTAACTGCACCTCGAACTGCTCCACCAGACACCGGAAGTAACTACACACACACAAACACACACACACACACACGATAAACTTAATCTCTGCAGTCGTCATGAACTGCATTTCTACTTTACATTCAACTGAAAGGAAACGTAAAGGTTGCTTAGCAACCACAGCTTGGGGTTCAGACTAAAAAAATTGAATTTAATTGAAAAACGAATTAAAATTGTGCGTTACATCACAGATAAGCCCCGCCCCCTGTCTCGGCTACGTCACAGCCCCTGGTGTGAGCTCATACACACATTAATATTATTTAAATACACAAAATTCAAACAAATAAATAAGTAAACAAACGAATAATTGACAAATAATTAATTAACGAACGTGCCCATAGCAAAATCCGTTTAGAACTTTATAACGCTAAACGATGTGGAGGCGGGGCTTCATGGGTCGTTGGTGATGAAGGTGACTCACTCGGAGGGAGCCGTGTTTTCGTGCTGAAGTCCAGGAGGAGTTTTCTGGGTTCTCAGGGCAATGTCAGCGTTCTTCAGCTCCTGCAGAGGAGAAAAAGGGTTCATCAGACATCAGGAGAACCGTTTGGGGACTACAGGACTGAGAACAAGTCCCTCGGATAGGTTTCAGTGAGAACATTTGGGTCTCTGGATGCTAAAAATAAAAGAGATGGAGCTGCGTAGACGAGGTGTGTGTGTTACTGTAACACCTGAAGCTCAGCATGGGGTGAAAACTCGCCCGCATTTCTCACACCTTCACGTCTAAACATACGTTTCCACAATGTACTTATTGTTTCCACTGCACAACTATTTATACACACACACATTTTCCCTCAAAGATAATTTTCTTTGTTTCCAGTTTAAAATAAATTCATAAATAATAGTGAAATGTGACGATGTCGGTCTCTGTACCTGCGCCGTCTCCATCTTCAGCTTGTCTATAGAGAGGGCGTTCCTCTGCAGCCCGCTGGCGCTGACCGACAGCAGCTGCTTCAGGCTCTTGATGTCATCCTGCACCTTCAGCATGGCTTTAGAGGACATGCGGCTGATCTCCTCCTGCACCTGCTTCTGCTCCTTCACAAACTTCCTACACGCAAATTACAGTAGTCACTTAGAGAAACTTAGAGAATTTTTTTTTCAACCTTTTTAAACCTGAAAGAAAAAACCCCCCATGTAACCAAAATGGTATGATCCTCGTCTCAGAACACCTCAGATTCCTCCTTTCGAAGCGTCGAATCTGTCACTAATACACGAATCTGTATACTATAAAACGGTGAGATAATAAAAGGATCCTCAACTTTACAGACTTCAAACCAAATCCTTTGTTTCTGAAGTTAAATCCTCATGCTAATTAACGAGATCATAGATTATATTACTATCCAGAACATTTACTGAAATAAAGCGCAATCCTGTTGCTCTCAGCTGCCTGTGCACCTTTTATGGAGTTTTGTGGGCGTCGCTATATGCAAATGAGGTGTGATGGGAAAAAAAAAAAAAAAAAAAAAAGGACACTTGCTGTTATTTTAAACCCGAGGATGAAAATGCAGAACGTACTGGAAGTTGTCCACATCCTGGCAGATCGGAGGTGGCAGGTTTTCATCCTTCAGAGCTTTACTATCTCTACAGGACATAAAAAAATAAGACGATAATTACGACCAATCAGAGCTGAGAAAATAAAAATAAAAAATACTTTAAACATTTCTCACTCGGGCCGAGCGCCAGATGATTTATCGTTTTTCTTCTCTGACGATGAGCTGAAGTCGACTCCGCCCAAACCCAAGCTGGGCGCCAGGGCCGCAGGAGCCGCGGCCGACGTGGCGGACGAGAGCAAACCTCCTAACGTCAGACCTCCACCCAGAGTCTGCTGCCCGAGACCTGAAACACAACGACCACAAAAGGGCAGGAGGAGACAGCAAATGAGTAAATATTTATAAAAGACAAAACAATGACAAGGACAATAGTAACATGTGCACATAACCATCGCATTGTACTTAATCGAGAGAAAGCGTCTACAAGGGCTTTCATTTCACGTGGCTCCTGTCGTACACGCGTTTTAATGCGCTGGATCGGAGGTTTGCCCCACCACTGTGTCCAGTTTGGATAATTACGGGCAAATTTGTTTGGAAAAATTCTTCTACGAATAGGCGCCATTGCCGTTTTGAATGCGTTTTGCCGCTCAGGGAGAAGCAGAGGTGGTGACGACTACAGCGACCTGGAAGAACAACGGAATCACTTCCGGTTTTGGATTAACGAGGGACAGAGAAAGTTCACTTGAACCTGGACTCTTATCAGTAATGATTCCCAGGAAATGATTAGAAGCGATCAGGAGGCTCAGGCGTGAGTACAGAAGCGATACTTTAATTGGGAGGAGACGTGTACGAGGGCTTTCACTCCACGTGGCTCCTGTTGTACACGTGGATCACCAACCTGCTCAGCTGCTGTGTCCAGTTTACATGGCAGGCAAATCTGTTAAGGAAGTGTCCCTCTGAGCCTGATGGCAAACCGCATTCGAACACACAGAAGCACTATGGCTGGTTAAACGCGTCTTGCCGCTCAGGTAAGAGAAGAGGACGTGACGACTACCGTGACCCCGAAGTAAGAAGAAGACAGAAATGACGGATTTACGATCTGCACTTTTCAGAGGCAGAAATTGTATGGGATTTAAAAAGTTTGTTTTCCGCTCGGTTTCCGTCATCAATGCGACGGAGAAACGGATCACGGCCTCGTGGAGATCGGGGTGTGGATTAAAAAATGTCGCTTCTGAAGAACGTCGGCTCGGACTGTCAGGATCTGGTGAGGTGAGTGATGTGTTTAGATTTTTTTTAACGCATCAGAATCTGGATACAGTCGCAATAAAACAATCGGACCATCGCTTTATTATCAGAGAAGAATTTCTGGATGGAAAAAGTTCACAAAAACCTGGTCATCAGTAATAATCAGTAGGAAATGATTAGAAGCTCAGGCGTGAGTACAGAAGCGATACTTTACCGCGGATTTGATCGTCTGACGTCTGATGTTCGAAAGTGGGGAGTGTTTTTCCTTTAGAAAATTAGCTGAAAGCGTCAATGCGGTGCAGAGGAGCATCTCGCCTCAAACTTAACCAAATAAATACATAAATAAATAAATAAGTCTGGTTCCTCTCAAGGTTTCTTCCTCATAACATCTAAGGGAGTTTTTCCTTGCCACAGTCTCCACGGCTGCTCATCAGGGATAAACACACACCATCCACCTTCACTGTGGATTTCTGTAAAGCTGCTTTGAGACAATGTCTGTTGTGAAAAGCGCAATACAAATAAACTTGACTTAATAAATAAAGACCTTGAACGAAAGAACGACTGATCTGAAGATGTGGACGAACCAAACTGGAGAAATATTTGAAAGTCAAATTTTACAAAATGGAAATTAGCTGGAAAAACAGCTGATTAAATCTATTTCAATTCGATTCTGCAGAGAAGTCGTGTGTGTGTCTGTGTGTGTGTGTGTGTGTGAGACATGAGTGTCCATGTAAATTATTCTCTCGCTTCTCAGACAAGCAAAAGAGGAAAAGAAAAGTTGAATAGTCCTTTTTTTTTTTGTTTTGAAAGATTCCCCAAAATGCCGTTTTTATCTGCAGCTGTCGAATCGGCAATTTTTTTTTTCTTAGAAGTCTGTCTTTAATATTTTGAACGCACCAAAAATCTCAGAGAATCGTTAATTCATGATGTGTACGTTCTGACCTTTTGTAATTTTTCACCACTGTAACTACTGAACATGATGCATTTGCTCGAACAGTGTAAATAAAAGCTTCTTTGCTATATTTCTTCCTCGAGATGTAGATGTTTAGTGTGATAATTGCGATATTTCTTCAGGTTATATGTTTTATTAAGATGAATAAGTGCTCCTCAGCGTTTCACTGTGTACTGCTTGTCACGCTCAGCTCCATCTTAACTGTGCCATTGAGTTTCCTCGTGTCCACTTCTCCTCCTCTTCCTGCTCATCTGACACGAAAATCTCCTTATAATTTAATCATTTCAATAGTGTTTAATTCTTAACTGTAATTTCTCTACAGCACCCGTTTACGATGTTTAATTCGCTTCTTTGGAGGTGAAACTCCTGTGTGATCAGTGAAAGGACTGAGAGAGGGAAAAATATCTGGCGTGTGAGTTACGTTTCGAGTGCGTACTCACCCGTGGAGCCCGAGGTGGAGAAGAGCGAAGAGCCGAGATTGAGACCGGTGGACGGAGCCGAGGACATGGCCCCTCCGGCCCCCAGGTTGAGCGAGAACCCCGTCGATCCGCCCTGAGGTGCTGAGGAGGTGATGACTGAGCCCAGGGACAGGCCGCCGGTTGCCGGGGCCGTGCTGGTGGAGGTGGTGCTCAGGGAGAACGGACTCGCCGAAGCCGCCGGTTTTCCGAAACCGAACGCGAAGCCTGATGAGGCGGCAGGGGCGGCGCCAGCGGTGGCGGGAGCTCCTGAGAAACGACAGAGATGTCAGTTGGTCATTCCTTACCAAAGACTGATTAGAAGTCTCCAGCTTACCTAAAGAGGGTCCGATGGCTGGTGCAGCAGCTCCTACAATAATCAAAAACAGCAATCAGAAACAGAAAAACAAAGATGAACCGGATTAGAACCCGTGCGTTGGGGATAAACGGCGCTCGTACCCGAGGCAGGCGTGTTAAAAGAGAACCCGGTCGCCGGTTTCTGAGCAAACATTCCGCTGCTGAGCCCCAGAGACGACCCGGTGGTGCTGGTGTTGGCGGAGGTCACCGTACCAAGACCACCGAAGCTGAAGCCACCGGTTCCTGTAGCAGGAGCGCTGGAGAAATCGGATAGAGTTCGGGTTAAAGGAGTGTTTATTTACAGGAGAAGACAAATAAACATCTAAGTGGGAGGGGCTTAATTTCTGTTCTGTCAATCACAGGGACGCTGACCAATCACGTCTTGTGTATGTGGAAGAGGGCAGACAGCAGCTTTTTGTTTACATAAATAAGCACGTAATGAGCAAAGAACGTTCACACAGGAAATAATAACCTTTGAGGTGTTTAGAGATTAAACAGTGGTTAGTTTACAGGTTAATTCGTTTCTGAATCCTCATACCTGGATGCTGATCCAAAAGAAAAACCCGCGCCGGTGTTCGTGGATCCCAGGGTACCGGTTCCGAAACTAAACCCGGCCATTTGTAATTATTATTATTACTATTATTTGTGTTTATTCTTTTAGAACAAGGCGCGAGCAGAAGTACACAGCGCTCGCTAACAATGCTAGCTCATCATGGCGTCCTCGTGCGGGCCCCAAAAACCTCAAAACACACGATTACCTTCTGGAAAAGAGTAAAACTACTAATGAGTAAACACTTTAGACGAAACGCGTGCGATAAAATAGCGAGGAAGACGCGTTATTTAAACAATAATCATTAAACAACTATAAAAACGTGCACGAATTTGTTTCGGCGCTCAATGTTTCTTCTTCGGGTATTTTCGCGTTTGCGGGCGCCCCCTACTGTCAGGGGTGATTCTATTTTCGTTACTGTCTATATATATATTTTTTAAACTCATTTTTTACAGTTTGTATACATCCGTTTTATTTTTGTATTATATACATATTTGTTTAAATACAAACACTCGTCCATTTCAAATTCGTGAAAGTTCGTCATCAATTTAGCTAACGTTCCTGTTACGCCCAAACAGGAAGTACAAAGCGAAGGCTGAATGAGAGCTACCCTTTTTTCCGCACCCGTATTCAAGACAAAAGCCCGCCTCCATCGATGACGTGATCACACATTCTCGTATCAGATTGGGCAATTTGCTTTTAATTAGCGACACTTCATCCAATCATAGGACAGAAAGTGGAAAACAGTTGGGGTTCAAAAAATAAACAAACAGCGGTTGAGCAAGATCAGAAACAGACATTATTCATTGGGTGTTGCTGTGGGGTTTTTTTTCGTGCCTTTTTTCATGTGTTTCCAGCATCTTTTCCGTCAGGTTTTATCTCCTAAGACGTGATAAAAAAATAACAGAGCACCACAGTGGGCTGATGGAGCACATACGGACCCCGAAGGTAATAAAATGGGTTTAAATGGGAAAAATCTGCGGTTTATTATTATTATGAGTCCGGTTGGGGCTTTAATTAATTACGATAGGAATCGATTAATTGTCAAATCGTACGAACTAAAATCGTGAATGTTGCAGAAATGTTACTGCACAACATTTAACTCGGCGGCTAGCCCTAGCTAACTAATCATATTGCTCGCCGTTTGCACCATTTATTTATCTTTAACCTTAAGTTTCTTGATTTTCCCTTTTTTACAATATCCAACCTTTTTTTTTTTTATCACTTTTCCCTTTTATTCTTCTCATTCTGTTATTCGTTTTAGCATAAAAAACATGTTAAAGGCCAAAAAACTAAGGCTGCGTCTCAAATCAACCGTTACACTCCATATAAAGTGCACTATGCCGATTTAAAAGATCAGGGATCCTACGCACTACCTAGTGCACTAGATCTTGGATTGGGACAGACAACTATTTTTAAGCATGCACTTGGGGAGATCTGTGTCGATCTGAAAATATCGATATTCCGGGCATTGAATCGCGGTTTGCGATAATACCGAGATACTTGCCTATTAAACGAGCGTACATTTTTTTTTTGCATGATAATAATAATCTAACATGATGTGTTTGTTTTTAAGGTTCGGGGTTGGAATCACAAATAGGTGATTAAATTGGTGATTTAAATTGGTGTTAACTTGTAGGTTTTAAACAACACACATGCTGTTTTATTCTGCATGCGCACAGATTTATTACAGAGCGACAAACCGTCCATTACACTGGTACATACTTTATATCTGGAGCTTATTCTTATTATATATATATATATATATATATATATATATATATATATATATATATATATATATATATAAATATAAAATTATAATAATAAATAAATATATATAGGATCCAACTTTGGGTGTTGTAATAGATTAGTAATAGATTGGAAATGCAGCCAGGAGTAAACAAAATAGTCGTTTTAATCACACACACACACACACACACACACACACACACACACACACACACACACACACACAAACGTAACCGTGTAATAAGCTCTATGTGTCCTGGAGTTGCTTTACAGTACAGCAGGGTGTGGTACAAAGGCTTATTTTACGTCTATTGAGCGCCAGGTGCACCTGGGTTGTGTAACGAATAGGTTCTAATAGTTTTCTTTCACTTCATGAGTGACTGCATTTTTCATTGGCTCTGTACATGTACCTTGCACAATGACAATAAAGTTGAATCTAATCTAATCTGATCTAACGAGTTAGTTCACACCCAAATATTGCTGAGGGGGTGCCAATATTTTTTATAAATTTTTACTGGTATACATTAATATACCATATATGCATCCAAATGGTGCCAATATTTTTTCTCACAATACTACTATTTTTAATTGTAACAAAGAGTGTGTGTGTGTGTGTGTGTGTGTGTGTGTGTGTGTGTGTGTGTGTGTTTTCTGCAGGTGGAGCAGGTGAAGCTCCTGGATCGCTTCAACAACAAGTGCACGACAGGAACGCTCTACCTGACCGCCTCACACCTCCTCTTTGTGGAGAGTAACACAACCAGTGCTCAGGAAATATGGGTACGACATGCTCGTTTTGTCAAAAATTTTGGCACCCCCAAATTAATATAAATATTTTTTAGAATAAATCTGCATATTTACGGTAACCCGTTGATATAAAATATACCTACAAAACTGTGTTGAACATGAATGAACGTGAATGCTGACTGCACCCCAGGCCTCCTCACCTCACCTACATCAGTACCTTTAGTAAAACCCGTGTAGATGAATGAATCTCGAAAATTAAAAATTAGAAGAAAAGAAATCTGATCCTGGCAGCGTTGATGCCCCAAGTGATCATGTATTCGAGCTCTGGCCATTTAACCCAAATGACTTCATCACATCTGAGCTCTGGGGTGCCATTACTTTTGCATGCATCACTCGTTCTACGCAGTTAAACCTTTTCAACTTTCAGGTTGTTTTTGTGCCGTCTAACGATTTTTCATGTTCAAGGTTGAACGGGTCGCTTTGTGCAATTAAATGTGCATATTTAAACCCCCCCCACCAGTGCATCTGATTAAAAAAAAAAAAAAAAAACAACCCAAAGAAACAGTGATGCTAATTAATTTAATTAGTGAATTTAAATGAAATTAGTCACGAGCGTTGCAGGAGTACGTCCCCGAACACGAGCCTGCGCGTCCTTCAGAGGTCGAATTCAAATTTACCTCATTGATATGCGCAAATTTAAAGGGGGATTATATTCATAATTATTTCGTTGATTGATTGATATTAAGTTATGTATTTTTTTGATTAATGAATGTAATTTCATTTAATTGAACAACATTTAATAATCAGAATCAGTTTTTCTTTTAATGCTTAAAATATTTTTTTAAGTAAAGTACAATAAATAAATCTTAAATGTTTTATAAAACTCTGCTCTGACTTGGTTCTGACTCGGATCTGACCCGGATCTGAATCAGTCAGCTCTGAATCGAATCTGAATCGGTCGGCTCTGAATCGAATCTAAAATCGGATCTGACTCGGCTCTGAATCGGTTCTGACTTGGTATTGAGCCGACTCTGACCTGGTCCCGACTTGGATGGCGTATTTGTTCTTCCTGCAGGTTCTTCATCACCACATCGCGTCTGTAGAGAAGCTCTCTCTGACGGCTGGCGGTTGCCCGCTTCTCATCCAGTGCCGAAACTTCAGAGTCGTTCACTTTGTCATCCCACGTGAGAGAGACTGCCATGACATCTACAGCTCACTGCTCCAACTGCTTCGGCCAGGTCAGGAACCTGTGTGTGTGTGTGTGTGTGTGTGTGTGTGTGTGTGTGTGTGTGTGTGTGTGTGTGTGTGTGTGTGTGTGAGGGAGAGAGACTTCCAGCCCAGATAGTGATCTTTCAAATGAGATATTAACTTGCGCATTCATTTGTAACTGTGTATTTACTGTGTGTGTGTGTGTGTGTGTGTGTGTGTGTGTGCGCGCGCGCAGTATTGTACGACGAGCTCTACGCGTTCTCCTACAACCCTAAGCAGAACGAGCAGCAGAGGGAGGAGGGATGGCAGCTGATTGACCTGGGGGCGGAGTTTGAGAGGATGGGCGTACCATGTGACCAGTGGCAGCTGACAGACGTTAACAGAGACTACAAGGTGAACTGACTATAATCACACTCGTGATGTCACCCAAATAAGGATGAGGTTCCCCTTTTGAGTCTGGTTCCTCTCAAGGTTTCGTCCTCATGTCATCTAAGGGAGTTTTTCCTTCCCATAGTCACCATGGCTGCTCATCAGAGATAAACACAATTTACATTCTGTAAAGCTGCCCAGTCGTTTGTTCGTCTGTGTCTACTGACATGTCTGTTTCTGTTCGTCTGTTAATCTCTGTCTCTTTCTGTCTGTCTGTCTGTCTTCCCGTCTGCGTCCCTTTTATTGTGTCTGTTCTTTCTATGCTTGTTGTCTTTCTTTTTCTCCTTCCGTCTCTAAACATGTGTGTGTGTGTGTGTGTGTGTGTGTGTGTGTGTGTGTGTGTGTGTGTGCAGGTGTGTGAGACGTACCCCAGAGACCTGTATGTTCCTATCACGGCCAGTAAACCCATCATCGTGGGAAGCTCCAAGTTCAGGAGTAAAGGCCGCTTCCCCGTCCTGACCTACTTTTACCAGGAGAAGAAGGTTAAAAAAAAACATTGTGTGTGTGTGAGAGAGAAAGATGGTGTTTTATGTTCAGGATATTTGTTTGTTTATTTCCTGTTAATTAAACTTTTTGACTTACTGATGTCATTATTTCAAACAGTGGCTTGTGTGTGTGTGTGTGTGTGTGTGTGTGTGTGTGTGTGTGTGTGTGTGTGTGTGTGTGTGTGTGTGTGTGTGTGTGTGTTAGGCCGCAGTGTGTAGATGCAGTCAGCCTCTCTCAGGCTTCAGCGCTCGCTGTCTGGAGGATGAACACATGCTGCAGTCTATCAGCAAAGCGAACCACAACAACCGCTTCGTCTATGTGATGGACACCAGGCCCAAGGTACAGTCCCCACACACACACACACACACACACACACACACACACACACACACACACACACACAAAGAGCAACAACAATCACTGAACACATTTTTTCGGTGGTATTCCACAGCAGAAGTTCTGTAAGGTTTTGGAAGGTTCTTCAAGGTTCCTTGTGATGTTTGAATGTTGGAGCAGGTCAGTAATAAAAGCTGTACACTGCATGTGTTCCAGTTAAATGCATTGGCTAATCGGGCAGCAGGGAAAGGCTACGAGAACGAGGACAACTACTCCAACATCCGCTTCCAGTTCGTGGGCATCGAGAACATCCATGTGATGAGAGCCAGCCTCCAGAAACTTCTAGAAGGTCTCCAGAATGAAACGAACAATTATTTTTATCATTTAAAACAGATGCATTGTTTTATACCAGCAATCTCTCTCTCTCTCTCTCTCTCTCTCTCTCTCTCTCTCTCAGTACTGGGTACTCGTGGTATCTCAATGACTGAGTTCCTGGTAGGACTTGAAAACAGCGGCTGGCTGCGTCATATCAAGGCGATAGTCGACGCTGCCATCTTTCTCACAAAGGTCAGGATAAATTATGAATAATATTTGCATAAATTTATATATAAATGAATTACACGTTGGCGGTATTTAAATTAGTTGGAGATGTTCAGGACGGTTGTATGTTGGGGATGTGCAGCTCCGATACTGAGGCCGATAAGATTCGCATCTTGACCCGTCCTTGTCCCAGTTTACTTTATTAAGTGCCTCCTGACTTCTAACGCCGGCCACTTTTACAAACACCCCTTTATAGTGCAAAAAAAGAGACGGAATTAACCAGACGTTATTTTCCTGTTCTGTTTTCAGAAAGATGCAGCTCTACCTCTGCCATGTTAATCTGTATTTTATGTGACTTTTAGGAAATTATGCATTGTGATACAAATGGCAAATTTAATCCAATGCTAAAAATTTTAAATCCATGAATCACATCGTTAACTTTCATGCCGATGCAAATCGCTGAATCTTACCATCACTGACGTACGGTGTCAATGTTGCAGGCGGTGACAGTAGAGGGCGCCAGCGTGCTGGTTCACTGCTCAGACGGATGGGATCGCACGGCTCAGGTCTGCTCCTTGGGTGCCCTGCTGATGGACCCTTATTACCGCACCATCAAAGGCTTCATGGTACGATCTCGACTATTGAGGATTCACAGAGTTCACGGAGTTTTAAGGCGATTTCGAAGACGAGAGTTTCTCACCAATTGTAATAAAATCGAATCTGAATACGTGATCCCATAGGAACATTTCTTTGGTTGCCACAGTACACGAAAGTAAAGATTAAAATATAGAAATAAAAAAAGATAAAACAACACCTGGTATGGACCATCCAACCAATGGGGATGTGGGAGCCGAGGAGGACATGAACCTCCCAGGCAGGACATGGTTTAGGGGGCGTGGCTTCAGAGGGATTGTTTGAAGTTTTTTGACTATATCTTAAATGAGCTATAAACTTGTGTATCTTATGATAATTATTATTAAGTCAAAATGATTTATTTAGGAATCCAGATTTTTGGGGGGCGTGGCTTCAGATGGAACTTGTTCCAACCTTACTTTGTTTGATGTTCAGCCCAGTTCTTCATCTCAGCAGCAAGAAAAACAAGCCTGATTATTAATAACAACACTGCAACAAACCATTTTCCTCTTCTTTTCTTGTCCAAGGTGCTGATAGAGAAAGACTGGATCTCCTTCGGACACAAGTTTGCAGACAGGTGTGTATAAGCACAAGTGTGTGTGTGTGTGAGAGAGAGAGAGAGAGATGGGGATGCTCCGTAAAGCCCACTCTCTCACTGACGTTACTTCATACCCTCTTCAGGTGCGACCAGTTGGACGGCGACCCGAAAGAAGTATCTCCCATCTTCACGCAGTTCCTGGAGTGTGTGTGGCAGCTGACTGAGCAGTTCCCTCAGGCATTCCAGTTCAGCGAGTGGTTCCTCATCCAGATCCACGAGCACGTGCACTCGTGTCAGTTCGGAAACTTCATGGGGAACAACCAGCGGCAGAGGGAGGAGCTACAGTGAGTGTTGGGGGAAACGCACAAGACACAAATAGTAATTGTGAAGATCTTCAAGATCACTCTGAAAGCCTTAGAATGGAAGGTGCTCTGTAGGTAATTATATGATGACATGAAAATGTGTGTGTGTGTGTGTGTGTGTGTTGGCAGGTTTAAAGAGAGGACTTACTCCTTGTGGGCTCATTTATTAAGCGAGCAGCAGAATTTCCTCAACCCCGTGTACAAGCCGAGTTTTACAGAATCGCACCCGGTTCTGGAACCTTCTACACAGTCCTGGAACTTCAAGTACGATTTATAAACGTTTTTGGCTCATGAATATGCAAATAAGGCTTTTTACCTATATAAATATGCAAAATTGGGGCTGGAGTGAATGCATGTGGATTAACTATAGCACTGTAATGCAAAGCTTGGTGTGTTAATGTAACACATCTGAAGGACAGGTATGAAATGTGAAGATTTTTTTAGGTTGGTGTACATTGTGTAAAAGTCCCGGAGGAATTGAATTGTCTTCTGTAACTCAGGTTTTGGAGAAACATGTACCACCAGTTCGACCGCTCCATGCACCCGCGCCAGTCGATCCTCAAACACACTCTCACGCTAAAAGAAAGCAACAAGGAACTGGAGAACACGGTGCGAAGCCTGCAGGAGGTCAGTAGATATCTCCTCATCCTGCTTGCTCTTCTTACTCTTCTCTTGTTCTCTGACCAGGTTCTGCTTTTTCTTTGCAGAAGTTGCAGAAGTTTGGAGTGAGCACGTCTCCTCTGAACCACCGGAAGGAGCAAGATGTTCCTCTGAGGCCGCGGTCTCTGATCCTCAGCACAAGCCGAAAGGAGGCGCAGCAGGACAAAGACGACAAGGAGGACGTGGAGGAGATTTATGGAGAAGAGGCGCTGGAAGAAGAGGACGTTGTCCCGCCTGGTAGTAGCGGGGAGCGGACTGTAGAGGGCAGCAGTGAGTCAGAGAACGGCTACATGGAGCTCCCAGGCTCGTTCGGCTCCAAGAGCGAGCCGGCTGTGGTCAGTCTGGAGTTCGGAGTGGCCCGAATGACCTACTGAGGAGCGTTGGAAGACTAAAATGTGTATAAAGTGATATCAGGAGGCCGTAAAAAACTTACTTGACCATCACATGTAAAATAAATCAATAAATAAAAAGGAGAAAAAGTTCTCTAATGTAAATCCAGTATAGATGAGATGCGTGTCATAGTCCAGAATGAGAGGACATGATTTCTTTTTTTAAAAATGAATGTTAATAGAACTAAAAGAAGGAAATTAAAAATGTTAACAATCTTTTGCTTTCGCACCGATTCTTCATGGGTTTTTTATTTTTTTCCAGGTTTAAATCATACACAAAAATTTCACCACACACTTTGTTACTGTGTGCAATGACGTGATCCACTATACTCATTTTTTTTAAAAAGGAGGCGGAGCTGGAAAATATACATACAGTATATGCAAAGGGGCGGGACTTGATCGAGTCATTTCTTGGGTTAGTAGTTGTGTTTTCAGCTGCCATCTTGCAGCAATTAATTTCTGTAGACCTCAAAGGTCATATTTCTACTACCATCATGAATTCTATCATTAATAAGGATGAACGAGTGTGTTTCTGATTGCAGGCATGCAAGCCCAGACCAATACACTACCACCACCTTGTTTCATCCATCAGTTTATGTTTTTAGATCATGAGCAGATCCTTTCTTTCTCCACACTCTGCTCTATGACTTTAGTAGAAGTTCATCTTGCTTCAAGAACCTTTATAGCTCCTCTCTGTACTGCTCTTCCAGTCTGGCTTTGTGATTCTTATTGCTGATGAGATTTTAAGTTTGTAGTTTGGACTCTTTATCATCTCTCTTCGACTTGTAGGAGCTTCAACCCTGATCTATGGA
The DNA here is from genome assembly GCA_039877035.1 of Silurus lanzhouensis. Classification (NCBI taxonomy): domain Eukaryota; kingdom Metazoa; phylum Chordata; class Actinopteri; order Siluriformes; family Siluridae; genus Silurus; species Silurus lanzhouensis. The sequence continues at coordinate 609,136 of JBCEWE010000108.1, forward strand.
GGTTGTTGGTGAGGATGGTTTGGGGTTTTTCTTCAGTCTTCTCATTAACATCATTCTATTAACAAATTGGTGTGTTCAACTAAGACTGGATGGAGATACGTGGTGCTAGAGAAATACAAAAGTGCAAAGAAGCAGGTGTGTAAATGTGCGCACAGCAAATGGGACTTCAGTAAGGGGAGAAAACCTGCTTATAAAATATCACATGGTAAAATACATATGGGATCGAGGTGAAGCTGAAGATGTACTGGTGGGGAAAAGGAGCTTATACTAATCTTGGAAAATGTATGGAAATCTATGCAACTGAAAAAAAAGAGCCAGAACGTCGAACACAGAAACCAGAGTGGAGCTGATAATGATGACCGTGTTTTATAATATCGGTACTTTCATGTACAGAATCCAAAATTTTTATACTTTTCATTACTGATATCTAGAAATAACCTGCCGTTTCTTCATACTGCGGAACCTCAATCAGAAGAAAAGCCGAAGACTGATATCCATCAACCCAATAAAACACCTTCACCATGCTGCAGCCTGCTGAACCATGTTCCTCGACAGTTATGCGTCATTAGCGAAGGTCAAAGGTCAGTGTTGAGGGTCATATTTATCGGCAATCGCCTACATTTGCAATAAATCACAGAGCCTTCATTATTGACTCTGAACGAGTCCCATCCATCACCATCAACCCCTAACGTGATTAGGGGTCTCTGAGAAGAGCATAGACTCCGAACCCAGACGTGAATATTCCGGTAAAGGGAGTGAATCCTAAACCCTGGAGACTTCAGTCTGAGACTGAAAGAGGATTATAGAGAGGATTAAGGAATTGAGCAGCATTTTAAAGGAAAACCCCACAGTATTACCCAGGTCTGTACTGTACATGTGTGTGTGTGTGTGTGTGTGTGTGTGTGTGTGTGTGTGTGTGTGAAGGTGTGTTTCTTGTGGAGTTCTCCCCACTCTAGTAGCTCCTCTGTGACAGATTGAAAGAGTCTCCAGTGTCACCACATTTAAACAGTAAACGCTGTTTCATCCCAACATCCAGCTGCTGGTTGTTTTCCTGTAAAAGCACCACACACACTGGTTTTTCTTAACGTTCAGAGAGGATCTTCAATGCAGCCAATGCAGAAGACGTGACTTCGGGAAAAGTGTTTGACCAAATAATCACAAGGATAAATGAATAAATGAATTAATGAATAAATGAATAAAGTGAGTGTGTGAATGTAAAAGTAAAAATCAGGACCTAAATAATATATTGAACAATTCCGTGTGTGACCTTGTTTTAGTGAGAGAAACCTTCTGGAGCACCAGCTTCGTGAAATCCACAGTGAATTAGCTTTATGTCTGGATTAAGATACTTATACAATCCCACAATGCAATGTGTTAAAATAACAAATCAAATCTAGTGTTTTGTGTCGGTCCTTCACGTTTCTACAGCAGGCAGGAACAATACATTTTACTGAGAAGATAAGATTAAGATATCACACATATATGATAAAAGCAAGCAGGGTGGACGTGAGAGAAAAGACAGTCGACGCCATTTGAAAGCTGAGAGCACAACGGGTCGAGTCACTGAATCATCTTTAGAATTTCGAGTTGTGAAAAAATAAAGAGCATCGTTATGAACTCGCACACACAGTGTACCACCTTCTCTATTATCCGGTTTCTCTATTCATTCAGGGCTGTATGGAGCGCTCTGCCTTGACCCTGACACTCACACAGCGATGTTCAACTACAGAGACAGAGTGAGCATTGAAAACTATTATTACACTAATTTAGAAGAGGAGGAGCTTCATATCAGCTCAGGATGTGATGTCACCTAAATAAATCCACTGCTTTGTACCAATCAGGTCTAATATGCAAATTAACATTATGATATCATTATTATGAAACGTATTACAGATACACTATATGGACAAAAGTTTGACTTTAGATTATTATTTTTTTAAACATCCCATTCCAGTCTTCATTTGCTGTTAGAATTACTTCCACGCTCCTGCGAAAATGTTCCACTAGAGTTTGGAATGTGTTTGTGAAGAGCTGTACTTTTTCAGCACAAGGATATTTGGCCACGCCTACACTAATCCGGATAAAATTGAAAATGTCGTTTTTATCCAAAAAAAAACGCACCGTGTTTTCCAAAAGTTGCTCATTTAAACTGAAACGTCTAAAACCGCTGCGCATGCGTCATTTCCGCCTGCCGTTTATTTACTTTTAAGCTCTTCGAATCTCGCGGCAACGACTAAAAACGCGTCATCAAAAACCTCCGTTTTCACAGTCCACCCTGCAATGCGAAAACAGCCTTTTCAAATTTATCAATTTTAAAGGGCATTTTCAAAAAGCTACGTCTGGCAACGTCGTCTCAGTGTGGATGGAAGGCAAAACGGGAAGAAAAATATGAGTTTTCACACGAAAATGTATTAGTGTGGACATGACCTAGTAAAATAAATGACTGATGTTGGTTGAGGTCAGGAGGCCAGGGGTGCAGTCAGTGTAAAAAAATCATCTCAAAAGTGTTCAGTAGGGTTGGAAATATATAACAGAAGGTCCTCCACTCCAACCCATGGAACGCAGATATTTATGGAGCTGGTTTTGGGTTTTCTAGCTGAAGGGAAAAGAAGATTTCATGCTACTGCATTAAAAGACAGTTTGAATGTACCACAGCAGTGATACTTCTGTGACTTGTAATTATCTCATTTATGCAACAGAGCATTTAAGGGGTTAAGGGTTTTGCTCAAGGGTCCAGCAGTGGCATCATGTTGATGTCAAACAGTCTAACCGCTAACTTCTCTTAGCCAACTTGTAAACTTTATTTGTAAAAAATTACGAAAAAAATTAAGAATTAAAAACTCCAAACTGGTGATTTAACCCGGTTTAAAACTAAAGAGCTTGTCCAGAATTACACAGTGATGAAGAATAGAAATGGTTTGAGGAGCTGTTGAAGGCCACAGGACACTCCTTATAGCTTGCATGCTTCACAGAACACAGACAGAAGTGTCATTGGTTATTAGTCCTTTCCTCAGGACCACCCACTGATCTGCAGGATGAAACGCTTTACAATGAACGACTGAATGAAGAATCACGCTGGATGATTTGGATGGTAAAGAGGAGGTGTTTGGGGGGGAGGAACCTCTCTGCTCGGTCTGTTCAGGGTTTATTAACTGCAGCCACTGTTTCAGTGAGATAGGCTTTGAAAGCCTGGAGGTGGAGGATTGAGTGAAAAAGCAACAAGGGAGCTGAAGGGTTGAAGGGTTCAGCCAAGGTACCCAGTGGGACAGCGAGGAAAAATGAAAACAAATCAGGAATTCTAGCAGATTGCCGTTTCTCATGTTGCAACTGAAACCTATCAGAAGTCAGAACTTTGCTATCGGAGAAGCTTGAACAGAAACGGTTACAGAAACCCACACCACATCTACAACACAATTTTATTCCTTAAAAAGTGTTGAGTGTAACTGAAATCACCCTGAGCCCATATGCTGGAGGCAGATGGCATGAGCTTAAAGCAATGAGATGACCACATGGAAGACCATCCTGCAGTCCAGGGCGAGGTCCGGATCACAGACATCTACAGCGTCTGGTCAAACAGAAGGACTGAGTGTATTCAGAGATATCTGTATTGGACAGGGAGATAAATAATAAGGATCAGGAACAGGGTGAAGGAGGGGGAGGTGGGAAGCATGGAGGCGGAGGGAAAAAAGCCCTGTGCTTGCCTCTAATGCTGACGAAAGCGCCTTAGCCCTCCCAGTTACCATAGAGACCGTCATGAGCAGCTGCCAGTGAAAGCGAGAGCAAGAGAAAAGAACACCAACAGGCGAAAACAGGAAGCAGAAGAACAGAAAGAGAGAGAGAGAGGGAGAGCGAGAGAGAGAGAGTCGGACAGAGAGATTGAAGGAGTAAAGGACAATAAAAGGAGTTCAAAAGAAAAGCGAAGCAGCCATAATGGAAATACAGATCAGCTGCAGTGAAACAGCACCATGCGACCCTCAGCCATCTGTGAAGATCAACAAAGCTGCTTTCAAACTGTTCGGAAAGCGCAGGTCCGGCAGCGGTATGCCGAGCATCTTCTCCATAAGGAACAAAGGGGACACAACTGACAAGGAGCTCGTTAGAAGCAAAACCCACGACGGCTTAACGACGACAGATAAGCTCTCTGAGTCAGAGGGACACAGGAAAGAAGAGTCGGCCAGCAGCGACCATCTGAACAGTGCGGCTGCTGCCGCTCCTGTGTGCAGTGCCATCACCAAGTCTTTCAGCTTCTTCTCCTTGCTGCGGCGCAATAGCTCTCGAATTAGTGACAGGGCAGCTACTCTGGGGCACAGAGGTCGTGGGCTGAAGGGGCTGTTCAACAGCATTCGCTGGCGCCGTAAACCTCCATCACGTGACGATTCAATCGAAATCCAGGACATCCTCAAAGAAACGAAAGGAGTCGATCTGATCTTGTCCTGCAGCTCCAAAAATGTGTATGTAGAAAATGTGCCACTTACGCTGGAGCCTGAGATACAAATATTACAAGACAATGCAGTAGAACCATCTTTGCAGGATAGCAATGAAGAACGTGCGAGGAGCTTGTCTGTCCTGGTGCAACCAGTTGCTAAAGAGTCTCCAGCTTCATCTCCAATCACTGTTCAAACACAGGAATGTTTCCAAGTCAAGCATGAAAGTCCAGACAACTGTGCTTCTATGACACCTCCACAAGATCACAGCTTGGCAGACCAACCATCTGAGGATCGGCTCTGCTCCATGTTCACCGACGTCACTTCGCTCAAGAGCTTCGATTCATTAACCGGTTGTGGAGACATCATTGCTGACAGGGAAGAGGACTCTGGGAACGGAGGCAATGCCACCAGCAGTGGAACGGGAAGCAGCAACGGGGTACTCCAAGTAAGTGTTGAGAGATGTTCCCCAGCCAAACCTCCCCTTCCTCCACAAGTGACTGGTCTTATATCAATGTCTGCATACACGCCGTCCCGTCATCGAATGTGTCCTCCACCTAAGACTCCACAGGGCAGCGGGATAGTGGCCTACATGGGTGGAGGAGAGGAAATGGCCAGTCCGGAAGGTGTGGATGATGCAGATATGCAAGGACTTTGGCACATGCTTCCTCAGAAAGGGGAGGGTTCCCCGGCTCTACCTCACCTGTCAACTCGACAGGACAAAAGACCTCAGGTAAAAAGTCTGGGGCTTAGCAAGATTCCTGTGAGTGGAAACAGCAGAGCAGGCAAACAACAGCAGCAGCAACTCAGTCATCCTTCTTCTCCACCGATTGATAAAGATCTTCAGGACGTCCCACCCAGTGACGAGGGTTACTGGGACTCTCCAACACCCGGACCAGAAGATGAGGACAGCAGCTTCCTGCAGCGTGACGGTCTTCTGAGGGACAGCTGCTCAGGAGATGCTCTTTATGACCTCTATGACCTCGACAGTCCTGGCACTGTCGGCTCAGATGACGACGACGCGATTTCACCGACGCCTTCTACGGGGAACCTGAAAATGACCCCACCTTTTCAGAAACCGTCCTGTTCTTCCTTTAGTTCCATAAGGGGCAGCACAAGTCTTCCACGAGAGTCCAAGATTCCCATCAGTGTGAGACAAAAGCCGCCGTCTCACTCTTCCAGCCAAGGGGCGTTGTCCTCTCCGGTCAGTCCGACCTCGAACGAGTCTCCTAATGCTTCCTTGAAGACTAACACACCACCTCGCACCCGCATCCCCGTCTCCAAGGTCCCAGTTCGCTCCTTAGGCAACAAAAACACAAAGGTATCACAAAACAGGAAGTAGAGATGATCGTGAAGCCAAAATGACTGTATTTTGATATTAACAAATCCCACGTTGCACCTTGAACTTTTTCTGCACTGAGGTATTGTAACATGCCACATCTTACACAGAACTTGTAGGATTTGTAAAACAACTTCACTACCTAACCTGTGCAAAAAAAAAGCGATGAATTTTGGAATGTTTTGTACAAAAATAACAAATCATTTATCTCCCCTCATCCTGCTAGAGATCGTCTTTTTCTCCCTGAACCAGCACGAAACAACAGCAAAGACACTTCTTAAAAACAAACACAAAACCTCGTGGGCACACAGCTGCAAACGTCGTCACTCTCTGGAAACGAAAAGAAAAACTTAGCCAAGCGCTTCACATACACTGGGAAAAAAAACCCACCCTCGAATCTTCTCGATCAGGATCAGGGAACACAGTCTTCATTTGAGATGCTCCTTTTTTTTAAAATGAAAACAAAACAATCAAGACCTTTCCTAATTTTTTTATATATATATTGAGTTCTTCCTGACATCTTTCTTACTCTTTTTTTTCTATGAGAAAAGCTTCACTGTGGACAAAAATTATTCTGGGAATTTCAAATTAAATATCTTGTTAACACTGAAAATCTTAATTCCTACGCTGGAGATCTGAATGTAGCATTCCACAACAAAGCTGTCCATACGCATGACATGATAGAGGGGGAGGGGGAGAGAGAGAGAGACAAGCCCGATGTGTCAAAGGTCAACCATCTAGTCGTCTAGACGCTGCAGTCGTCTAAACCCTTCTGGAGATATGATATTTTTTTTGTGAAAAGAGCATCAGGGTCTGACAAAACGTCTGACGACGTCAGCATCAGTAACTGAATGTTTTTTCTACTGTCGTTTTTAGAATCAGTTCCGAAACTCGTCTGTTTTCACTCGTAACTTTCCTGATGATTCCTTTTTGATTCTTTTTTAAAATTCTGTTTCACTAATTTATGAATAAAAAACACGCTGTGAGAACAACAAGGCAGTGGGTCTCAAGTTTGTGAATGTACAACACACACACACACACCATCCAACACGTACTGATTTTTATCCGTTTGTTGTTACGTTTGCAGTAGTGAACAGTAATAAAGTAAATGTTATTCGTTACTGTACATTAGTATCTTATTTGCGTGTCTGTATTTTACTGAAGTATTTTAATTCGAGGAGATTTTCACTGTAACTTCACTTCATTTTAAAGTCAAATATTTTACTTTTTACTACATTTAGTAAAATCAGTCGTTCCTTTTTATACATGAGGATAAAAATGTAACTGTTGAAACACACAGCGAGTCACCAATCAGGGTCGAGCGCACGCTCTGTTTTACACTTGGTGTATCTACTGGTGGTCTCCTTCGTCCACCACTGCATGTTTATAGTTTTGTGAAACGTCCAGGTTTAGTTCCAGTTACAGCTACAGTATAAACTCTTATTCCTCCACCAGTAATTATTCTCTTTTATAAGAAAGCGAAGCAGGGCACACTGGTCTTGAAAAGAGCACTGATACATAGACGAGTGTTTGTGTTTGTGTGTGTGTGTGTGTGTGTGTGTGTGTGTGTGTGTGTGTGTGTGTTTGCATGTGAGTGTGCAGAATGTAGATGAGATAGAAGGGTTTTAAAAGTAGGGTGGTGCTTGTTTGCATGTGTGGATGCTCGTGAGTGTGTGTGGTTATATTGTTAAGGCTACAGTGTAAGTACAGTGTAATGGTGCTGTCACCATCTCTCTCTCTCTCTCTCTTTCTCTTTCTCTCTCTATCTATCTTTGTGCATTATGTAAAAGCGTGTATGTAATACCACAACATTCATCCATGAAAACCGGCCAGACCGGTTTGTGTTTATATGTGTGTGTGTGTGTGTGTGTGTGTTTCCGTAGCTACCATGCTTGGTTAGATCTGTAGTGCTGTATAATGGTGTTTGATCTTTAATTGGGTCGCTGTATATCGAGCTTGTCAGGCGTTACCCAGATTAATTGTGTCTTTCATAAGCCTCCAAGTGTGTGTGTGTGTGTGTGTGTGTGTGTGTGTGTGTGTGTGTGTGTGTGTGTGTGTGTGCGTGTGCGCGTGTATGAGTGTGACTAATGTGAACTGCCCTAGTTTTCTGTGAACAGAGACTAAAACTAAAAATCCCCCAGAAATAAATATAATAAATAAATCCTTGATGTGATGAAGTGAGTTGATGTTTATTTTATAAATAAAGTGAATGACAGGAGTCTCCAGTGTCAGTTTTCTGTAACAGTCAAAGGTAAAGCTGTGACTATGAGCTCTTCTAGGGAGCTTACGCTTTTTTTTGCATTTGAAAAGATCTGGCAACCCAAACGGTGGCAACCCAATCGTTTTCTTATTGTTAAAGCTGCTCGTTAGAATTATACAATTATTATTATAATATAATTCAATAATTAAAAAGTAATGCTGTTTATCCAGTACATGCCACTGTGTGTGTGTGTGTGTGTGTGTGTGTGTGTGTGTGTGTGTGTGTAAGACAGCCTCTGGACCCATATGGACAGTAACGTGTTGTGATTACCTCTGACAGCTGAGACTAGTCGACATGTAGGCGCGGTGAAAAGCTGTTGCTTACGTCCTCATTATCTTTGGACCCCACCTGAGTGTCAGACGGGTTCCTGAGGGCCCGAGCAACCCCCCCCCCCCCTCCCCCTGGCTCTCCCCCCTCCCCCGGCTCTCCCCCTCCCCCACACCGCTCTCAGGGAGGCCCAATTAAAGAGCTCCTGCTGGAGAGAATCGGTATTGAGGCCAAAAAATGAACCAGGGGACTGGTGTCTCGCTGTGCTTTTAATATATACACTGTCTCTGCTGTTCGCCTCTGTGTGTGTGTGTGTGTGTGTGTGTGTGTGTGTGTGTGTGTGTGTGTGTGTGTGTGTGTTCTGACATGGTGAGATATGGGACTTGTTTACCAAATACTTAAAAAATAGAAATGGGTACAGAAAACCAGACAAACAGTCATAGAGTAATAGAGTGTGAGAGAGAGAGAGAGAGAGAGAGAGAGAGAGAGAGAGAGAGAGAGAGAGAGAGAGAGAGAGAGAGAATCAAACAGAAAGTGTGAGAGGGATAAAGAAAAAGGCAAAGAATCAGATAGAGTCAGTGAGAGTCAGAATGAGAGAGTCAAATTAAGTCAGTGAAAGTCAGAGTCAGAGAGATTGAAAGATTCAGAGGGAGATAGAGAGAGAGTCAAAGAGAGTCAGGGTCAGATAGAGAGAGAGACTTAGAGTCAAAGACAATCAGAGAGAGAGAGAGAAAGGCAGAGAGTCAGATAGAGAGACTTGGAGAGTGAAAGAGTCAGAGAAAGAGAAAGTAAAAAGAGTCAGTGAGAGTCAAAGAGAGTCAGAGAGAGTAAGAGTCAAAGAGAGTCAGAAAGTCAGATGTCAGAAAGATTGAGAGATAATGAGAGTCAAAGAGAAAAAAAATCTTTCATGATAAGTCTCAGATTCTCCCAAAATCCCAGAGATCCTCCTCACACACCTCCACACAGTAAACGAACCTCGTCCCAGTAATTCTTTCCACGTGCACTATTATAGAACATTAACGAGATTTCTTTAACAATCTCAGGTGGAGAAAGTGACACGTTTCTCTCATCTCTTGAGGAAAACGTGAACTAGTTCCTTAACGTTCTCTCGCTACTTCAGGCCATGAAAAGTGGACCACAGAAAAGAGACTGCTGTGAGAGAATCTCCTCACATCCTGCCTCTGTGGCTCACAGGAGGATTTAACTGAAAAGGAGACACATGAGCTGGTTGCAGATCTTGTAGAACACAAGTGTGTGTGTGTGTGTGTGTGTGTGTGTGTGTGTGTGTGGTGGTGGTGGTGTGTGTGTGTGTGTGTGTGGGGGGGGGGGATCTTTGAAAACATGCACCCATCTTTCTCAGGCTTGTCCCACTACATAAATCTCCATGGCAACCTCAGTAGGTCAGCCAATCAGAAGTGAAGGAGGAGTTTGACCATGTGAGTCGGACGTGTGGGGATCTGGTGCAGAGCGTGAAGCACATGCACACATCACACATCACACACACACACACACACACACACACACACACACACACACACGCACACACACACACACACACACACACACACACACACACACACACACACACAGAGTGCAAACAACTTCCTGACCTTTGTTTTTTTTTTGCTTAGGAGAAGAAAAAAGTACAAGATAAACAGTAAAGCGCCAGATGATGATGTCACTTCCTGTTATTCACTTGATACACTCAAATGTTCATTGCATCTTCATTAATTATTCATCCACATCCATTTCTCGTGCTGCATTCCATAAATCATTTACACTAAGTGGTGGCAACAAGCAGAGATGTGTGTGTGTGTGTGTGTGTGTGTGTGTGTGTGTGTGTGTGTGTGTATGGAGACACCTGACTAGCAAAATGTGGTTCTTTTCCAAACTGTTAGAACAAAGTTGGTGACTGTGGCAGTGGTGAGCGAGTGAAGGCCGGAGCCGGGTAAGAAACACAGAACAGGGACGGGACGAAGGGTAAGAAGCACCTGCAGCTGATGAGACTTACTAGTGCGCTCTGGTTCAGTTCGGCGACACCAAGTAAAAGGAGAGCGCCACCAACCTCCGGGAGACACCAACCTCCGGGAGACACCAACCTCTGGGAGACACCAACCTCCGGGAGACACCAACCTCCGGGAGACACCAACCTCTGGGAGACACCAACCTCTGGGAGACACTAACCTCAGCTACGCTAATTTCTTTCTCTCTCATCCTAAGGTTGCTCCAGCCCCAGTCACGTCCCACCTCATGAAGATTGTGGACCTTTAAAGAAGTAAATGCCTCCAAACATCCCGAACCATCTAGAGACGTACCAGTGCCAAATGGATCCCACTTCATGTGGAGTTTGGACACTGGACCTATTTGAGTGTTTAAAGGCTCTGGCATGGAGAAGCTGGTGTTGGATCTGTGATGATCTCAGATGTTTAGTTAATTTATGAGTTGCTCAGTAGCTCCTGGTTCTATAACTATAATGACTGTATAAGACTGTAGAAAGAACATCACTCAATCACACAGTGATTCATGTTAGTTCTCACTCTCCAGTGTTCTGTAGTGTTTAAAGACTATAATCACACTCTTGATGTCACCTAAATGAGGACCTCCGGGAAACACCAACCTCCGGGAAACACCAACCTCTGGGAGACACCCGGGAGACTCCAACCTCCGGGAGAGCGCCACCAAGCAGAGACGCTCGTAAAGATCTGCTTTCCATGGTTTGGAAGATGTGGAGGATATTCATATAGAGATATAGATATTTAGAGCTCCAACCCTATTGAATGATAAATGTTCACCCCAGGTCTCCTCACCTCACCTACATCAGTACCTGACTTTACTAACACCCTTGTGGCTGAATGAATCTTCACAAAATCTAGAGGAACATCTTCTCAGAAAAATGGAGTTTATTATAACAGCAAATGGAGACTATATGTAAAATGTTTGAAAAGCATCTCAAACCTTTAGCCAGATGTTGTGTATATGTATATAAATGTGTCTTTTCAAAAAGCAGACCACCCCCTCCACACACACACACACACACACACACACACACACACACACACACACACACACACACAGAGGCTCTGCTAAATCATTCCTTGTTAAAACGACAGTCTTTATATTACAGCACTAAACCCCCTGAATCGCGTCCTAACGTCCCATTTGTTGAAGAAATGCTGATGAAATATTCACACCTCACAGAGCAGAAAATCCCTCCATCCCTCCCTCTCCATCCATCTATCCATCTGTCCATCTTCACATCTCAGTGCTGCTCTAACCACAGGCTAAATCTTCCCCTGAGACCAGCTGGAAAAAATAATTGACAAGATCCTCACATGTGCTTCCACAGAAACACGTCTCCTCACCGGCCTCCTGCATCAGGACCACACATGAGCAGAGGTCAGAGTTTCACCTCAAAACCTCACAGAACCACACAGGAACCCAGGTCAGATCCAGCCTCACCTAGACTCTCTCCCTGAATGCGTTTCAAAGTGAAATAAAATTTGAGAATGAAAAACTCTGCAAGGAGATGTTTGTTCAACTCATGCAAGGAGTCTCCAGTGAAATCTTCAGGACAGAGGAGTTTTACTTCTCCAATACTTTTTCTGTAATTTAACAAAATAAAACTACAGGAAATAAAATACTGCGTTCTTCTGTCGTGCGTCTCTCACTGAGTACATCACAAAACAAGAAAAAGAAATAAAACCCACGCTTGTGGTCTCTGTTTCCTAGTTTTATTGTTTCAGATGCAGAAAAAATACACGTGCATGCAGAATAACGGCATAAATAACAATTAAAAACAAGAAAAATCAAATATACAGCAGAGAAAAGCATTTAGCGGTTTATTATTATTGTCATTCCTTTTTATTATTTATTGTTATTTACTCATTATTAGAGTGTCTCCAGCTTTTACTGCCCCCTGCTGGTGGTCTATGTACAGTTCACAGAGTTTTCCCGAATTTATCCCGAATATTGGAATTATTCATAAAAAAAATTATAATCATAATAATAATAATAATTATTATTTATTTTTTATGAAAGCATTAGTGGTATTTTGAAATAAGTGTGTATATTTTGCAGCAGGGAGGCAGGTGAAAAACTTACGCCTATAAAGCTTTATACAGTAATTCAGAAAATATTGATATCTTTTCAATTATATATAAAACATACATATAGAGAAAAAAGAGTATAATACACAGTACTAGAGCAAGTGAGATATAAACACACTAAATCCTCTTTACTGGCATATGAAAAAATTATATTTGTGAAGTTAAAAAGTTTTTCAAAAATGACAGATCCTGGATACTTGAAATGTTTCACATTTTGTAAAAATAATGAATTATTTCTGAATTTTTATAGAGGATTTGGCCAAAAACATAGAGCACTTGGTGTGAGTTTGTTTGTAAGCTTTTAGCACCGTTTGTTTATATAAAGATTATAAAACTAAATCTATAGTTGACTGACATAAATGCCAGTCATATATCTGTAAACACACACACACACACACACACACACACACACACACACACACACACACACACACACACACACACACACACGATATAGTGTGCAATTCTAGGTAAATTCTTTGGTATTAAAAAAAATAATAATAATTAGTTGCAGTCTGGGATTTTAGCACCCTCTGTTGTATAAAATGTGAACTGCAATAAAAACATTGACCAAAGTTTTATAGTAGTGTTGTAGTTTAACGACAAATGTTTAATGTCATATGTACACCTCGTCTATATATACTGACTTGTAGGCGGAGCTAACTTCCAAAGAATAACACAATTCTTTTGATAAATTTTTCCTGGGTTTAAGACTGTTTTGAAAATGACAGACCGCATCTTTAATGCTGCTGTTACTGTGCATCACTAAAGACCAACACACACACACACACACACACACACACACACACACACACACACACACACACAAAATCAATTCCTAATGAAACACAATGTTAAAAAATGTTATGTTTAAACTGTAGGTCATGTGAGCGTGATGTCTCAACCAATCAGAGTCCGTCATTTCGGGGGACATCTGACCAAGCCACATGAAGATCAGCTTCACAAGCATCTGAAATCTCAAGGCACTTTAGATAATAAAAAAAAAAAAACACCACAACTGTAGGAAAACCTTTGCACTGCACATGCGATCACGACGTGGGTCACGTGATCCGGCAACACCAAAAACACTGGGTAAAGTCTTTAAGGCACACACACACACACACACACACACACACACACACACACACACACACACACACACACACACACGTGTGTCTAAATCATAAACTGCGTGTATCCCTCGGCTCCTGTGACGATGACGTCCATCCAGATCCGCATGGCCTCGGGGGACGGAGCCACCATGTAGTACACGCGATCGTGAGTCTTCACGCTGAACGTTAAGGACGGATTCGGACTCTGAGGAGAAGAAATGCAGAAATGACACACTGCTGCCCCCGTGTGGTGGAAGAGTGTACAGAAACTAAACAAAAAATACAAGACTTTAATGATTACGTTTAAATAAGTTCAGGAGAAGAATCTACCTTGTGTGCGTTCTTTAAATGATCGTAATAAACCTCCTCTATGGCCTGGAAGTAGATCACTCCTTTCAGCTTTGCCTCGTGTTTATCTGTTGCCATGGTAACAAATACAATATATCAGGTTTGATGGGACTCAGGACAAAACACGTGTGCGTACGTCTGTGTGTGTGTGTGTGTTTGTGTGTGTGTGTGTGTGTGTGTGTGTGTACGTGTGTATGTGTGTGTGTGTGTGTATACGTGTACCCATCAGCACGGGCGCGCATTCTGACCTGCGTAGTACGACAGCGTCCTGCGGTTGCGGTCGAAGACGAACCAGCGCTTCTTCCACGTCTTGATCTTTCCTCCCATCTTGATGAGGAATCCGCGGCACGTCTTCTCCATGATGGAGATGTGGTAGCACGTCTCAATGTTGTGTCCGGCCGACTCGATGTGGCTGCGCAGGTCGAAGTCGTCCTTCCTCACGGGCAGGTAGCGGGTCAGAGGACGCGACTGTTAGCAGGGGCTAAAGGTCAACGTCCAGCTCGGCATCACACGTTTATTTTACAAAGAGCCTTTCAGAATTACCCCATGTTACCATGGCAACCACACCTCCGTTCGTTATCCGTAATATAGCTGTGATAGCTACTGGAGTTAAGCTAATGCGCAGATTTTCACAATGCCAAATTCTAATAATTTGCATATTGGCTGTGATTGGTCCACAGCACTAAAGCTCGTTTTTGTGACATCAAAACTATTTATCTCCGCCCCCAAATCAATTTCACAAAGAAATAAACCGGATGCACGGTGTATAGAATTCAATTCTCTATCTCTCTCTTTCTCTCTCTCTCTCTCTCTCTCTCTCACCTGAGCTCTTTGTTTCTCACGTAGCTTCACTTCCCTCTCGATGAGCTTCTGCCGTCGACTCGTTTCCTCCTGCAGTCGTTTCTCCAGATCTTCTCTCCTCCTGCGCTCCTCCTCCAGAGCCTGACGCCGGATCTCTATCTCTCGCTCCTAAAAGTGAAAAAAAAAACAACTTTTAGTTAACTAATAAAATCCAGCAGAAACGTTTCTCAGAAAGCCACGCCCACAAAACACCACAGGCCACAGAATCACAGGTGTCTGGGCTTCTAAAAATTATGAAACACAATGAAAATAAATAATACTCGTTAATTAATTAAGCCTCATTAATATTCAAAATTATTCCAATACTAAATCTTGGCAAATGACAAATCTGAAAGAAATCCGGCGACTCAAATCCGGTGTACGTTTTTTTACTGTCAGTTGGAAAATGTTTTACATGTTCGTATAAAACATAACGATATAAACACGGACGTCAGAGTCGCAGCTTCGCACGCAAACAGACGACTTGCTTTTGTTCTGAAAGCCCAAGATCAGCAGCGCCGTAACTGCTGCAGGGAGAACGTCTGGTTTCCCAATTAGCTCCTCTGTATATCTGACTGTCATGTGACTTTTAACAATCGACGAACTCACAGTTAAACACAAACACGTTTCACAGACGGGTTTGTGGCCTGCAGAGGACCGTGATTTGGAGAATGTTGCTCACCCTGTGCTCCAGTAGTCGGTGTTTCTCAGCCTGAGCCTCCCTCAGCAGTCGCTCCATCTCCTCGATCTTGGCCACGTTGGAGGTGCTGGCGCTGCATGAAACAAACCAAAAAACATCCGTGAGAACTTCTCACCTCGCACCCCTGCATGACACACTACGCCGCAGACTCCGGAAAAAAAACCTTCCCAAAATAAACACATTGTTTTGGAAAGCGCAGGAGGAACCAATCAAGCTGCTCGGTTCTGGAATGCATTAGGGCGAGCTCAGCTTTAGATTCCGACGTTTTCCACTTTAAAACTTCTAATGTAACATGTGAAACCTATCCGTGTGCTCAGACTCCATCAAAATGTACCCCTTTACACTCTCCTTCAACCCTCCGTCTGATCCAAACCTCAGCTCTGTCTCAAACTCAACCAACTGTAGAAGCTTCATTTCTAAAAATTCCCTACAACATAATGTTTCCCTTCTAGATATGTTTTCCAAAGCTTAAAGCCAGAACCCTTGAGGAACCTCTTTTGCACGACCATACACTGTTCCTGTTCAGGTTCCTCTTGTTTTTTTTGTTTAAATGAGATGAGAAACCAAGAGGCAGTATAGTATTAGTCTTCTACCATTAGGTCTGGTCTACCTGGTTACTGAGTTGGTTCCTGGGAAGATCCTGGGCTCCTGACCCACACTGTGCTCTCACCATCACTTTAGACCTGTGAAAGCACGGCTTAAAATTGAAGAAGGATCTCCTCATTCATCTATTCATACATCTATTCATCCACTCATAGTCCATCTCTTCATCCATCTACTCATCTCTCTCCTCTCATCCATCTCTTCATCCATCTTCTTGTCACAATTCATCCATTTCCTCATCCATCTATTTATCCATCTCCTTATCCACCTCCTCATTCATCTCCTCATTACAACTCATCCATCTCTTCATTCATTTCTTAATCCATCTACTTACACATCTCCTCATTCATCCATCTCCTTATCCATTACCTCCTTCATCCATCTCCTCATCCATCTTCCCATCCATCTCCTTGTCCATATCTTGTCCATCTACTCATCCTCTCCTCATCCATTACCTCATTCATCTATCACAACCCATCCATCTCTTCATCCATTACCTCATTCATTCATCCCCTGCTCCATCTTCTCATCCATATCCTCCTCCATCTTCTCATCCATATCCTCATTAATCATGCTACAACCACACATTTAACAAATGCCAACATCTCCACATGTTCTCACTCATCTTTTAGGTTCCTTACCGACGTTCCTGAATCAAAACTAAATCCATATCCGTCCTGGATCCTGGAGAAAAACACTGGAGCACGACACAAAGACATGCAGAAGAGCGAGAGAGCGAGAGCGAGAGAGCGAGAGAGAAAGAGAGAGAGAGAGAGAGAGAGAGAGAGTGGGAGAGAGAGTGAGAGAGCGAGAGAGCGGGACTCTGCTCTTCATTACATTCAAACTGAGAAGAAAAAATTCCCTAAATCTGTTTCCTGTAACTTTTCCTGGTGTAATCTGAGCTCCTCTCGGTCCTGGGGCTGAGGGATGGAGGAGGTGAAGAACAACGCGATCTCTCTCTCCCTCTTTCTCTCTCCCTCTTTCTCTCTCCCTCTTTCTCTCTCTCTCTCTCTCTCTCTCTCCCTCTCTCTCTCCCTCTTTCTCTCTCCCTCTTTCTCTCTGTCTCCCTCTCTCTCTCCCTCTTTCTCTCTCCCTCTCTTTCTCTCTCTCTTTCTTTCTCCCTCTCTCTCTCTCCCTCATTTTCTCTCTCTCTCTTTCTTTCTCCCTCTCTCTCTCTCTCTCTCTCTCTCTCTCTCTCTCTCTCTCTCTCTCTCTCTCTCTCACTCTCTCTCTCTCTCTCTCGTGCTCCCCCCCTCTCTCTTGCTCTCTCTCTCTCTGCAGTTCAGCACACGCTTTGCATTAGTCTGGGCCTCACACACACGCACACACACAGACACACACACACACGCACACACTCACACAGACACCCACACACAGACACACACACGCACACACACACACGCACAAACACACACACACACGAGCATGTTGAGTGTAAACACACATGTTGATGATGAACGAGGTCATAATGAAGCGTTTTTATTTAAGCCTAAACAAAGATCTCTGAAAGGTCCCTCAGCTGTGTTTCTACGGATCTTCAGCCTGATGTTGAGGAACCTTCAGAACCGAGCGATGGAAACAACAAGCTCTTTGACTGTAATCAGGACGGAGTGCTGCGGATGTTTTTCATTATAAACCCCTGGAGAACCCCACCGAGACGTGCGAGAGGTTCTGACCTGGAGACGTTGTCGGGCGAGCAGGCGGAGATGCTGGTCTCCATGCTGTCCGAGCTGTCCACGCTGAACGTGTCAAAGCCGTTGTCACGGTAACTCATGGAGTCCAGGTAGACGTTGGACTGCGAGGCAGCTCGGACCCCGAGCTCGGTTAGTCTGGAGCGCTGGTCTTCACTCACCAGCTGCTGACTCTGACCTGAGACACACACAGGAGGAAGAACTTCTACATCCATCAGGGCAGATAGATTCAGATGGAGAGAGAGAGAGAGAGAGAGAGAGAGAGAGAGAGAGAGAGAGAGAGAGAGATAGTGAGAGAGAGTGAGAGAGAGAGAGAGAGAGAGAGAGGGAGAGAGAGAGGGAGAGAGAGATAAAATTATGGAGACAACAATAGAGAAAGAGAAGAAAGAAAAAGAAAATAGAAAGAGTCACATAGAAAGAAAGGGGAAGGGGAGGGAGGGACAGACAGATAGAGAGAGATGGAATGATAGAGAGAGAAAGAAAGAGAGACTGTTTTCAAGAAGTATATAAAGAGAATGCATAAAAGTAATGAAAAGAAAGATAAAGAGGAAGAGAGGAAGAAAGAAAGGGAGACATAATGATAAGAACGAAAAGAAAAACGGAGAGATAGAAAGAGAGAAAGAAAACCAAAAATTCCTGAAGAAGAAGAATTGATTAAAATCATGCAATACACTGAAATAACTTTCCTAAACTACAAGATTTTGAAAGTGTTCTCTGTCCCCTCCACCCCTGCACATTTTCTATTCTCATCCCTCCTTCTTTCACTCGTTTACCTGATCGTCCAGATGCGTCCTTTCCAGCCATATGTTCTCCATTACTGAAAGGCAGCGCTGTGCTCATGACCTGAGCATGCGGCCCCTCACTCTGCTCACACACACCAGCCACGGTGCAGCGCGCGCACACACACACACACACACACACACACACACACACACACACACACACACACACACACACACACACACACACACACACACACACCACACAGAACCTCCAAACAGCCAACACAAACCCAAACTCCAGAAAGTTCTTGCAGAAGCTCGGAAACTCGGCTCAGGCACCGCAACAGTAACGGATCTGAAGCAGCTCAGGAACCCTGATACACATCAGAACCCTCAAAGAGAACCACAGATACGCCCACCTCACTGATGAGTCCACACCCGGGAGTCCCAATTACACACACACACACACACACACACACACATTTTACGACTCCAGGCGATAAGGCAGAACACGAAAGCGAGGAATGAATTTATTTTAAGTTATTTCTTAATTATTTATTTATTTCAAAATGTATTCCAATTTTTTTTTTTATGTAAAATAATTTAATAAATAATGTATTTCCATTAGAAAAATATACAGTATATATTCTTAATTTATTATTGTGTTATTTATATTTTTTTCTATATATTATTCTTTGAAAATGATAAAAAAAAAAAAAGAGGAAATTTTTTTCTCCATTTGAAAGACGCATCTGTAATGGCCTGAGAGAATTTCCTGCCTCTCATCATCCTCCAACATTCCTCCACTATCTCCGCAAAAGAATAAACAAATCCGGGAAATCGCGTAAACACGATTGCCACGCCAAGACGACTCGAGATGTCCACGAAGCCTCACAGAGCGTCTCGGGTTCTTCTACACGACATGGAAAATATAAATAAATAAATAAATAATACATCAAATCGTTCGTAATGTTCAGGAATAACGTGAAAAGATGTTTGAATCAGCGCTCTCCTGAGGACGAACGGATGCTCGTTAAACCTTTATAAAGCATTCGATAACATTACACACGTTTTCTCACGTGTTCGTAAGGCAATAAACGTGTAATTATTTTATGGTGCTTTTTTGTTTACATGAAGAAAGAAATCTTGAGATGAATCTGAGCTCAGACCTCTATTATAAATGTGAAAAGGGGGTGGAGCTAAAACTTATCTATTCTGACTTGTGGGTGGAGCTAATGTATCTTATGTATAAATGATCAGAGGGTTTGAAACACTGTGGAAAATTACAGACGGCACCAATTGGTAAACCCGTCATCGCTGAGGAAGAACACACACACACACACACACACACACACACACACACACACACACACACACACACACACACACACACACAGAAGACGTTTATAGACATTACAAATCCCTTAATCAAGTTCCCCCTCTCTCTCTCCCTCTTTCTCTCTCCCTCTCTCTCTCTCTCTCTCTCTCTCTCTCTCTCTCTCTCTCTCTCTCTCTCTCTCTCCCTCTCTCTCTCCCTCTTTCTCTCTCCCTCTCTCTCTCTGTCTCCCTCTCTCTCTACGGTTTTTATTGTAACAGGAATAAAGCAGGATTGTGTGATGTGGGATTGACTCGCTGATTGTGTAAATTTACCCCCTCATAAAGAAATGAACAGACTAGAATTTGGTAGGTTTATTTTATAATATAAAATATTATATAAAATATTTATATATAAATATTTTATTAAAAAAAATATATATTATATATAAATTATTTGTGTTTGATTAAAAGTGAGTATTTGATCCCCAATAGTTCTGACTTATATAAATAGTCCTGTACCTTTAAAGTTCTTCTGATATCAACTCATTATGTGTATAAAAGACTCCAGTCACAGAATCAACTTCTTCCATTCAAACCTCTCCACCACCATGGGCGAGACCAAAGAGCTTTCTTCAACGTTTTTTATGGATTTTTTATAATCTTTTTCTCTCTGTTAAAATAAACCTACCATCAAAAATCTAGACTGTTTGTTTCTTTGTAAGGGGGAAAATTTACAAAATCAGCACTTGATCAAATCATTATTTCCCCCACACTGAATCTGATAATCGGACGACTTGTGTGTGTGTGTGTGTGTGTGTGTGTGTGTGTGTGTGTGTGTGATCCTAACCCTTGTGTAGACGGCGTGTTTCCGAGTCTTTCGGGGACATGGTGAGGACTCGGTTTAAGACGCTGCCGCAGCTGGAGCTCTGCACTAAAGGCAGATGAGACTGAAATAGAAAGAAAGAAAGAAGGAAAGAAGGAAAGAGTGAACCACAAGAACACAATCATATATACTGTGTGTGTGTGTGTGTGTGTGTGTGTGTGTGTGTATGTGTGTGTGTGTGCGCGCGTGAGTGTGTGTTTATAGGTGTTTATATATGAGAGCAACTCTGTGTGTGTGAGTGCATAATTATAGGTGTGTATCAGTGTATATATGTGTGTGTCTGTTTATAGGTGTGTATATAAATTTACATAAGAGAGCAATTGTATAAATATATATATATATATAAGTGTGCGTGTGTGTCTGTGTGTGTGTGTGTGTGTGTGTGTGTGTGTGTGTGTGTGTGTGTGTGTGTGAGAGAGAGAGAGAGTAATTATGTATGTGTGTTTGGTTATAGTATACAGAAATATACTCTACATGTGGATGACAGTGTGTGTGCATGTGTGAGCATGTGTGAGCATGTGTGTGTGTGTGTGTGTGTGTGTGTGTGTGTGTGTGTGTGTGTGTGTGTGTTCTCACTTTATTAGGTGTGTTACGGCCCAGTGTTGCGCAGTTGAACTGAGAGCTGATCACAGTCTGGGATTTCTTCCGAGGAATCGTGTCACACACGTGGCCTTCTTTACACAATCTTTTCCTCTCCTCCAGGCTCCGGAAATGCTGCAGAGAAACACAGAGACACATGTCACTCACACACACACACACACACACACACACACACACACACACACACACACACACACACACACACACTCTGACACCTGTGTTTAATCTTACGCACGGTTTACCTGCCTGTGGCGTGAGTGTTTTTTGGCAGGGAGAGGAGGAGGAGGAGGAGGAAAAGAGTCGGGGAGAGGAGAAGGACCAAGAAAGGTCACCATTTCCTCCGGCCAGTGCACAGAGACGAGTTTAGTGGCGGAGCGAAAGCAGGAAGAGGGGCACAGCTTTGAAAGAAAAGATGAGTAAAGGAAGAGAAGGGGAGAGAGAAAGAAAACACATCTTCAAACACAGTGACTTGATGAAACACACATTTCCAAATGTTATTGAACAGGGCTGAAGTCATTCTATAAAAATATTAAAATATTCAGTTCTCCAACCGTCAACCGGAGAACCCTGTGACTGGAGAACACTGACACTGGAGAACCCTGCCCTGCAGAACCCTGCAATTGGTAAAACTTGCAACTCTACATCCCTGTGTCTAAAGAGCCCTGCCATTGGAGAACCCTGCAACTCCACAACCCTGTGACAGGAGAACACTGCCCTGGAGAACCTTGCGTCTGGAAAACCATGTAACTGGAAAACCCTTAGTCTGGAAAACCCTGTGTCTAGAGCTCCCTATGACTGGAAAACCCTGTGACCCTAGAACCATGAGACTAAAGAACCCTGAGTCTGGAGAACCCTGCCCTAGAAAACCATGCAACTGGAAAATACTGAGTCTGGAAAACCCTGCAACTATAGAATCTTGCATCTACTGACCTCTGTGACTAGAGAACCCTGTGACCCTAGAACCCTGAGTCTGGAGAACCCTGCAACTCTCGAACCCTGAGTCTTAAGGACTCTCCAACAAAGTGAAGAATTTAAAAAATCTTATTATAGATTTATAGAATGTCTAGAACCAATAAACAATTTTCAAAAAGTGTAAATATTAATATTAATTATTTCCGAACCGATTCCATTCCATTAAACACATTAAAGACTCATTAATATTCAAATGAGCTCAGACAACTGCAACGTTGCAGACGCATCATCACACACCTCGTCCTCTCCTGAGGGGCCTCTGTCGTCTTCAGTACAGGGCCCGGGTTCGGCCCCAGCGCTGAGACATTCTGGGGCATTGGGGCTGACTTGGCCGGGGGTTGATTCTACCCCTGATTTGGCATAGAGTTCATTGATTTCACTCACTGTGACATAACCCTGTGGAAGAGACCATTCAAGAAATAGGGGGGGAGATGTGAAGGGTTAAGAGCACAGACATGTCGGAGTCAAAACATTAATGGAAAATAATGGTAGATCAGATAAAGCAGGGTGTTAGAGGTAGAGGGGAGGAGACGTGCAGCGCAGACACAAACGCAGACACAAACACCAAGCAGTACCTCTGCACTTTTAATGGATAGAAAGGAGAAGAGGCAGGAAAAGGCCACAATATCAACAGGAAGTAGTGAGAGGTGGTGGGCGTGGCTAAGCTCACTACAAGGCTGACAAACATCAGCCAATAATGAGCTGTCCTGGAACAACATGGAAAAAAAGAGAGACCCTGTTTCCACTGCGATCTCGTAAAGGGCGTGTCCTTCTACAATACGGGTTGCAAATGGAAACTTCAATCCCATCATTAAAGCATGAATATGAAAAATACTAGAATTTTAGTTACGTTAATTGAATAATCAGCGAACAAATAAACTCTTAAATGCTTATTAAAGATCGCTTTTATTCATTAGCGTTCAGGTTCTTGTTTAAAAACACAGTCGTAAGTTCTTTTGCAACGCGGCTTTTTGATTGTCAGATGATGATGTCACACTGTACCTCCTTCATACTGAGAGGGTTGATGGGGAAGCTTCGCCCCCCTGTGAGCTCACTATATTTCTTTTCCAGGTTGTGAAGATTCTCCTTTTCCTGTAAAAAAAAAAAAAAAGTGGAGTAAAACTTTAATCAGAATGAACGAGACACAACCGGTTCCACCTTCCTAATAGTGTTTTTGCATCTCTCACCCGCTGTAGCATCATCTGGAGGGTGTTCTTCTCCTTCAGGAAGCTTTCCTTCTCCTTTTGCGTCTGCTGGATGATCTGGGTGGACTGTTTCTTCAGAGCAAGCAATTTTTCCTGCGGAGCAAAAAAAAAAAAAAAAGAGCGTCTCTGCATCACTGAACAGAACGTCTCAATAATGTATTGAATGGTAAGATGAGGATGAGGTTCTTTTGGGTCTGGTTCTTCTCAAGGTTTCTTCATCAATACTATCTCAGGGAGTTTTTCCATCACCACCACTGGTTCGCTCATCAGGGATAGACTTATAGGCAAAATTCTCTATAAATGAAACTGAAGTGAATTTGAAGAAAAATAAATCAGGAGGCGAAGCACCGAAGATCTAGGATGTCCATGACAGCCCACTGAACTGTCCTGTACAATGTTGTTAAACAATCGCCACACTGATTGCACAGGGTCTAAAGAACATTCTAACCAAACTTGGACCAAGTGCTGCCCAAAGCTCCAGTGCCATAAGTACATTTATGGTCATAACCTTTGAATCTTGAGCAACAAAAAATGTTCACTCCTCCTTCTACAAGAATTTTCCAATCATCTGCAAATCTGGCAGAACTTCAGAGAAATTCTCGTGAAGAACAGGCATGTCAGATGAATTTTAATTACTCCAAATGTTACGCCTGCAATGGGCCAAAGAATCCGACAGCATCGCCGGCAAACAGGAAGTGAGGCTCTGTCTCAGCTATAAGAACGGCAAACACACGTTTATGGCATTTGGCAGACGTCCTTATCCAGAGCGACTTACAATTACGGAGTGGTATCATCACAGACAGCAAGTTAGAACAAAGAGCAAACGTGAAACTGGGCAAATCCGCATTTGCGTCTACATGCTGGTTTTATTGCTGCACATCTATTTTATTTCTGTTTTGCACAAATGTTTGTGTTTACAATTTGTGTTTATTTACAAGTGCACTTGTATACAAATCTCTCTTTTGCCCATTGTACCATATAACATACATTTGGTTTACTGGCAGTGTATTTTGTGTTCTTGTAGTTTCATGTTGTTTTATGTAGCACCAGGGTTCTGGAGAAACGTTGTCTCATTTCACTGTGTACTGCGTCAGCTATATACGGTTAAAATGTCAAGTAAAGCTTCTTGACATCCACACCCACCCTACTCGCCAGATTTGGCTCCTGCGAACTTCACCCTCTTCCCAAAGATGAAGATCTGGTGTGAATCGCAGAAGATGCTCGACACGGTTCGAAAAAAAGACTTCCAGAAGAACGCTGGAGACTATGTTGGAGGTGATCGTGTGTAAATGTAGATAAATAAAGTACTTTCTTGTAAACAGAACGAGTCTCCAAGCTTTTTAATATCAACTCATGTCAGTGGCATCTTAATGGTGCTGGGATTTGAACCCATGCACACACACACACACACACACACACACACACACAGAGAGAGAGAGAGTACGGTTCATTACCTTGCGAGTGACAGTGCTGCGCTGGAACTCTGCGATCTCTCGGAGGATCTGCTGCGTCTGGGTCTCTTTCTCTTCGTCCTGACGGCTCTCTCGCTCCAGCTGCTGGAACTCCAGGTCCTCAAAGCGCTTCGTCTCCACCTCCAGGGTCTCGGCGTCCTGCGTCACACACACACACAGACACACACACACATATATATATAAATTAACAAGTCATGCCCATGTCATTCCTGGAATATAATCCTGGAGAGCTCGGTCACAGCTCACGAGCTTTACGATGGTTGTGTTTCACATCATGATTCTGGGTAACGAGAGCTCGGGAATGAAATGCTGCTAAAACATTTAAATCAGAACCATCTCCTAGCTCGATGTGGATCATGTTTAATGCTCTCATGCTAAAAAGTGTTCAGGGGGAAGAGCTACGTATAAGATCTACACCGTATCTGTTACGCAAATGTGTGGTAGTCATGGTAACACTATGTTTGATGATGCTGGTGGATGAATAAGAGACGATGAAGATGTCAATAGTGAAATTCTGGCTCGTAGCCTCCATATATTATGGGATGGATGGAGAACAAATGAAGAGTTTGTGATTTGTCAGAGATCTGATGTTCTTTAATGATTTTACGGCACGATTTGCTCACATTTATAGCAAATGAACTCCAACCAGTTCCAGCACTTTTTTCTCAACTACTCAGAGACTCGAGACGCAAACACAAGGTTAAATGTTCTTCATAGTTAAATACAGGAACGTTCACAAACACGTCCTCTCCTGCCGGATGCCGTTCGAGTCTCGCAGCTCCATGCACTTCCACTGCTGACCTCTGACCTGCATATCGTATACACACACACACACACACACACACACACACACACACACACAAAACACGACCCGACTCTCCAACAACATAAAAACCACAGCTGTCACTCCGGCCTGCTGCAAGGCATAACTTTCACACACTGCATTTCATCACCTCGACACACACACACACACACACACACACACACACACACACACACACACACACACACACACACACACAGACACACACACAGACACACATCCCATTCCAGCTCATGCAGCCTCAGTCGTCAGGCATGTGAACTAAGTGTGTGTGTGTGTGTGTGTGTGTGTGTGTGTGTGTGTGTGTGTGTGTGTGTGTGTGTGTGTGTGTGTGTGTGTGTGCGTGTGATGCATGCAGTCACAGCACTGTGAGGATTTAGTGTTTATATCGTTACTCAGAAAGAGCCAGCAAGCAAGATTGAGTAATTAGGAAAGAAAAAGAGATAGAAAGAGGGAAGAGGAAGAAGAGGAGTAGGATGAAGGCACTGTTTTCAGTACTGACCCTGGACAGCTGGAGGACGAGCTGCTCTTTTAGGGCTTCGGGACACGTGTCGAGCTGAGCACGCTGCTCAGACAGCACTTCGGCCAGACGCTCGAGTTTTAACCGCTCAGCATCGAGCTGGGCTTTGTCCTTTACCACACACACACACACACACACACACACACACACACACACACACACACACACACACACACACACACACACAGGGCAAAGAGACAGACAGAGAGACAGACAGACAGACAGGGCAGAGGCGTTAGTGCAGGGGCAGGTGTGGAGGCCGAGGTTAGTCACCAACACCCCCATCAGCAATGGAATATTAAGGAAGAGACTGATGATGATGATGATGATGATGATGATGCTGAAGATGGTGATTATGTGGCATATAAAAGCAGAAGAATGAAAGGAAATTAGTGCGCGTTGAGATTTTGCTGTTTTTCTATCTGGTATAAACCCAGTATAAGTTTTTAGTTTTGACCTCTCAGTGTGTTTTTCAACGTGAACTTTCATTTAGCTCCTCGTTTGATTCGATATCACAAGGAAAACAGTGAAAAATCCCTTTGTTTTGGAAAAAACTCTGAGTTTAGGTTTTCCGCACAAGGCTTAATTAAGTGAAGAATAAACACTGTGTCTCAGAGCTGAACATGAGCTTCCACTGTCCGATCTTCATTTCCATCTCAACTGTCTCTCACTTTCATTCACTTCTCACACTCTTCACTGTTTAAAGTATCTATCTATCTATCTATCTATCTATCTATCTATCTATCTATCTATCTATCTATCTGTCTGTCTGTCTGTCTGTCTGTCTGTCTGTCTGTCTGTCTGTCTGTCTGTCTGTCTGTCTGTCTGTCTGTCTGTCTGTCTGCGGATGAGCCGTTACTACAGAAACGATAACGTATTAGAATGAATGCATTACTATAAACATGTGATCTGAAGCTGCACTGGTGCCTGAACTTCTGTTCTATAAAAATGATCAACACCTTCTGACCTTCTGACAAATCACAATCCGACAGAGCCGTGGTGAAACATCTCCTGTCTCTTAAAAACCATTGAGTGTTCAAACAGCTGCAGATGTAACTAGAAGATGCTTGATTTTTCTTTCTCCACACATACACACACACACACACACACACACACACACACACACACACACACACACACACACACACACACACCTTCTCAGTACATGACATATAAGAATCTAACAGAATGTGAACCAGAGAGATGGTGAGACTCTACCGTTGACTGATGAGCTGCCAGGAACTTTATATGTGTGTGTGTGTGTGTGTGTGTGTGTGTGTGTGTGTGTGTGTGTGTGTGTGTGTGTGTGTGTGTGTGTGTTTAGTGAAATACCTGTGACTTCTCCACCTGCACCTTCCTCTCCATGTCGCCCATTTTGTCCTTTAGCTGCTCCAGAGCTTCCTTCTCCTGCTGCAGCTGAGCCGCCTCAGACTCCTGCTCACCGTCTAACAGAGCGCGTTCCACCTCCATCTACACACACACACACACACACACACACACACACACACACACACACACACACACACACACACACACACACACAAACGGCTAAGTTAGCATTTTACAGTCATCTCCAAAACTATTGGAACCTTTTAGGTAAGATGACCACAAACAGACACCATAAATTGAGTAAAGGTTTGGAAATGTTCTACAGTTTCATATTATATATCAGCAAATTTCTGATGATCGTGGATCCAAACACTAAAGCTACAGTTTTTGTGTTGTTTTATCAAAAACATTGTTGACGTAATTAACAGTGTGTAATAAACCCAGCGATAAGCAGGACGATTTTGCCGTCTGAGGGCCATAAAACACGGCCATAAAAGCTCTAATTTTCTCTGCTTGAGGTCTCATAAAGAAGCTGTAAAACTACTGACTGCTAAAGAAAGCTCGGGTTCTGAGGAGAGAGAAAAAAAACCTGCTTCAACTGAAACAAAAAAAACATGTTCACTTGAGTGATGAATTTACAGCAGAGGGAAACCACTGACTCATCAAATTACTTTACAACTGACTCTTTACAAACGATTCAGTGACTCACCAACTGACTCTCAACCCCCAACTCTTTACAGCACCAAACGACTCACTGACTCACCAACCGACTCTCAACCCCCAACTCTTTACAGCACCAAACGACTCACTGACTCACCAAATGACTCTCATCCACCAACTCTTTACAGCACTAAACAACTCAAAGACTCACCAAATGACTCACTGACTCACCAAATGACTCTCAACCACCGACTGTTTACAGCACCAAACGACTCTCTGACTCCCCTACTGACTCTCAACCACCGACTCTTTACAGCACTAAGCGACTCATTGACTCACCAACTGACTCTCTAACACCAACTCACTAAATCACAGATTAACCAAATTATTCACAGACTCTCTGAATCTCTCGCTCCTCTTTACCTCTTGGATTGATTCGTCCATTTGGTTGTCCAGCTCTTTGATCTTCAGCTCCAGCTCCTCCATGTTGTTTAGGACCTGGATCCTCTCCTCTTCAATACGCGTCACTTCCTGCTTCAACCGGACTTCCTCATCCTCGGCCGCCTGCTTAAGACATCACATTTTTATCACAAATATGAGTAACAAACAGTTAAATCTCTTACAGAGACCCCCAAAACATCTCAGCATCAGTTCATTGTATAAATCATTGAATGCAAAAAGGCAGCTTTTATGATGATTCGAGAAATGCTCCAAAACAACCCCGAAAAACTATAACTTGTATAATAGAATTCGATTACGGTCTGAACTTTAGACTGCAAATAAAAACAAAAATAAACATAAATAATGAAACTTTTGTCTCCAGACTAAAAATGTGGAAATAACGTTAACAAGCTTATAAAACTGAACATTCTGGTAATTACTGCACAACATCACACACTGAAGATGAAACCTAATGAGGCCAAGATTGTGTGGATTTCCCCAGAACAGACAGGAACGCTTCATTTCCTAAAATCTGATTAAATCCCAGCCATTTCTCGCGCTGGTATTTTGCAGGAAACTCTGATCCCTCGCCAGAAGTCCACACAGGCTGTTGCTCTGTTTAATCGAATAAAGCTGAAGTCCACGACCATCTTACAGCGGCTGGAGATGAATTAACCCACAATAAAAGCGCAGTGTAAGCTCCACAGGTGTAAAGTTTTCATATCATTTCCAAAATAAAGAAAAAAGTCTGAAAGTCTGTGCTACATTCGAAACGTAATAAAAAAAGCTTACTAGCATCCACTACTGTACTATACTATATTTAATCCCATCATTATGATGTCATGTCTGTAGAAACCATCAGTATTATAGAGAAGTGC
>JBCEWE010000108.1:641147-651147 GCA_039877035.1 Silurus lanzhouensis
AAATGTATATTTATGCCCCATGTATATAATTGTGTATCTTTACGTATGTATATTTTACACACACTGTCCCAACTTTAACATCAGATATAAAATAAATATAAACTGAAGAAATTATTGTTCCAGCACAACGTAATGTTTTTAATAAGAATGAGTCGGTTATTATTCCAGATGTGCGCTCAATCCGCCATGAGGTCACAAAAACTTCCCTGCAAGTCAAATCTTATTCTCCTGAACTGTAAATGGAACAGAGGCAAAGGACATCCATAAAAACTCCTGCCTAGAAAACACCAACATGCTCCCATGGGACGCCGCTTTGATCCGAATTAACAGGCCGGAAAAATCCCTGCGTTCAGCCACTTCTATGGAAATAAACTACGAAACGCAAACACACACACACACACACACACACACACACACACACTTCCTCCATCACAGCTAATGTCTGCGTTTGAACTCTGAGCCAGAACCAGCGCCGGCCTTCCAGCAGATTTACACTGATTTATACAGATGTGTGTCGATGAGTCGTTCTGTACAGAGACAAAAGGA
This sequence comes from Silurus lanzhouensis, assembly GCA_039877035.1. NCBI lineage: Eukaryota > Metazoa > Chordata > Actinopteri > Siluriformes > Siluridae > Silurus > Silurus lanzhouensis. The sequence goes on from JBCEWE010000108.1 coordinate 641,694, forward strand.
AACTGGAATAAAATCCAGAAATGCTTCATTCATCACTGAAGTTAAGAAAAAACGCATAAAAAAACTGAATTGCGTTTTACAGACTTAAAAAAAAAAAACAATTCAATAAATTTGCCCATGTGACTATATTAATAATAAACATCTGGATTCTGATTGGTCTGATGGTCTTGATTAGGTTTAGAACAGCAGCTGGTTTTACTACATTATGGTTGCCGTAGTAACTGAGGTTTAGAGTGGATTTTTAAACATTGTAGATGTATGATACACTTATGGAAGGAGTCTCCAGTGTCAGTGTTTGGATGTGGGAGTGTTTGGATGTGTTTGGACCGGGAAACTGGATCCACTCCAAGTGTTCGAACACAAAAACGTATATACCAAAAACACAGATTTCTTATAAAATCTGAAAAATTATAATTTTGGATTTGTTTAAAGTATCAATTCAGTGCAGTTTTATCAATGTCCTGTGAAACACGTTGTCATGTGTGCACATTCAAGGCTAAGTTCCATGTTTGTCTGCATAATGAGATTTTCTGTGCCACCCCAGAGTAACTCCTCTGCCCCTGCCTGGCCACCCCTATGAGTTATAAAGTGAAAATAAAACACAAATGGATAAAACATAGGACATGACGTTGTAATTGTATTTGATACCAAAAGGCTGGCTTTTTTTGTAGTATGTGAGAAATGTATTTAGTTGTATTTTTTAATACTGGGGGTTTTATGGACAGAACATTTCCTGGGTAAAAACTCATGTAAAATTCCTATCAGTTCCAGATGAAGAAGTGATCTGCGGTTGTGTATGCATCGGATTTTCATTGGAATATACACACAGTTCATAGAAATTATTTCTGTTCAGGTGCACTCCAGTGGTGGATGCGGTACAAAACATGTAGTTGAGTAAAAGTAGAGACACTCAGTAAAATATGACTTCAGTAAAAGTGTCCCGTTAAACTTTTACTTATCATGAACCCAAAACCTTCAGTGAGTAAAAAATAAGAGATTCGTCTTTGAATTGTAGTGAAGTTACAGTAAAAATGGAAATAGTTCAGTAAAGTACAGATACCCCACTGGTGCACTCACCATGCCTACGATGTCTGAGGTCAGGACGTCCAGGTGCATAGTGACGACCCAGAGAAAGAAATGGTTGGTGGAGGTTATGGAGAGCGTTCTATCTGCCTGGACAGGTCCGTGTGTGTCTGAGCGACTGGACACTAAGAGAGACTTAAAACAGACCTGGCGCTGGACACCATGGGGACGGAAATACACAAGTGGAGAGATATTATCCTTCCGATTTCTCCTGTGTCACACGGTTCCAAAGTTCAAGACAGCAGCTGGTTCAGCTCTACTGGAGGGCATTATTAAAGTGTGTGTGTGGGACCCCCACCGGACACCACCCTCCTCCCACCACCACCCCAGCGGATATACCGACCATCTCAAACATAAATAGCACTTCAAGTTCAACTTGGGTCTCAGTTTCGTCTCACTGCTGAGACCTGAAGTGTTTCTAAGATTTCTTATACGCGACCGCGCGTGTGTGTGTGTGTGTGTGTGTGTGTTTGTATATATACGCACATGTAGGCACACATTTAATTACATGACTTCATAAGTTTGGCTTTGAGCTTCTGTGCAGGAGGGCGGGAGTGAGATATTTCTCAGGAAATGGAAATAGAATATATTATAATATCCGGGCAGATCCGGAGTCTATCCCGGGAACACGCACACACACACACACACACACACACACACACACACACACACACACACACACACACACACACGGACGTGATCCATGATCATGCTCATCCACACTTAAGAGACCTGCTGGAATGTTCTCAGTATGAAACCCGAATGCGTTGAAGAAACAAACTGTAGGGTTAAGTAGCTTTTATTGTTTTGCTCTTATTATTTATAGAAAAAGCACATGGTGTGGAGAAGAACGAGTGTTTCTGTATAAATGTCAACACACACGCACACACACGCACACACACACACACACACACACACACACACACACACATAGGCCTCTCCACCTGCAGATAAGTGGTGTTTACTCTCTCCAGCACAAGCCTCTAATCCAGACCCATAATATTCCTACACAACTACAGGGCTGTAACGGCTAACGAGCAAGCGGCCTGGGCTTCTGGGTTTGGAAGGAACCCAGAAAGGGGGCGGGGCTACAGGTGGCCTTACAAAAACCATGAGAAAGTTGAGAAAGTTGAGAAAACACCACCATGAGAACCGTGCTGCGAGAAGCAGGATAAGCAGCGCCAGCTCTCACCGCCCCGCCGCCCCACACAGCACCCCGCCGCCCCACACAGCGCCCCGCCGTGGGCCTCCCAGAGAGAAAGAGTTTGTGCGTCGATGCTCCCCATCGTGGTTCAGGGTGGACTATTAATAGGAGGAGGTGGGCGACTCCACCTTGGGCTGAACCGAATGTTCTTCCCACTACAGAGAAAACGCCAATCCTGCGTTACCCAGCGCCCACCTGTGTGCGTTTAAAACTGGAATTTCATACGTCTGTGTGTTTGTGTGTGTGTGGTGTGTGTAAAAGGTTTGCACAAAAGAGATTAATGCGTAGGCAGGTGGGCCTCTCCCTTCCTGCTCTCCTCCCGAGGCCAGAATTCCACCCTGCGAGATTCCACAACAAAATCATAGAAGTTTTTCAGTGAAGGTGCAGATTCAGCCTTTATTTCCGTCCAGCTGCTGAATCACGAGAATCTCAACACAACGATCCACCAAAGAGATTTGTTCACAAGCAGCCGCATAACGTTATGTTCATAGCGACAAGGAAGATTTACAAAACATATTCCTGTTCTCACTAAGCTTATAGTGGCTGTAAACATCTCTCGTTTTCTCATCAGTGTTTTTAAATGGAGATAAAGGAAAGAAAACTCTGTCCGTAAGGACTCCACAATCTGCAAACTCATGTTCTGGAAAGCTCCAGCTTTATTACTGACACTGGAGACTCCTTCTCTAAATCTTAAATCCGTCCTTTACCATAACGGCGATTATATTTCAATCCTATTATTAATGCTGGTGATTAACACATCCCTGTGAATGAGCTGTTACCAAAGAAACCTTAACACCTTCTGACCAATCAGGATTCAGATTCATCACTGACTTTACAATTTGAAAAGAAAAGAGTTTCTCACCAGTCTCTCCACTTCCTGCTCTCGGAGTCTCTCATCTCTCTGTCTCTGGTGATAATCCTGGAGCTCTTCTTTCCCACTCAGAGAGCTGATGCTGCCTCTCCTCTCACGGAATCCACCCTGTGGTCCAATCCCGGCCTTCCCGAACGACTGCCTCCTCTCGTCCAGGCCCAGCTCCAAGGTAGGTGAGGTGCACGCGACCTGCTTCTCCAAATCTGAGTAGGAGCTGCTGGAGGTCAGGCTCACCTTCTTTGCCTGGCGTGGGCTGGTCGCAGCACCCGAGGGCACAATCACCTCCTTACGTATAGGTACTGGTTTGGGAATGGACCTGGCAGATAAGGAGATGGAGACCACCTCAGAGTGTCCGTTTTGGTGACTGGACTCAGGGGTGGGTGAGGACCGGGGCCATGGAAGGGTAAGAGGGGCGAGCTGGGACTCCCCCGGGCGGTAGAGACGAGGCAGGGAGCGGCTGTGAGCACCAATTCCCATTCCTGTTAGAGAACCAGCCGAGTACTTCCTTTGGCGTGGGGCTGGAATTGGGCGTCCCGCTTCCTCAGGCAATAATCTGCGAGCTAATCGTGGGCTGGACGGCATGCTAGCTGCTCCACTTCGACCTCCTGGACTTGGCACGAGGGTGTTGCTTGCTGTAGATGAAGAGCCATTCCACATCGACAGCAAAGAACTTGTTTGGCCACGTCGACCATCCGAGGACGCGAGAAGGCTATCCTGGGACTGGTTCCGGGTCATCGTCGGGTGCAAAGTAGGAAGCGAGGAGTTGTATTCTCGCGGGTCACTGCGGCGTGGTGACGGAGGTACGCTGTTAGACGACTGGGCAGGGAGTTTACCCGAAAGAGGTGGCCGGTCGGTGGTGTATAGTCGTCTTGCTTGGTCTTGATAGGGAGATATCAAGCTTGACGAGCTCATGGATGACAAGGAGTTGGGCGTCGAGGGCGGGGACTGGGTCATGCTGAAGTAGGAGGGGCTGCTGTCACCATTCGTCCGCAGGCTGTTCTCCAGAGCTTGTTTCTTTCTTTGTAAGGTGTCCATTAATTCCCGCAGCTCGGAGACGGACCGAACGCCTCTGGAACTCGGTCCACCTACGCTGGAACTGAAATCGCTACTGAACTTCATATAATCTGAGGAAAAGAAAGAGAAAAGTGAGTGAAGTGTCAATTTAAGGATGGTATTTTCACATAATTGTTAATGAACTTCAAACTGCTAGATGTGATCTGGAATTGAACTTGTGGAAAAAGGCAGATGTGATTCATCTGCAATTATATGATGTAAAAACCCTCATTTTTAATGATCCACAAACCAAACCTTCATCTCAGCTGTTTTACCTTCAAAAAACAGAAACAGACTTAAGGTCCTTGTAGAAAACAAAAATTATCTGTTCAGCATTGGTGAACCACACACACACACACACACACACACACACACACACACACACACACACACACACACACTGCAGCCTGCTGGATCTTCTCTTTTTTTTTTCCTGTCAGCTTGTTCAAATAAAGCTTTCCTGTCCAGCCCACCTAGAAGCAGCCGAGCCAAAGATGGACAACAGAACAGCGAAACACATGGACTCAGTTTCTCCTGCACTCTCTCTCTCTCTCTCTCTCTCTCTCTCTCTCTCTCTCTCTCTCTCTCTTACACACACACACACACACACACACACACCATCCACTCAGTGTATTTAGACCTGCTTTTCCACACTTTGTGCCGAGACGGTGCAGACTGATCAAAGGAAACCTTAGAAGATGGACATATGCACACTCATAACACACATACCAAAGTGAAGCAGAACCTTGCACTGCCTTGTGCAAGATGATAGAAGAACATCAGTGATATCAGAAGATAATGCTTATTTTCTCAGGGTATTACAAACATCTTTAACCTGTTTACGAATTCCAGTTCCACACGCGGTGGGAAGATTTAAACAACCTGCAAACCACAAACCAGAACCTTGTGAGCTTCAGTTTGACTCTGATGGAGCTACTTTGGGCATCTAAAGGAGCTTTGGATCTATCATGAATCAGACATATGAGGTGGTATCAAAATGTTTAGAGACTCTGTTTACAAGAAAATACTTTGTTTATCTACATTTACACACGATCACCTTCAAAATAGACATGGTAACATATGTGGTGAGAATAGCACCAGTTGCACTGCTCCAGATGTATAAGGTTGGTGCTCCTTGTGACTGTGCATGCAGCCTTGTGCTGCCATCTGTTGGCATGTTACAAAACTAGTCTCAAGACTTTTAGATACCATCCTGAACAAACAGCAATGAATCTGTAAGTAAAGAATCTGACGTAAAGATGTTGAAGAACCCTGCAGATATTAAGTGCACACTGAACCTGAAGCCAGGAACTCATTTTTTGAAAGTGGCTTCCAAAATGCAATGGAGATAAACACACAGCCATGATTCATTCATCCTGACCCTGGTTGTCTCAGGTGACACCAAAAATTCTTGAATTCCTGAAAAGACTCCTGCGGTTACTGTTGACTGAGACAACGACAACAAACCCAATCAGCAAACAGACGATGGAGACATTCCACAAGACCCCGAGTGCAAATGTGTCTCCAGGGAGAAGATATCTCTTAAAAAAATAACCCAGACAGCTGTCCTCTTTAAGGCTCCTGAAAGGGTTCTTGAACTTCAAAGGATTCTATTGTGGCTGATAACTCTCACACACACCTGTCCAGGATGAAGAAAGAAAGCCTGGTTACCTGTAACTGAACCTGGTTTACAACCTTCTCATCAATTCCCCTCCCCCAACCCTCACTTCCCCTGCCCCGGAACTCCCTCATGAGGGCTGTTTGAAACACAGTATACAAGTTCTGTTCGGGTCCATGGAGGTGGTTAATGGTGGGGGGTGTAATGTTCAGTGAGATGTGAGATCCATTACCTGTGCTGTAGACCAGCGGGGACACGGGACTCTTCTGAGGAAGCATGCTCTTCATCCGACTGGCCTCTTCAGGGTGGTTAAAACGGAAGAAGTACGATTTACCCAAACACAGAGAATAACCTGGAGGAAGAAAAACACAAAAGAGAATAGAATTCACTCCAACAAACGTTCTAAACCTTCTCTGTAGCCATCAATCCTGATCAGAACCCACAGCATTAAGCCTGACATCAGGGTTTTGACCTCTGCGATTACGAGGGCCACAGCTGTCCAAACACCTCACATGTTCTCACAGGGTCTCTCTACTCCAGGACACTATCAGTACTAAATATGGACAGGGATCTGTGCAAGTGCTTGAAGGAACATCTCCATCAATCAGTGTTTCATCACCTATCTGGATTAAGCCCTATCTGAAGTTCTTCTAAAAGCCTGAGATGTTCATTTAAAGGTCAAACGCACCAACAAGGAGTAATAGATAATGGTGAGCTCCATCATCTCCACTTTAGACCATTAATAAATTTTATACCTGTACAGTAAGGATCTTATTTTAAAAAATAGTAGATGAAGATATGGAAGAGTATGGAGATGTAATCCTGTTTTACTGCCCCTTTGTCAACCTTTTATTCACTAAAATTCCTTCTTTCCTTCTCCTCCCTCCAAGAGCTCCAAGTTCTCCAGCCAGTTTGGATGTCTGGTGAAAAGCAGGAAATATTTTCCATGATTTGCTTTTCCTTTTTTTTTTTCCTCTACGAGCTCCGATTTCAAGTTGGTGGAAAATGCAGTGGTGGTGCAGAAGATGGGATCTTATAGGGGTGTTTTAGAAGGGAACCAGGAGAACAAAGCTGAAGAAAGATGGACATCACAACGATTTACCAACATTCCAGTGTTTCAGAGCCAGCTTTATTGGTCCATCACAGCAGCTGTTATGTGGTTAATGTGGTCATTAGATCTGTCATGGATGATGCAGGTGGAAATAAATGATGGAGATGTCCCTGTTGTGTGTGTGTGTGTGTGTGTGTGTGTGTGTGTGTGTGTTATTGCATTAATATGTTCTGAAAGTAAACATGCACCAGAGCTACATTATTTAATTTGTGCTTATAAATTGCTTATTTAAATTGTGCTGTTGAAATGTGTTGGATTCGACAGGTTTTGGTTTCCTTTCTGTGCATCTTCTATCGTTCTTCATCAGAGTTCTCCTGGCTCACTCCAAAACTCTTTCATCATATCCTCTTCAACCCACAACTGCATTTTCCACCAACTTGAAATCGGAGCTTGCAGAGCAGCCTTTCAAAAAAAAAAAAGAAATCATGGAAAATATTTCCTGCTTCTCACCAAACCCCAAAAACTCTGGCTGGAGAACTCAGAGCTCCGAGCTCGATTCTCTTTCTGCTTTCTAGAAGGAGGAGTTTTGTAGTTGTATTTTTGTTGTAATGTAGCTGTAATTTTGAAAGTTGTAATGAATCTGGGTGAGTCAGGATGTGTGTGGGTGAGCACATTTCTAACCTGAGAACTGTTATGAGAACCACATGAGAACTGATATAAGAAGTGTTATTAGAAGCGTATGAGATGCATATAGGAAGTGTATAAGAAGTGTGAGTGTATGAGAAGCGTATGTGTATGAGAAGTGTATGAGATGCATATGAGAAGTGTATGAGAAGTGTGTGTATTAGAAGTGTATGAGAAGCGTATGAGAAGCGTATGAGAAGTGTATGAGAAGCGCATGAGAAGCATATGAGAAGTGTATGAGTGTATGAGAAGCGTATGAGAAGCGCATGAGAAGCGTATGAGTGTATGAGAAGTGTATGAGAAGCGTATAAGAAGCGTATGAGAAGTGTATGAGAAGCGCATGAGAAGCATATGAGAAGTGTATGAGTGTATGAGAAGCATATGAGAAGCGCATGAGAAGTGTATGAGAAGCATATAAGAAGCGTATGAGAAGCGTATGAGAAGTGTATGAGTGTACGTGAAGCATATGAGAAGCGCATGAGAAGCGTATGAGAAGCGTATGAGAAGTGTATGAGAAGCGTATGAGAAGTGTATGAGAAGCGTATGAGAAGTGTATGTCACAGGTTCTACTGTATCTGCTTTTCCTCTAACTCTAAACTCAAAGACAGACACACGGCACTCGTTTGTCTCCAGGGACAGAGATTCACTACGCAACAAACAGACATGAGATGCTGCTCCTTAGAGCTCAAGTTCACCTCCAACCTTTACGTCTGTAACGTTTGCTATGACAAATTTCACTGTAAGCCAAAGGTTGAGTCTCACTCCAGCATTCGCTACCCGGAGCTGAAAGGCTGATCATTAACATGCCAAACCTCTGACTTTTGGCCCCTTAAATCTCAGAGACGCATTCCAGTCTTCTGAACGCTGGCACGTCCCGGACCATTTTCCTGCATTTTCCACCCGTTGCAAAGCTCTTTCAGGGAAACGAGCGAGCGAGGGAGCGAGAAATTAACGAGAATCACAGACTTAATGAAAAACCCAGACCTTTACTCTGTGAGACGTTTCATCATCACAGCGATCCCAGTCTGTCCAAACAGATAGAGATAAGAGCGTCTGAAAAACACAGTTCTGTGCAGGACCAACACACACACACACACACACACACACACACACACACACACACACACACACACACACAGCAGGAAACGTTCCTTTCTCTGGTACAGATGTGGGTGTTTAGTCTACACAGCTGTACATCTTTTCAGCAAAAGTCCTAAAATAAACAAATTATAGAAAGACGAGCGCTCTGATTTCTCGCTGACCTCCTCATGACCTTGTGATCGAAAAGTGTTTTCAGTTGAAAATGATGTGAAATAATTAACCACTGGAAGCTTTAATAAGTGCACTATTAAATATATTATTCAATCCGAAACCCTTCGTCATAAACACGATTCATTTCCACTCCTGAAACCTGAATGTGTCTCTGATCTGGCAATAAAACACTGCACACACTCGGCTTTTACTGTCACTGAAGACCACAAGCGCTCGCTTTTCCACTACAGATCAAAACGTTTTCATTCCTTCATTACGTTTTCACGACTCGTTAACTGACTCGCTTCCGAACCTCGAAAACCGGATCAATCAGATCCTTTAATTAACAGAGTGAGTTTAATTACCCGAAAGTCTCCTGCCATATTTAACAACTCCGAGGCCTCTGGGGAAAAACCAACAAAAACAACAAAAAACCCCAGAAAATCCTGCAGCAGTGCACTTTTCTATTTTAGCCCTTTCTGCAGGTTTAAGTTCTCCAAGCAGAACCTACTGTAAGATCCCTCAACTAATCAAATAACTCCCAAAGAACCCATTTTCACTCTGGTGAGAACCCTGCATGGACTCCTTTAATAAAGTATGTTCCTAAGAACAGCAGAAATTAGCACACTTCATGAGAAA
>JBCEWE010000108.1:656147-678647 GCA_039877035.1 Silurus lanzhouensis
TTTTTTTAAATTGTATTTCAAGAGCAGGACAGGAAGTGAGGTCATTACCTTGTCCTGTTTCTGAGTCATTTCCTGTCCGTTCCTCCTGCGGAGAATTTGGAAATGAAGACAGAAAACACGTGGACTTCATTGTCATGTGCAGAACTGAATCTTCCTCTCCGTCTCTCTATAAATAAAGACTCGACTTCACCCTGATCCACTTTAAACAGGACCAAGTCAACCCAGAGAGCATGATGGGAAAAAAACGGGTGTCAGAAAGGTAACCTTCTCACCCCTCCTTCCTGTCAGATAAACGAGTTCCACTTCCATCGAGCCTGCAGTCTGAACTAACAATAGTCATCACGTGCATCCTCTCACCCACAGTGTCGCTCACACACACACACACACACACACACACACACACACACACACACACACACACACACACACACACACACACACACACACACAGAAATAGTGCTGGACCCCAGTAACCATTAAATATTCATTGTTTCATCTGATAATCAGAATAAAGTTCGCAGAAAATCCCCAGTACGACTAAAAAAACAATCAGTCGCAGGAACTCAGCTGTGGTTGTGTCCCAAATCACTGAAGAGTGCATTCTATAAAATATTGTATAATTGCCCAAAGAACCAATCAATGAGCACTATTATTCCCAATGACCAATCAGTGAGCACTACGATTCGTCACCATCATCTAACGACTTTCTCAGCAGGTTTCTCAGCAGGCCAATGCTGGATCTCATTCATACTAAAATATTTTTTTGGCTCACAAAATGTACAAATTAATTAATTTCTCCGTCCTTCAGCATGCAAGGAATCATCACAGAATCATGTGAACATGAATAAATCACGTGTGGAAAACATAATCACGGCTGGACTTACCTTCCTTCAGTGGCAGTACGGTGATGGCTACGCTCAGACGGCCGCTTCCCAGACTGACCAGGTGAGGAGCAGCGCTCTGAACCTTCACTCCTTTCCCCGTGTCGATCAAGTCCAAAGGTGAACTCTGTACATCACAAAAGAGCTACATCAACTACCCAGTTAGTGTGAATAGTGTATTGTGATTGGCTGGAAGGAGTTCAGGTGTGAATAGTGGATTGTAATTGGCTGGAAGGAGTTCAGGTGTGAATAGTGGATTGTGATTGGCTGGAAGGAGTTCAGGTGTGAATAGTGGATTGTGATTGGCTGGAAGGAGTTCAGGTGTGAATAGTGGATTGTAATTGGCTGGAAGGAGTTCAGGTGTGAATAGTGGATTGTGATTGGCTGGAAGGAGTTCAGGTGTGAATAGTGGATTGTGATTGGCTGGAAGGAGTTCAGGTGTGAATAGTGGATTGTGATTGGCTGGAAGGAGTTCAGGTGTGAATAGTGGATTGTGATTGGCTGGAAGGAGTTCAGGTGTGAATAGTGGATTGTGATTGGCTGGAAGTTCAGGTAGTTTGCAGTTTTCAGTTGAATCTAAATAAATATGCTTATAAACACCTGTAACCATAGTAACAGCCAGTTCTAGAGTGAGGCAGCGATTGTACACATTTTCTAATGACCTCACTGAGCTCCATGGAGAAGTTTTGCATGTGGTGGAGCTTCTATGGTGAAGTATAAAATGCGTAATGAAATGAATCAATAACAGCTTAAACTCCTCAATGCTGAGAAGTGACCAGTGTATAAGGTGATAATTCACAGCTACAGTAGGTGTGAGAACTTACATCATTTAAATGCTCTCTGCTTAACCTCCTGTAACACCTCACACCTCCACCTGGATTATAATTCACTTCAACCAAATGACTGCATCATCATGATTCCTCTTCAGAAGAGATTTCTAATGGTTTATATCTACGTTTATTGTGTTTTTTATGATTCTAATTCTAATGGTTGTTTTATGTTGTTCCTGATGGTAAGTTTGCATAAAGACCAGAGGACATCAGGGAGGAGATGCGCCCAGGGCTGAAGGTAATTCCGGTTTTCACAGGAGGAGAAACAACACATAAAGAGCTCTGAACTCACTTTAGGAGGTGTGAGGTTCTGGTCTGACTCTGGCTGCAGTGTGTTTTCCCTCTCAGCGTCCTATAGAAAACACACACACACACACACACACACACACACACACACACACACACACACACACACACAAACATTAGCCATCTCTCAACATCTACACACATGGATCTAGGAGCTTCAGGAGCAACGGTATGTGAAGAACCCTGATAAAAGGGTGAAGGGTCAGTGATTAGTCCTAAACTTCCATAAAAAAGTACTTCCACAAAAAAGGACGTAAACACATAAAGACTGGACACACAATCGCTCTCAGATGGACGATTTCATGTGCGTGTGACGCTGGGAGCAACACGCAGGAATGTTTTTCCAAGCCGTAGCACTTTCCCACGAGTCACTGGGAGTGCACGGGACATGTGGTGAGAAGCGACACGCTACAGGAGAACCCTGAGATACACCCCACATCGCTCATGTGTTCCACAGCCGGACTGAGGAGAGTATATAATACAAATATTATACAAATATACAGCGGTAGGTAGGTAGATGTTTGAAATTCAGCTGGAAGAAACACTCTAATTAACCAGTTTTATTTCAATTACTTCAAATACAAAGATACAGAAATTTAGTCAGTTTATCTTTTTAAATTAAAGGATATTAAAAACTGTTTGGAAGGTAAACCCGTCTAAAATATATGTAAAAAAACAAACTTCTCAAATTCCAGTGATCTTAGGAAGCTGAGGTGAGAGTACAATGCTCCTGGAGAACAGAAGGTTAGGGGCCTTGCTCAAGGGCCCAAGAGTGGCTGCTTGGTGATACTGGGACTCGAACCATCAACCTTCCAATCACTAATCTAAATCACTGGGTTCAGACCTCCCTTCCTGTAACCGCAGGTCTGGAAGTGTGTTTTAGATCTTACACTCTTTATATGAAGTTTTTGAAACCGCAGTCCTCCTGAATGAAGTTCTCTTCATCGCTGCTGCTGAGGATGGTTCCTCATGAATAGGCTAAAGACCTCTGTCTAAGATTTAGACTGTTATTAATATAAACAGTTTGCTGCAGGGGATTAGGAGCTCGAGTCTTTATCAGTAAACAGGTGAAAACTTCAGCAGTGGTGAAACTGTAATGTCACAGGACCGAGGATGAGACTTCCTTTTTTCTTAGTCTGGTTCCTCCCAGGGTTTCTTTTAGATACGATGCGTTTAGATTAGATTCAACTTTATTTTAAAGTAGATGTACGGAGCCGATGAAATGCGAGCAGAAGTGCGTATTTACTGTAAATAGCACTTAGGGTTTGAGGTCCATATGTACATGGATGAGAGTGATTACATAGAATAAATATGGGTGAAATAGACAGTAGTGCTTTGATAAACATGAGACTTCTGGACTTTTGCAGACAGCATTTAACAGCAGTTGTTTTTAAAGAAACTTCTTTTTCCACTTTTTAAAATAATAATAAAAAGACTAAAAGTCCTATACAACAAATTCCAGAACTATAATAAAGTGAACCATTTGGAATATTCTTTTATGAGTTTTGAAGTGGTTCTGGGATTTTCATCCAGGTTCCTCTTGTGTTCCTTAGCTTCAGGATTTGCTCCTGGAACTCTCACTCTAAAAAAAACATCTCCAGAACTTTCTCATTTGGTTGAATGTAGTACAGGTCATTGCTGGAGAGCAGAGTAAAACCTGAGGTTGAGCAGAAGTTTGTCCTCCTCTCTCTCCTCCCCATTGTTGTGCCTTGTATCACCTCCATTTCCTCTGATTGAGTGCTGTTTTCCCACATGAGCTCACTGCTCGTTCTCTTCTCAGCTTTTTCGCTCTAATCTGCTTCCTCTTATCACGCCAAAAACACAGCACACACATTTCAAGCCTGAGAAAACAAAAAGCACAGCTTTTGTCTGCAGAAACGAGGTCAGGAGGTCCTAATGTTGTTTGCTAAGTTAAAAAAATCCTGACCCACTATCTGACCTTGACAAGACCTTGGAAAATAACCCCTCTACTGTCGCTGCTCCAGCTCTGGAGTGTCAGGTAGGTGGCGTGTCGAGACAGGACCGAGCTGGGCATAAGATTGGTATGTTCAGGATCCACATTTAGTCTCCATTTCCACTCTTTCTTTTGGGAAGATGTTCCACTAGATTTTGTGTGCTCATTCAGCCACAAACGCAACGTCAGGTACTGATGTAGGTGATGTGAGGAGGCCTGGGGTGCAATCAGCGTTCACATTCATTTATGTTCATTAGCAGATATTTCACTCCAACCCATCTTCATGGAGCTTCACAGGGGCATTGTCATGCTGGAAAAGGTCTTACTACACAATTGTGTGTCTCCGACTTTGTTCGGAGAAGAACCACATGTTGGTAGGAAATTTCAGGTGTCCAAATACTTTTGGGCATATAGTCTACAGGAGAAAGTTTTTGGTCCGAATCCAAGCAAATATTTTGTTTTCTCCGAGCCGCGGAAACCACAGGGTGTGTTGGAAAAACAGAGGAAAGCTTGATTTTGACAGCAAATGAGATGATCAAAGTGTGTCTGGAGAACTCCCTATTCATGATTAGAGCTTTTATGAATAAAGTCTGAGTGAAACGGCATTATGGGAGCTCACGCAAGGTGCTCAGGCTGGCGGGTTCTACAGGGTGTGGAGGATATAGATCTGTTCATCATTGTGCCTTTTTTTCCTGATCTAATATAATCCCTGGATTAACTATGAGGTTCTACCTTTCATTCCACCCCCAAGCACAAGTTTATTTATGAACATAATCCAACTGTTGGAATGTTAGACTCTATATTTCCTCTATTTACGTCTGCAACGACATTCTGGATATTTAGTTTTTTAGTTCTCAGTTGTATTAAAATTGTCATTGTATTCTAGAGAGAGGTTCTTCAGTCTTGAAGGTTCTGTGCAGAACTTTGAATTGCATTGGCATGATTAGGACTCCAAATAAAAGCAAGACTCAAAACACCAGCTCTTCAACTTGCCAGCTTCATTCCTGCATCGTGCTCATGACTGGACTGTTAGAAGGAAGGAATTACTTCTAGACTAAGCAGAACCCAGAATGTGCTTTGAGTTATTAAAGTTTGTCCACAAACTTTTGCCAATATAGTGTACATTAACACACCTAAGTCTGGGATTGGCGACTGAAACTTTAGATAATTCCAATATTTTGCTCTTCAGGTCCAGGATTCGACCTCAGAACTTGACTGATGACTAAATTACCTGACAACCACATACTTGGAGAATGTAGGTTCACTCCTGTCCTTCACAGATGTAATGGAGATGATGTAAACGGATTGAGACGTCTGATGAAGGTCTGATCTTTCTCGAGTAGCTACCATGGCCTTGTCGTAAACGCTGACCTGTGCCACATGTGACAAAGCTGTCATTGTGTTTTGTCTCCTCGTAGGCGTCATTAGCTTCCCTCTGATGCGTGACGAGACAAACCAGCCTTTAACGTCTCTCACACACGCTTTCTCTCCCTTTCTTTTGTTCCTTGGCCATGTCAGGAACCTCAGGAAGAGAAAGTCTTCTCCCTGTTCTCCTCCTGTCCCCTGCTCACACTGATACAGCAACACAAATACCAATATTCCTCAAAAGCTTAAAAAAAAGCATCCTAAGCTTCACCGCAAGAGGTGATCTGATGAGCTTCACTTTCACGTTCTCTGCTCTGAAGCTGACTGCTCCTCTGACTAGTGGAGCTTAAACACATTTCCGGAGTAAACGACTGAAACAGATGAGAAAGTGTTTTCCCAGGTGATAGCGATTAACACGTCGTGCATGATGATTTAAGAGGCTTTCGTGAAGCTCAAACCAGCTTCTCACTCATACAGAATGGTTTGGTTTAAAGGATGTTTTCATGCACGAGTATTTAATCACATTCCTCTGATGGGTTCAGTATTTTAGGTGAACATAAGTTTGGTTTGTGAACAGGAGTATTTTGCTGCTGGAACAAGTTCAGGTCTTATACAATAAAGGGAATACAATCCTATACAATTGTCTGCCTTTAACTTTGTGCTTAAAGTTTGGGGAAGGACCTTGTGGAATGTTCTCAAACACAAGCTCAAGGTCTCTCACTCGCCGTCTGATATCTGATCAGCCAATCACGTGGCAGCATGTATACATCAGGATGAAAAAAGTCTGATCTTAACTGAACCTTGGTTGCTAATTTTAGTTTCTCAGAACCTTCTCTTACAGCATGGTGCGAAATACAAAAACACATTTGTTGTGCAGAAGCTAAAACACCCTGATGATGAGAGATGATCGGAAAAGAATCTCCAGAGCTCGACAGTAACTCAAATAATCACTCTTTACAAACAAAGTGAGCAGAAAAGCATCTCAGAGTGAGTTTGACTCCTCAGGCAGTTTTCTTCTGACCTTCTTTAATCAACAAACTGTTTCCACACATACAACTGCTGAATGTTTTTAGTTTTTTGCACCATTCTGTCTAAACACTAAAGACTGTTCTGTGTGGAAAAACTCCACAAAAGGCCCTAAAAGAGCTCACGGATAACGTCATAGAGATCAGACCTTTTCTTTATTCTGATCTTGATGTGTATCTGCCTGAATGTAGTCATTACACTGCTGCCACCTGATTGGCTGATCAGATAACTGTGAGAATGCTCAGGTGTACCAGGGTTCCTGACATAGTAGGCCAAAGTATCTTGCTGTTTAGATCTTTCAGACAAAAAAAAGCAGCCATCCATGTTACGGAGTTATATTTATAAAATAATTTCCCGGTTCTCATGTCATAAATGTTTATTTGGGTCTGAAATGTAAATCGGAGTTAATTAAAATAAATCTAAGGTGCAGACTGGAGCACTGGGTCTGGTCACATTACTGTTTATATACCCCCTGTGTGACTAACACCGACACACACACACACACACACACACACACACACACACACACACACACACACACACACACACACACACACACACACACACAATCCAGCATCCTGCATCTTTTTAATCTTTAAACAAATGATGGAATTCAACACACAAACAATTGCAGGTCGTGTTAAGGCTTGTGCCAAAGACCTGACCGAACATCTTCTGGTATGCAGAGGGACAAAATCCTCTTGTACAGTCACGGCTCCATCTACACCTCAGATTTATTTAGTCAAAAGGAGAACCTTCAGAGGGAACAGATGACAAGATAAAGAAAATAAAGTACCTCATATATTTGTAAAGCCTTATTTATTTATTTATTTATTTCATTTAAATCTGGATCTCTAATAGTTCCTGGATGAAAAAGTGAACTTGCTCCTACAACCCAAGAGCTTGTTTATGGTACAGTGGAGCTGGAAATAAAGTGTGAGGGACAGAACAGAAACGAGTTTCACTTTACGGCTTGTTTTTTTTAGTAAAAATACTTTTCAGCAGTTTCCTAAAGTGTTCTGATACTGACACAGTCTACACCAGAAAACTATGTTTGGCTCCTGAATGCACATGTATGGAAATGTAAAAAAATAAAAAAATAAAATAATAATAAAATAATAATAATAATGGTAATTCTTCTTCTTCTTTTTCTTTTTCTTCTTCTTCTTCTTCTGCTCCTATTAGGATCATCCGTCTCCATACCCCCCTGTCCTCTACATCTGCCTCTTTCAAACCAACTACCTGCATGTCTTCCCTCACCACATCAATCCTTGCTCTTCCTCTTTTCCTCCTTCCTGGTGTCTCCATCCTCAGCATTCTCCTACTGATATACCCCATGTCCCTCCTCTGAACATGTCCAAACCATCTCAATCTCACCTCCCTCACCTTGTCTCCAAAACGTCCTACATGCACTCTCCCTCTAATAAACTAATTTCTAATCCTGTCCATCGTCCCAACAAACATCTCAACATCTTCAGCTCTGCTACCTCCAGCTCCACCTCCTGTCTTTTACTCAATGCCACTGTCTCTAATTCATACAACATCTCAGGTCTCACCACAGTCCTATAAACTTTCTTTTTCACTCTCACAGATACTCTTCCATCACAAATCACTCCTGCTATCACTCTTCTCCACCCACTCCACCCTGCCTGCACTCTTTTCTTCACTTCTCTAACACACTCTCCATTACTTTGCACTGTTGAATAATAATAATAATAATAATAATAATAATAATAATAATAATAATAATAATAATAATAATAATGAATAGAAAGATGTAAAGTTCCTCACCGAGGCAGATCCGATTCCTGTCATGATTCTGTCAAGTGTGTCGCGTCCTCACGTGCGCCTGGAATTTGTCCCCCAAATAAAGAGAAGAAAGTAAACACAGACTGAAACCCGGGACCGGATCCAGAACCGTGCAGCTGTCGTTGTTCTGTGATCTGATCGGGACTGAAGCCGTAAAGAAAACAGCGAACTGAACGGGAACGCGCGCTCTCGTCCCCCCCACCAGCGGTGGAATGCGCCGCAGCTGGAAGAAGTGCGTGTGCGTGTGCGCACGCGCAGTCGGGACCTCAGTTTCGCCTCTACACTGATTGTTAGGAGGAGGAGGACTTGTCCTCATTTGGTATTAGTTTCACCTTGGACATAATCCCAAACAACAACAACAACAACAACAACAATTGAACCAAATAAATGTTAAAATTAAAATGTTAAAGTATTTTTTAACATGGTGGTGATGAACATGATGATGATGATGATGAAGGTGATGGTTAAAATTAAGATGATGGTGTCTATGATGTTGATGATGAGACTGACAGTGGTAGCGATGATGATGATGATAACGATGATGATGATGATGATGATGATAACGATGATGATGATGATGATGATGATGATGATAACGATGATGATGATGATGATGATGATGATGATGATAACGATGATGGTGAAGATGGAGATGGTAACTATGGTAATGTAGATGATAATGACAGTAATAATGATGAAGATGATGATATGATGAAGATAATGGTGAATTTGATGATTCTGATGCTGATGATAATAATGATGATAATGAAAGTGGTGGTAGTGATGATGATGATGATGATGATGATGTGATGACTGATAATAATGGTGATGGCGATGATGATTCTTCTTCCTTTTCTCCTTCTTATTATTCTTATATCTTTTACCTCTTGATCATGAAGCAAATTATATTTGCAACTCAATACATGTATTACTATCCTGAAAGTATTACTTTATATGATGTGGATTTGCTTCTCCTTCTCCTTCTCCTTCTCCTTCTCCTCTTTGGAGCTTCTCGTAACAGAGAAACAGAATATTGTGCTAAAAGAACAGAAGATGGAGGCTCGTGTTTATATGAACGATCATTTCTTCTGCAGCTTTGCTCTCCATGTGCTCTGAGTTACTGTAGAATGCTTGTTTGTGGTCACCGAGTTGGAAACCAGTTTAAGACCAGAGGAACTGTGAGCCAGTGTTAGAAGATTTGGGTTAGAAGATTGGGTCAAAAGTGCACTCTGTGTATTTATGAAAAATAATAAGCATTTGTTGATGCCAAACTCCAAAACCAAAACTCCAAAACCAAAACTCCAAAACCACTCATTTGGCCTTTTTCACTCTGCGTGGGATTTTTATTCATGGTGCAGTGATGCAAGTGTAATTCTTTATTTATTACTTATATTGTTTTTTTTTAGAACATTGAACATTTTTTAAAAGATTATAAAAAACCAAACTGCTAATAATTATGTTATTTGATTCAATTAGGTTTTATTTGTAGAGCGATTTTACAGTGAACTTCTTCTCAGAGCAGCTTTACTGAGATAAAGTGGTTATAATGTTGGATTAAAGAGTGTAGAAGTTCGGTGCCTATAAATTTGTTCCTTGAACGTTTATCCCTAATGAGTGATCCAGTGGTGACTGTGGTGAAGGAAAAACTACCTGAGATGGCATGAGGAAGAAACCCTGAGACTCAAAAGGGAACCTCATCCTCATCCTCAACACCAAACGTCCATTTATTACAGTCCCATCATTGTTGAGGTGTTCAGTGATGGACGCTGAAATGCAGAACTGTTCATGCAAGCTGAGGTCCTGAGCACATTGTAGTAGAAGTTTGATGTTAACTACAGTCCAAATCCATTCTCAAAGTTCATGAGTTGCTCAGTAACTTCATGGATCTTTAGGCTGTTGAGGTGGAACCATCCTCACGTGCACAGAGTGGATTCCAATTGAGGAGAACTTCATCTGGAGGTAGAGACTTTTGGGGAAATCAGGCAGATCCAAAAAGAAGAAAAATGTAAAAAGGAACCCATCCTCAACCTCAACACCAAATGTTTATTCATTACAGATCTGTCATTGTTGAGGTTATCACCTGCTCACTGATGGAGACTTGAGTGTAAATCTGTTCATGCCAATCCATCTTCATGGTGGTCTCCATTTAATTAGAACTCCATCCAGAGTGAGGGAATCAGGTTCAGAGACAGAGAAGAATAGAGGAAATTCAGTGAGATAAAATGGTGCCATTACTATGTAACTATAAAGGAATAAAAAGTACCACCTGTTCCATGGAATAGTAAGAATTAAACATCTCAGAACTTTCCTTATGATGGACACGTCTGTTAGATCTACTGCACCTTCCTTCATATCAGACACACAGCATTTAATAATAATTACACTCTTATCTGGGGCAAAAAAAAGTGAACAACGGCAGCTTTCAAAGCCCCACTTTTCCTCAGAGCTCAGGAGAACCTGAGAGGAACATCTAACATCGAACAAGAAAGGAGAGATCCGTCTGAATCTTCTGCACCAAATCCAAGCCACGAGGTCGAGAGCTGGTCTTTATATATTATATATTCACTCCTCATCCACATGAAGACCTGGACCTGGATCTCATCAGCTGAGGGAGAGGAGGGAAGGAATGTGTGAGGGAGAGAGAAACAGAAAGAGAGGGAGAGAAGGATGGATGGAGGAATGGGAGGATGAGAGAGCAGGAATGAGTAGGAGTGACAGAATAAGTAGGAAAAACAAAGAAATAAAAAGGAAACTGCACGAGTCAAAGGTTTATAATAAAGTCATCATTTATTTTGTTTATACGATAAACAGGGGACATGAGTGCAAAAGTTTGTGCTCTCGTTTGTTTTCTGTTTGAGAAAGAGGAGGAAATATTTTACAACTTAATCTTTCTGTTTTTATTGTTTCTCAGTGTGAGGTGCAGTTTTCTTTATCAGCACATTCCTTCTGAACTTTTTCTGCCACAGACGGTCTTATATTAATGCAAAATGTGTAATGCGCCCCCTACTGGTGAAGAAAATGGCGGAAAAAAATAACGGTTTACAAGATATGACCAAAATTATTGGGACACCCGATTTTTCCACTTAGATGTGCTTCTTCCCCAAACTGTGAGAACAAACTTTGGAGCCACACAATTGTGTCGGACATCTTTGGATGCAGTAGTATGTGATTTTGCCTTCACTTGAAGTAGGAGACCCAAACCTGTTTCAGCATGATGATGCCCCTGTGCACAAAGCCAGTTCCATGAAGATCTGCTTTTCATGTGTTGGAGTGAAAGATCTCCCGCTATAGAGCTCCAACCCTATTTCCGATGAATGTGAACACTGACTGCACCCCAGGAAACTCCGTACCTTCTCACCTACATTGGTACCTGACTTCACTCAAAAGTTTGTACCCCCATTGTATTCAGTGTATTACAGTTTTTTCTGAATGCTTAAGCGCTAATCGTGATTCTTGTAGCACAATTTCTAAAACTATTAATACGTATAGCAAAACCACTCACTGAGTTTGCAAAACTAAAAGCACAAACACTGCTTTGCACTCAGTTTGCAATTTTGTAACACACACTTTGCAAAACTGTAGGCACAATTCACTGCACAACACTCTTTTTGCAGAACTTTAAACACAACTCACTGCTTACACTCAATTACCAAATTTCCAACACACTCCTAGCAAAATTATACACATGTATGGCTATCATTAACACTATTTTGCCAACTGTCTGGCACACTTTCACATGTGAAAACTGTTTTAGATAATTAGTTCACTTTGCAATCAGCCTAAGCACTATAAATAAGCCACAGGTAAGCTGTCTGTGTGGAGTACAATGGAAGGAGCAGTAAGAGTGAGAAGAGTGAGAATCAGAGGAGGCCGAGGAGGCCGAGGGAGAGGACGTGGAGGTGAAGAAGCGAGAGGGTTAGAGGAAGTTAGAGGAAGAGGACAAGGAGGAGCAAGAAAAGGACGAGGAGGGGAAAGAGGAAGGGTAAGAAGAGTAAGAAATAGAATAACTGATGACATCAGAGCTACAATAGTGGACCATGTCATCAACCATGGGATGACCCTGAGGGAAGCTGGCCAACGGGTTCAGCCTAATTTGAGCCGCTACACTGTGGCAAGCATCATTAGGACATTTCGAAATGAGAATCGGTAAGTACTTTGTAGCACTGCCATACTCTAATGAGAAACACAACAGTACCATACATGCAAAAATACTGAAATTGTTACTTTACAGAATTGCTAGACGTCCAGATGTTGGGGGCAGAGGAAGAATGTTCAATCCAGAGCAAGAGACCCATATAGTGAACATGGTGATTGCCAATAATGCAATAAGACTGCGCGAAATACAGCAGCGCATAATTGATAATGACACCATCTTTCAAAATATACACAGTGTAAGCATTTCTGCACTAAGTCGTGTACTTGCGCGCCACAGAATAAGAATGAAGCAAATTTACAGAGTTCCTTTCGAGAGAAACACAGAACGTGTAAAGCAACTGCAATATAACTATGTGCAGGTAAGCTATAGTGTCATTGGTTCTGAATTTGGAAGTGCATACTGTAGTGCTGTGCATGGGCCTGATGTGTTGCATTTGTTTTGTCTTGTCCAGAGAGTGATGGAACTAGAAGCAGATGCAATGGGACATGAGCTACTTTTTGTAGATGAGGCCGGTTTTAACCTCAGTAAAACCAGGAGACGTAGGAGGGACATTACTGGACACCGTGCCATCATCAATGTCCCAGGACAACGTGGTGGTAACATAATCATGTGTGCAGCTATAAGCCAAAATGGTGTTGTTCACCATCATGCAACCATAGGCCCATACAACACTGCACACATTATTGCATTCTTGGACACCTTACATGACATGCTAACTGTTCAGAGACCAGAGCATACCCGATATGTCATCATATGGGACAATGTTAGTTTCCATAGGGCTGCTTTGGTCTGCAACTGGTTTACAGACCACCCATCCTTCATGGCACTCAACCTCCCTCCATACTCTCTATTCTTAAATCCCATCGAGGAGTTCTTCTCTGCCCGGCGCTGGAAAGTGTACGACCGTCATCCTCATCAACAGGTAGCCCTTTTACAGGCAATGGAGGAGGCATGGGGAGATATTGACCAGGCATCATGTCAGGCCTGGATACGGCATTCAAGGAGATATTTTCCCCGGTGCCTTGGACTGGAGGATATTGCATGCGATGTGGACGAAATTTTGTGGCCGGACCCAGAAAGACGACATGATGTAGGCTGATTGTCTTTTTTTTTTATTTTTTTTTGTGAAATTACTATTTTGTGTTCTGACTTTGTCTTGGTTTTGATGAGTGTGAATAATTACCAATACTTGAAGTTTGGATCCTTGTATGTTTACATGACACTATGACAAAAGTATGACCTCAAATTGACATCTGTACACAGAGAAAGCAAAAGCCAGATGTGTTTTGTATTCATACCATCAGTGTGTAGTTGGCACATTGTGTGCTTAGTAGATGATGGCTTGTGTTTACTGTTTGATACGAAAACACCATTTTTACGAAGGTGTGAAGAGTTAATCTAGCTGTGTTCGCTTTTGCAAGAGAACTACAATGTTTTGATAATTGGGTGAAAGGTTTTCTTATTTGTGTGTAGAGTTTTGCAAAAATAGCCAATAGTTACAAAAAATGTGCTTAAGCAATCAGAAAAAACTGTAATGTTGTGAAATATTGGTTAGGTTCATGCCACAGGAACGACATTTTCCTGCTGAAGATGTAAGAGATGTAAGTGTATGAACAGGGTGTACAAACTTTTGCTCAAACTAAAACACAGTGTTATTATTAGAAGAGATGAAAGCAGGCTCAATTTTCCTGAATATTTGCTAATCATAATAAATCTTGATGTGTGTGTGTGTGTGTGTGTGTGTGTGTGTGTGTGTGTGTGTGTGTGTGTGTGTGCGTGTGTGTGTATAAAACGAAACTGTCGTTTGGAATAAAGAGTTTAAACTCAGTCATTAGGGATGAAAATGGAAAGCAGAAGCTGGAGGAGAAAAGGAAATGGTGCATGTAATGGAGGCTGAAAAAAACCTCTGTGTGAAGAAGATTAGATCTCATTTTTCTTTCTCTGTATTTTACCTAAAAAAAGAAAAAAAAATTCTGGGAACATTCCAGAACTTCTTTCTCAACAATGCATCAAAAACCACATGCTGTATTTTTTTTTTTATCTGTTTGCAGTTCCATTTAATTTTCCCAGAACAAGTCATTTCCTGTTGTCACTTATGCTACAGCAGCTGCAATCAAACGTCATTCCCTCGTCACCTTTTCTTCATTCTCTCGCTCTTTCTTTCTGACTCTTGCGAAACAAAAAAAACGCATCTTGTCATATTCCTGACAAACTTCTCTCCATCCTGAAGCAACTTTACCTCAGAAGTTATGAAAAAAAGCATTGGGACACCTGACCTGAACTAGGAGACCTAAACCTGTTCCAGCATGACATTTGTGCACAAAGCCATTCCATGAAGATCTGCTGCTCCATGGGTTGAGGTGGAAGATCTCCTGCTATAGAGCTCCGACCCTATTGACTCTATTGGAATGAATGTGAACAAGTCAAGTCAAGTCAAGTCAAGTTTATTTGTATAGCGCTTTTCACAACAGACATTGTCTCAAAGCAGCTTTACACAAATCAACAGTGAAGGTGAATGGTGTGAATTTGTCCCTGATGAGCAAGCTGTGGCGACTGTGGCAAGGAAAAACTCCCTTAGATGTTATGAGGAAGAAACCTTGAGAGGAACCAGACTCAAAAGGGAAACCCATCCTCATTTTGGGTGACATCAAGAGTTTGATCATAAATCTTTCAACAATACAGAACACTGGAGAGTGAGAACTAACATGAGCACTGGAGTATAAGATTATAAGTGATGTTCTTTCTGCAGTCTTAAACAGTCTATATGGTTAGTAGCTCCGAGTTTTATGAGCTCAGCATTTGTGATCACCACAGATCCAGCATCAGCTTCTCCATGCCAGAGCCTTTAACACTCCAGGAGGTCCAATGCCAAACTCCACACATGTAGCGGGATCCAAATGGCACTGGTACGTCTCTAGATGGTTCGGGATGTTTGTGAGTTCGGCATCTACTTCTTCAAAGGTCCGTAATCATCACGAGGTGGGAGGTGACTGGAGCTGGCCAAACCTCAGGGTGTCTCGGGATGGGGAGAGAAAGAGAAGCAGTGGAGAGCAATTAGCGTAGCTGCTGTTCATGATATTAACAGCACAAGTTGATAATGTGCATGTGATCAGATGTTCTGGAGCACAAGGTTATGATGAACACTGACTGCACCCAAAGAACCTTCTCACCTACATCAGTACCTGCCTTTACTAACACCCTTTTGGCTGCATGAATCTCCACAAAATCCACTGGAACATCTTACTAGAAGAGTGGAGTTTATTATAACAGCAGATGGAGACAGAAAGCACATACCAACCCTAAGCTCAGGTGTCCACAACTTTTTTAAATATATTATATTCTATATTATATATAACACTAATATTTATATTTATTATATATTAGTGTAGACGTATATGATGTTCGATATATGCATGAGCTTCATTTGTGTTTGCTGAAATGGTGCAAAATAATCTAAATTAAAATCAACCCTGGGGCACCAAATCCTTCAGATGTTTGATGGAATGTTTGGAAGTTCTTCCTGCTTTACTGTGGGACATTCCAGACCATTTTGGACCATTTTAAGAAGCATTTCTGATGAAGCACAAACCAGAAATAAGGTCTTTTTATGGTCAGCTCTTTTCCATCGATCATACGTTTGACTGCACACACCCTTGTGTGTGTATGTATGTGTGTGTGTGTATGTATGTGTGTGTGTGTGTGTGTGTGTGTGTGTGTGTGTGTGTGTGTGTGTGTGTGTGTGTGTGTGTGTTATTTTATAAAGAGAGCCAACATCTAAACATAGAGCTTCAGAAGATAAAAGTCTAAATGAAGAAAATGATCATTGTCAGGACGTATTTGTCACAAACGCCTCCTCACCCTCACCATGGTTCTGCCTGAAACAAATATTCAGCAAAATGGCCACGAAAACTGTGTAATCAGCATATTTATGAGTTTGACACATTTCCTCTCTTTTCTTTTATGGTCAAATATTGTATTACCTTGATCTTCGAAGAGATAGACTGTGTGTGTGTGTGTGTGTGTGTGTGTGTGTGTGTGTGTGTGTTCAGCTGAACCCCAACATTACAGCAAAAATACGCTTCAGATGCAGACCACAAAAACTTTCTCTATCTCCTGCACCAGCATTCTGAATTCCCACCATCCAAAAGCAGCACACTTCTTTGAATGTGTGGGATTTAGAGTGTGTAAATAAATGCTCCAAAATTTCAGAACTGTGAAAGTCAGTTTCAGAACTGTGAGGGTTATGAAGTTTATTACCTTTTTGCGCACTTACAAGCTTTTACCCAGCGAGGGGCTTCTGTCCAGCATAAGTCTTCTGCTCAACATAGGGTCTTTTCTCTATGCTTTTATTATAGGACTTTACCAAACCAATGGCTTATGTCTGCCAGGGTGCTGTCTGGCTGAGAAACCATAAAACAGACAGAAAAACCATACAAATAAATAATATATAAAATTCTTCACTTAAAAAGAATTTCTTATTTACATTCACTTGTTTTAAACAAGGGTGCCAATAATTCTGAAGATGATAGTAATTCACAAATGTTGATGATTCTTGACTCGACGCTGGTCTCGTGACTTCGCTTGTGATTTCCTCGGGGTGCTGGAGTGATCACGTGACCGTCGGTCCAGTGGGAGAAGAAGGAGGTCATTGAGTTTTATGACGGTGTTGGCGAAGTCCACCAGGTCCACGAAGTCTGAGGTGATGATGTTCACACCGTTCACACCTGGTTTCTGCACTTCCACCCATGCCATGATGACCGGCAGGTTCCTGTGTGAGACAGAAAAGGCAGTACATCAACATTTGTATGATTATGATTCATGTGAAGCTCCATGTTGTGGAGCTGCTCTTTGAGAGATGTTTGTGGAGTTCAAATCTTAGTGGGGCTGAAAATTAACGACTGCAGTCACTAAAGGGCTCCAGATACATGGCTCTAATCCTTTCTTTCACCCACATCCACTATTCCCATAAATTGTAATATAAATCATTTGAATTATTCAGATTGGATTAATTTGTGCACAGCAGTGACACCTAGCAGCCACTTCAGAACTGCACATCACAAATGCGGCTATGTGCGGTTTATTCCAGCAGTAATACAAATAAACATCTCACAACATTAACACAACATTAACACAATATCCTTACATGCAAAAAAAAGATGCACGGGTTGCATCACAATGCAAAGAATCCACATGCATCTTTAACACATTCCTCTGCATGGTGATGAACCCGCAATGACTAGTCAGTTATAATGCTGTTATAACTAATACTTTCATAACATATAGACTGGTTCACAAAAAGTACCACACATAAATATAGTGTATATACTGTAATACCTTACAGGAAAAAAAAAATAGAAGTGTGCCAGTCATACATTTTATCCATTTATAGTTACATTTCAGGTTCCTTCTAGACTTCCATGTTAGTTCCCGTCCTCTCCTCCCACTCTTCTTGTCTTCTTCAGAAACACAGTTTGTATAAACTGTGCTGTATTGAAGTCTTGAAGGAACTGGATTTGTACTTCTGACACTGGAGACTCCTTCTATTAGTGTTAGGTAAACATCTCCTGACACAAAGCTTCACTTCGTTAACTCACTTCTCGACAAGGTAGCTGCGCAGCCCCTGGACCAGGCCTCTGATGATGGTCTTGATGCGAGGAGTAAGGATGGCTTGCGACACGTGGAAGCTGCCGTACTTGGCCCTCTCACTCAGCGTGGTCTCCAGGAACTGAATGAGTTTGGTGGTGTCGGTGGTGTTGGCCCACGGTGCTGGGATTTTACTACCAGGCCACATGAGAGGGCAGTTTTCAGCACACGGGTGATGATAAAACACCAGGACCTGCGAGCACCAAATAAACAAGTTAAAAGAGTTATATAACTAATATATATATCAGTGGTGTGCGGTCAGGACCAGTAAATCTTCTCTGCTGGTCTAAACACTATCAGAAGCACTGACCTACATTTACAACCGAAATTCTGATATTTGTTCCATGAAATTGTATTAATTTCTTCCATCAGTTTCTTCTCTTCATGTGGTAGCGTTTCTCTCGGCTGCACTGCTTCAGTACGTGTATGTGGATGTTATATTTTTTGTCCAATCAGATTTCAGCCTCTATGTGCTGCCATGTGAATCTAATCTGCCCAGAGCCTTCAGAATCAGTGCTGCTGGACTTTTTACCAGAGAGAATTTTAGCAAAGGATCTGTTTCTTTAACCAATCAGATTTCAGATTCTCCTCACAGTGCAGCTCACTGGCCCAGAATAGCGTCAGCATTTCTCTGTCCTCTGATTGGTTGGTCAGAGGGAAACTGTTACAGCCAGTAACACTGTAGCTCTGCACACGTTAATACATCTGAGTTAGACTTTTTTACACCTACGGAGAAACAGAAATTGATTTGGTCTCAGACATACTTAAAAATCCATTGTGAAGAAAAGCGAGACATGGTGAGGAGGTCACCAACCCTGAAGCTAGCTAGCGTGTCTCAGCCCGGGAAAGGGTTTGATCTCCACTTCCAGACCAGTGAATACGAGCGGTACCACTGGATTACAGCCTCTGGGGGGCGCTGCACATTATAAGTCTGTGTCTCTGGTGAGTAGGTTGTATTTGATTTAGATTTGATATTTAGATCTGATCTGATCTCACTAGGATTTAGAACGTTTACAGCTTTTAGATGTCAGATTACCTGGTGCTTCTTCTCCCACAGGAAGTCCAGCGTGATGTCCTCCACAACACTGATCTTGCACAGCTTCGATCCAAAAACCTCCTTCAGCATGTTAATGAGATGGTGGTGGTGCTCTTTGTCCATGGCGTAGTGATGGTTGAAGTCCAGGAAGATGACCTCTTTGCGGTGAACGTTCAGGAAGGCGTTGATGTCGTTGAGTCCGTCTCGCACCCGGAGCCCGAACAGACCGTGGATGAAGTAAACCTCGTGGTCTGTTTCTCCAGGTTTGGACGAGACTCTGAGGTCAAAGTAGCGAATTCCACCTTCCAGCTGCTCCCTGAAGGTCAGATTCTGAGTCATGGACCATTTCTTCATGACTTTTTTGGCCAGCAGGCGGAATACAGCCGCTAGGTATTTGACGAAGGCCTTCTGATCGGGTCCGACGGGGGCCTGCTCATCCACCCAGAAACTAAACGAGTCGTGAGAACCTGTGTGGAGCAAAACCACAAGGCTAAGTTCTACCACAGAGCCTAAAGGAGTGGTTTCTAAAGCTTTGCACCACGTAGTGAGTGGGAATCACAATTGCAACAAATTCATTCATTTCTACTCTATTCTACTCTACTCCATTCATTTCTACTCTACTCTACTCTACTCTACTCTACTCTACTCTACTCTACTCTACTCTACTCTACTTTAATTTATTAGACTGTACTGTACTCTACTTTATTCTACTCTATTTTAATGTACTGTACTCTACTTTATTGTACTGCACTGTACTCTATTCTGCAGTACTGTATTTCACTCTACTCTACTTTATTCTACTGTACTACACTATAATCTAGTCTACTGTAATGTACTATACTTTACACTATTCTACTCTATTATACTGTACTAAAAAACATTTGTATATGTATTTATTTGGATGTTGATGTTCATCGAGCAGTGAGGTTACTGAGGCTGAGAAAAGACTGACTTAGCAAACTAGTTTGCACTCAAAACTTTAAAAAACAGGAACAAGTTCCACTCTGTGATAGCGTTTAAAATTGTGCCATTTAGTTCATAGTCATGTTTATTTCCAAAAATCTTCAGTTGGATTTTGATGAACGATTTGGCCAAAAGTATGTAAATAAACTGAACTGATCAACTGCACAGTAAAATAATCAGCAGCAAACATGTATGTGTGTGTGTATGTGTGTGTGTGTGTGTGTGTGTGTGTGTGTGTGTGTGTGTGTGTGTGTGTGTTGTCTTTCACTTCAAGTTTTATATATAAAAAACATTTAAGAAGATGAACTGTAATGTACTTTAATGTACTCTATTCTACTGTACTGTACTATATTTTATTGTACTCTACTGTTCTCACAAGCTTTGAATTCTGAATGTTCTGAATTTTCTGACAATACTCAGAAAAACTATGCATCCTAGAATTCTCCTAATAGGATTTTTTTTAGTTTATTTTTCAGTATTAATAATAACAAATGATAAGGTAAATGACACTAACTGCATCAGTTTTCCAGTTAGACGTGCTAATCATATATACCAATATTTAACATAAACACTTGTTTCCTAATGCTAGCTAATGTTACATAACAATTTTAATTAACATTCATGCAACTGCAATGACATAAACAAGCATTTTCTTATGCAGGGGGCGGAGCTAAATTTTTCCAGACTGGAGAATAATAAACATTATCCACAATACACTTCCATAATACATTTCTGAAAACTCTACTAATGGAAATAAAAATCTGTCAGGTGTAACATGAGCTCTTTGTTAAGGTGATATTGGAGATAATGTGGTGACCTACAGACCCACCAGGCACGGCCAGGTATTTAAGCGGCATGGCGCTGAGTGAAGGACACAGGGAACCCATCCAGTCTGCATTGCTGGTGTCGCCTGTTGGCCTTGTCTTCATCTCGTCACTGGAACACGTTCAGATACATAACGCCTAATCTGGTGTCCATGAAACCTGCGAAAGCGTTGTGAGACTCCTCCTGAGTGTAACTCAAACAGAGTGAGTGTTTCTCACACTGTTAATCAGATTAGTGCTAATCACTCTCTTTATCCTCTCTGCTTTTCACTAAGGGATCCTGAGAGTAGCTCAGTCCCTAAACTAGTGGTAGCCAATAAGAATCAAGTATTTCAAAATCTGTAAAGTGATTTACTCAATTTCTGTATACCCATAGGCATTAATTACCTCAGCACATAATCATTATATATTATTATAATATACAGGACAACAGGCCTCTGATCACAATAACACCAACAATGTGACACTTACTCTAATTAACTCAACTCTACTCTACTCTGCTTAACTCTACTCAACTTTACTCAACTCTACTTTACTTAACTCCACTCCACTCCACTCCACTCCACTCCACTCCACCTTCACTCCACTCCACCTTCACTCCACTTCACTCCACTCCACTCCACTGCACTCCACTCCACTCCACTCCACTCCACTCCACTCCACCCTTACTTCACTCCACTCCACTCAACTCAACTCAACTCAACTCAACTCAACTCAACTCAACTCAACTCAACTCAACTCAACTCCATTCCATTCCATTCCACTCCACTCCACTCCACTCCACTCCACTCCACTCAACTTCACTTAACTTTGCTCAACTCTACTTTATTTAACTCAACTCCACTCAATTCCACTCCACTCAGCTCAACTCAACTGCACTCAACTCAACTATATTCTCCATTAAATTGTACTGTACTTTACTCTATTCATTTCTACTATTACTCTCCTTTACTGTACTTTACTTGGTTCTACTCCACTCTACTCTATTCTACTGTACATAACTCTACTCCATTCTACTCTATTCTACTGTACATAACTCTACTCCATTCTACTCTATTCCACTGTACTGTATTCTACTGTACATTACTCTAGTCTACACTTCTGTACTGTATTCTAAATTCTATTCTACTGTACTGTACTCTACTATATTGTACTCTACTCCCCCCTACTTTTATAACTTAAACATGTATTTGTATTTATTTGGATGTTGATGTTAATCGAGCAGAGAGGTTACTGAGGCTGACAAAAGAGAGAAGCTTTCAGAAGGAAGTTCATTTTTTTTTTAAGTTTGCACTCGAAACAAAACAGGAACATGAGTTATTTTTTCAACTTTGTGATATAATTTAAAATTGTGCCATATAGTTATTATAGTGTGATGTTTATTTGCAAAAAAACTTTAGTTGTTTTTTAAACCCGATTTGGTATGTAAATGAACTGATTCTATAACTAGAGCATGAACCAACACTGGTTTTCTGACCAGTCACTAATCAGAAATCAGCTGCACAGTAGAATAATCAGCAGCAAACCTATATATATATATATATACACGTGTGTGTGTGTGCGTGTGCGTGTGCGTGTGCGTGTTGTCTTTTACTTCAAGTGTGTTAAAAAAGATTTTTTTAAAAGATGGAACGATGACCTGCACACACACACACACACACACACACACACACACACACACACACACACACACACACACACACACAC
>JBCEWE010000108.1:683647-716147 GCA_039877035.1 Silurus lanzhouensis
TAAACTGCCAGTGCTCAGGGTTGGTTTTGGTTAACCACACACATTTTTCCGTCCCAGTGTAAAGGCTCTGGCGTGGTAAGAGAGAATCTGAGATATTATTAGTGAGTTGGGGAAAGTTTGTAGGTGTCTCAGTCTCCGTTTGTCATCATGGATTTTCTTTGTATGGCTAAAGTTCAATATATAAATAATTATTTATTTTTGGGTTATGTTTATCAGTTGCTCAGTAGCTCCTGAGCTCCACATTAGTGGTTCATCAAAGCTTTATCATCAGAGCTTCATCATCAAAGCTTTATCATCAGAGCTTCATCATCAGAGCTTCATCATCAGAGCTTCATCATCAGATCCTCAACATTACTTATTAGTTTCTTTACTGATTGGATCTGCTTCTTTAATTCTGTACCTGATCTTCATTAATCTACTGCCAGAAAAACTCTTAGGACATGATGTGATTAGGTATAGATATAATTATAATTAACTGCAACAACCTGAGCCACAAATAAAATATAAAAATATGATGAACTGTTGTTTGAGATGACCTGGATAAATAATTTTACAGTAGTAAAATAAATATAATATAGTAAATAAATTGTATATAAAATTGTTTTATTTATTTCTGTTTTGAAGGCAGGTGATGCAGGAGGGTTGAGAATATAAATAAATAATTTATTTTTTATTTCAATAAATATCCTGTTTCCTTATAATGATTATTCTTTAAAATATAATTATTGCCATTATTATTATTATTATTATTATTATTATTATTATTATTATTATTATTATTATTATTGTTGTTGTTGTTGTTGTTGTTGTTAATAGTACAATTATTATTAGTATTACATTGTTATATTAATAATAATTTATTAATTAACTAATTTAATCTTTTATTTATTTATTGTTTATTATCCATACTTACATTGAGCTGCAGATGTATGGGCGTGGCTAAAGTCTTCTACGTAATTTCTTCGTGTCGTCGGTTGCAGAGGGTGGATCTGGTTTTAAGAAGTATTAGTAATACACATTTACACAGTCAATGCAAGTCAAATAAATAATCAAGTAATGTTCAATATGTTGCTAAAGGTATGTTGTTATGCTGAATCGTTTTTAAAGACAGTTTAATTAAATTCCAGTTGACTGCTTTTCTGGACGCCCCCCTTCATGGACAATGGACTGTTCCAGTAGTGTTTCGAAGTTGAAAGCGGGAAGAAGTCAGTTTCCAGCTCGAGCTGAAAGAACGGAGTTTTTTCACTGCTTTATATAAACAATAAAATACATAAATAACTCTAATTGTGTTATAAATCAGGTTCAGGGTAAGAATATAAGTTTGTTGTCAAAATATAAGGAGATTAAATTCTTGATTCTGTTAAATAATTACATAAGTGAATAAGCTAGTCCGTTAAATTAGCTAGTAAACATTGCTAGCTGACTGATGAGGTAATTAGATCCGGGTGAGAGGTCACCTGTGTTCATATAATTTCTTATCGAATTGGATTCGGATAAATACTGAATATATATTAGCAGTTATTTTAATTTCTGGGATGGACGTTACGACGTGCCTGAAGTCTTTGCTTATGGGGATTCGGCAGTACAAAAGCAACGGAGGCGCCTTGAACACGTCACTGCTGCAAAAACAAATCGAGGTGAGTTTATAAGTGCACGTTAAACACGCCGGTTTGAGTGTGTACACGATACACTTCCACTCCTTCCACCACCACCGAGCACTGCATCAGGTATCCTGTCGTAGTCCTGTGCCATAGTACTGTACCATTGTCCTGTAGTCCTGTGCCATAGTACTGTCCCACTGTCCTGCAATCCTGTGCCATAGTACTGTTCTGTAGTCCTGTGCCATAGTACTGTCCCACTGTCCTGTAATCCTGTGCCATAGTACTGTCCCACTGTCCTGTAATCCTGTGCCATAGTACTGTTCTGTAGTCCTGTGCCATAGTACTGTCCCACTGTCCTGTAATCCTGTGCCATAGTACTGTTCTGTAGTCCTGTGCCATAGTACTGTCCCACTGTCCTGTAGTCCTGTGCCATAGTACTGTCCCACTGTCCTGTAGTCCTGTGCCATAGTACTGTCCCACTGTCCTGTAGTCCTGTGCCATAGTACTGTCCCACTGTCCTGTAGTCCTGTGCCATAGTACTGTCCCACTGTCCTGTAGTCCTGTGCCATAGTACTGTACCACTGTTCTGTAGTCCTGTGCCATAGTACTGTCCTGTAGTCCTGTGCCATAGTACTGTACCACTGTCCTGTAGTCCTGTGCCATATTACTGTCCCACTGTCCTGTAGTCCTGTGCCATAGTACTGTTCTGTAGTCCTGTGCCATAGTACTGTCCCACTGTCCTGTAGTCCTGTGCCATAGTACTGTCCCACTGTCCTGTAGTCCTGTGCCATAGTACTGTCCCACTGTCCTGTAGTCCTGTGCCATAGTACTGTTCTGTAGTCCTGTGCCATAGTACTGTTCTGTAGTCCTGTGCCATAGTACTGTACCACTGTCCTGTAGTCCTGTGCCATATTACTGTCCCACTGTCCTGTAGTCCTGTGCCATAGTACTGTCCTGTAGTCCTGTGCCATAGTACTGTCCCACTGTCCTGTAGTCCTGTGCCATAGTACTGTCCCACTGTCCTGTAGTCCTGTGCCATAGTACTGTCCCACTGTCCTGTAGTCCTGTGCCATAGTACTGTACCACTGTTCTGTAGTCCTGTGCCATAGTACTGTCCCACTGTCCTGTAGTCCTGTGCTATAGTACTGTGCTGTAGTCCTGTGCCATAGTACTGTTCTGTAGTCCTGTGCCATAGTACTGTTCTGTAGTCCTGTGCCATAGTACTGTACCACTGTCCTGTAGTCCTGTGCCATATTACTGTCCCACTGTCCTGTAGTCCTGTGCCATAGTACTGTTCTGTAGTCCTGTGCCATAGTACTGTCCCACTGTCCTGTAGTCCTGTGCCATAGTACTGTCCCACTGTCCTGTAGTCCTGTGCCATAGTACTGTCCCACTGTCCTGTAGTCCTGTGCCATAGTACTGTCCTGTAGTCCTGTGCCATAGTACTGTTCTGTAGTCCTGTGCCATAGTACTGTCCCACTGTCCTGTAGTCCTGTGCCATAGTACTGTCCCACTGTCCTGTAGTCCTGTGCCATAGTACTGTCCTGTAGTCCTGTGCCATAGTACTGTTCTGTAGTCCTGTGCCATAGTACTGTCCCACTGTCCTGTAGTCCTGTGCCATAGTACTGTCCCACTGTCCTGTAGTCCTGTGCCATAGTACTGTCCCACTGTCCTGTAGTCCTGTGCCATAGTACTGTTCTGTAGTCCTGTGCCATAGTACTGTTCTGTAGTCCTGTGCCATAGTACTGTACCACTGTCCTGTAGTCCTGTGCCATATTACTGTCCCACTGTCCTGTAGTCCTGTGCCATAGTACTGTTCTGTAGTCCTGTGCCATAGTACTGTCCCACTGTCCTGTAGTCCTGTGCCATAGTACTGTCCCACTGTCCTGTAGTCCTGTGCCATAGTACTGTACCACTGTCCTGTAGTCCTGTGCCGCAGTACTGCCCTGTAGTCCTGTGCCACAGTACTGTACCACTGTCCTGTAGTCCTGTGCCATAGTACTGTCCCACTGTCCTGTAGTCCTGTGCCATAGTACTGTCCCACTGTCCTGTAGTCCTGTGCCATAGTACTGTCCCACTGTCCTGTAGTCCTGTGCCATAGTACTGTCCCACTGTCCTGTAGTCCTGTGCCATAGTACTGTCCCACTGTCCTGTAGTCCTGTGCCATAGTACTGTACCACTGTCCTGTAGTCCTGTGCCATAGTACTGTACCACTGTCCTGTAGTCCTGTGCCATAGTACTGTACCACTGTCCTGTAGTCCTGTGCCGCAGTACTGCCCTGTAGTCCTGTGCCGCAGTACTGCCCTGTAGTCCTGTGCCGCAGTACTGTCCTGTAGTCCTGTGCCGCAGTCCTGTAGTCCTGTGCCCTAGTACTGTACCACTGTTCTGTAGTCCTGTGCCGTAGTCCTGTACTGTATTCCTGTGCCGTAGTCCTGTACTGAGCAGTCTGAATGATGGACTGTGGTGTCTCTGAATGATGGACTGTGGTGTCTCTGAATGATGGACTGTGGTGTCTCTGAATGATGTACTGTGGTGTCTCTGAATGATGGACTGTGGTGTCTCTGAATGATGGACTGTGGTGTCTCTGCAGGATGTGTCTGTTTTAAAGTGCTCCAGGATCTTATCTTCAGGACAGGTTCTTCCCAGTGAGTGCCTGAATGGGCTGCTGGAACTGGCTGGAGATCCCAACACCAGTCCTGCACTTACAGGGAGCATCCTGTCTCTGCTCGGACAGCTCGGTAGGCTGTCTAATCACCTGTCTGTCTGATCTCCATCTGACTGTATGATCTTTGTCTGTCTGACCTTCCTCGTGCCTTACATCTGTCTTATCTCGGTCTGTCTGATTTCCGCATTTCCGATTGCCATTTGTTTGATTTCCGGATGTCTGATTGTTGTCTGTCCTATCCCTGTCTGTCCTATCCCTGTCTGTCTGATCCCTGTCTGTCTGATCCCTGTCGGTCTTATCTCTGTGTATATGATTTCTGTGTCTGATCGCCATCTGTCTTACCTTTGTCTCTTTTTCCCCTGCCTGTTTGCTCTTTCTGTCTTTTCTACTTCGTCTTATTTCTGTCTGTCTAATCTTACACTGTACTCGGAATTTTTTGTGCATGTAGCATCTGATGATGATAGTAAAGAGGTGCTCCATAGCCGTTATAATATCGTTGGGACCCTGGTGGCTGTAATCCACTGTAACAGAGCTACACCCGAGGAGCCGATGGTGCTACAGGTAAACCGCTCCTCCCCTCCCCTCACCTCACCTCACCTCACCTCACCTCACCTGCCCTCACTTCACCTCGCCTCACATGCCCTCACATCACATCAGGCTTTAATTTGATCTACAAAAGTTCCTGAATTGTCTTTCAAATCAGACATTTATTGAATAAATTAACACAGACTCCGCCCACAATTTTACACCCAAATTAAATATTCATTAAGATAAATGTATTTTTGTATTAGTTTTTTTTAACATAAATAATTACTGGAACATCTTTTCAACTTTTTTTAAATCTCTTTTTAATTTGCGCCATTATTTTGTTTCTCAGTGTCTTCAGGTCCTACAGCGTCTCACTTACAACGTCCGACTCCTGCACTGCGCCTCTCACATGGATGACCTCCTCACCTTCCTCATGCTCAACATGTAAAATATTCATTTTAGGATTTTTTTTTAATGTTACATCTACACAAATCCATGCTGCATATATGCACTAAACAAACAAACGCATTGTGACGAGAGTCAATAGTTTATTAATGGTTTAAATTCTTATTTTGTTAATTTCTCAACCATACGTTCCAGCATAACCATGCCCCCGTGCGCAAAGCCAGCTCCACAAAGATCTACTTTCCATGGGTTGGTGTGGATGATCTTGAGTGGCCTGCTATATATCTATATAATGTTGATGTGAAGTTAGTCTGTGGTTTAGACTCACTATCACCCTTTCCTGTTTGTCCCCTTTATTGCACTTAAGCAAAACCACAGCGCTGCTATGTTGCGTCCTCAGTGAAGTTTGTGCACGCCGCTCTGAGACATTATCTTCTATTCAATTCAGTTTTATTTTCATAGTGCTTTTAACAATAAACAATTGTTAAAGTCTATTTAAAGGAACATCTTTAAATGCAGTTTATTATTAACATTTACAATCATCAACATTTCAACAGTTTATCTTTTAACAACAATTTTAAATAAAATGTTCTTTTGGTTGAATAATATATAAAATAATAGGATATTTAATTAAAATAAAATAGAATAAATTTAATGAATGCAAAACTCTTTATTATATTTATTAATTGAGTAAATTGATTGAAATGAAATAAATGCAAAAATGTAATTAAATAGTTTACATTTGTTAGACAACAATTTGGGTAATAGGTGTGTGTGTGTGTGTGTGTGTGTGTGTGTGTGTGTGTGTGTTTGTTTTACATTTTAATATTTCATTTTCTAAAGATATTACCTTAACTGTTCTACTAATTTCAGCAGACTTGAACAAATGTTTTCATCCCGTCCATCCTTCTTTTATTCACTCCCCCGATATGTGGAATTGTCAGGGTTTTTTCCTTTTAAGAGAAATTCTTAAAGCTGGATATAAAATACTAAAGAATCCATAGTGCTATCATTAGCTTCTAGCCACTTCCTGGTTAGCGGTTCCTGTTTTTTCTGGTATGTATTTCCAATGTCGACCAATAAAGATCTATGATGCTCTGGTCTTGTGTTGACATTAGCAGTAAGATGCTGAGTGCTGGTATTATTTCATCAGGGTGCCAATAATTTTAAAACCACCACCCCAAATGATCTATGACTAAGAATACGCTAATCTATAAGGGGTGCAAATACTTTTTTTTCATTGTCTGTAGGTTTTAGGTCGGAGAATGACTCACTGTCTGATTTTTGTTCTTGTAGCCAGTCTCAGAATGATGATGTCACCAAGTCGTGCCTAGGCCTCATGGCTAATCTGTGTCGACACAATCAGTCTGTACAGGTGCACATTAAATCTCAGGTAGGACACAACCCACCCCCACCCCTGAACATATGACCTGCCCTTTATTTCCAAATTGTTCATTTTTAACTTTTTAAAAACCTCTTTGTTCCTCTCTCCAGATTAATGTTAAAGCTTTCTACAGAGCTTTGCTTAACTTTCTCGGTCACAATTGCCTCACCGTGGTCGTCTTTGCGCTCTCGATTCTATCCAGCTTAACCCTCAGCGAGGAAGTGGGACAAAAGGTACTTTCTGAGGTGTCTCTTGCATGATCTTAACGTGTGCAACACTGCGGTTTTGACCATCACCTTCTGTTTCTGCTCGCTCGCGGTTTTAGTTGTTCAACGCAAAGAACATTCACCAGACCTTCCAGCTCATCTTCAACATCACGGTGAACGGAGACGGGACCCTGACCAGGAACTACGCCGTCGACCTGCTGGTGGATCTGCTAAAAAACGCCAAGATCGCAGATTATCTCACCAAGTAGGCTCCAGCAGACACAACACTCCACTGGTGCTTCATAACAACCCTATTATCGTGTTATTAGTGTGTATTGGGTAACAAACTAATCTGGCATGAAAACCGGAAAAACTTTTTATCAAAACAATAACATACAAATAAAATGAACGTCAGATGTTGCTCTAAACATGTATTATTTTATTAACATTTTAATTAAAATATAAAAAATGTATTAACCTATAAAAATATAGCAAACATAACGTGTTTATATGTTTTATTTATAAATGTTTAATTTGAAATGATGTGTTTTGTGTGTGTTTAGTTATAAACACCTCCCCGTGTGTCTGAGCGAGGTGGTCGGCCTTCTCCATGGGAAAGACCCGGATACAGCAGGGAAGGTGACTGATCAGAAGGAGAAATCATACAATCATATGTATATATAATGGGTTTAATGGTACACATAATTCACTGTTCGAAACGGTTTATTTTCAGTGCGGTTGGTGGGAGAAACACAAAGCATAAAATTGCTTGTGTTTTTTTTATAAATGCAGTTTATTAACATTTGTGAACATCACCAGTTTTAAAAACAATGTGAAATAAAACGCCTGCTTGCTTAACTAATATATCAAATAATATTGAATAATATATATATATATATATATCAATCAGAATCAATGCAATACACTTTTTATTATATTGATTGAGTAATCAATTAAATTGGCACAAATTAATTCATTAACTATACAAAAAGACAAAAAAATACAAAAAGAAAGATTTGTTAGACTCCATGTGGGTAATACAGATGTGTATTTGTGTGTTTGTGTTTTACATTTAATATAAAATGTTCTAAAGAAATGTTCTATTTAACTGTTCTGCGTATTTCAGCAGACTTTAACAAATGTCTTCATTCCTTCCATCCTTTCATTCACTCCTTTCGAAGTCTCAGAAACTGTACATAAAAAGCAAAAGATGCCATATTGCTAGATTGTCGTAAAAACGTGGCGAGTGGTGCATGCTTCACAGGGCACAGAGTTTCACAGGGCACAGAGTTTCACAGGGCACAGAGTTTCACAAAGCACTGCAAATGGTATTTGCGGTAACGGAGTGACCAGCCACAGCGACACAGCGACATTTAAATAAGTAATTAAAAATACAGTGACACTGCGCAAGTGCAAGGCGAGCCGAACTGAAATCCCTGTACCAAAATACATGTACCGTTACACCCCGAATATTTATTAATGTATTGTGTTTATTGTGTGTGTTTATTGTGTGTGTGTGTGTGTGTGTGTGTGCAGGTTCTGGAGCTGCTTGTTTCTTTGTGCTCAGTCCCAGCTCTCCGCAGTCTCATCTGTCAGACGGTTCTAAAACCCGCCGCTCCCCGCCTCCAGCCTGCCACCAGGAACCCAGCCCAGTCCAGGGGGGCGGAGCCGGGCCTGGCGCTGCTTCAGTGGGCCACGCGCCCCCTACAGGGACCGGAGCGGTGCTGCCTGCTCGCTCTGGAGCTCTTCACTGAGCTGTTCGAGGTGTGTAAGGAACATCAATCATGTTTTTTTATTTCTTTCATTATCATGTGCACTCGACTGACGGAAACCCGTTTCATGAAGCTGTAGACAGACAGACCTGGTGGTGATGAAGCATCTCGATGCAGTTTGGAGCTCTGTAGTGACATGCAGCCGGAGCTGCTTTTGCGAGTGGTGCACCGCTTTGTGGCTGATATGTTGTTGCACCTAAAATCTGTCATTTTACAAATGCAGGGCATAAATTTCACACACCTGAGTTCACACTCCTCACCAGTGTCATGTGTAGCTACAACAATTTTTTTTAACCCTTAGGAGCTTCTCATTTCCTGTTTCAGACTGATAAGAGGATCAGGGTTAAGAAAAGTGGTCGATGACGTACCCTGTGGGCCAGTGTTATAATCTGAGGTTGTTTTTTTTTTTTCTTCCCTGATGGCACATGAGGACAATGCCAGGATTTATCAGGCCCATACTGTCAAAAAATGGCTCAAAAATCCCCTTTGAAAATCTTTGGATTGTGCTGGAGAAGACTTTATGCAGTGGTCTGACTCTCCATTATCAATACAAGATCCTGGTTAGAAATTAATGCAACTCTGGATGGAAATTAATGTTAAGACGATTTCATGTGAATGCATGGCATAACCAAAGCATAAGTTACTGATCGCAGTTCGTCTGTGCAGATCACGACTCGCGTTTCAGCAAGTTCCTGTGTTAACAGAATTTATGTACTTTACCCTGCTATAAAAGTGTTTTATTTCCGTGCACTGAAACTGATGGTTGGTCATCATCTAAACATGCTTTCGTTTCCTAAAACCTCGCCACAACACAAGCTGTGGTTTCTGTCTCAGTTTACTGCGCACAAATAAAAACCCAATATCGAATGCGATTTATTGGGTAAAGTTTTCTGCTGAAACGTTTAAAAAAAGAATTGATTTTTATTCACTTTGAATTGTTTTTAAATGAGTAGCTGCAAAAAGTTTGTTAGGAAAACTACAGGAGTTCGATTGACAAACCTGCAGTCAAATTCCAGCTAATATTTTATTATAATTCAGTTAGTTAGAATATTTGGAGACTTTTTTTTTTTACATTTTGAGGTTTTTATGTTAGTAATAAAGTAATAAAAACTCTAAAATGTGATATATATTCTCAATTTAATGTAGTTGTTTAATATTGGAAGGAAAATAATTTTAATGCTAAAAATCAATATGTTTTACATAATAAATTCCTTAAAAAAAGGTGTATTTTGATTTAATGTATAAAATATTGATCTAATTTCATGCATTTGGATGTTGTATCATACCACAAAAATCAATTTCAAATACATTTTTGTTAAAAAAATTCAGCAAAACAAAGCAGAAAAGCAATTTTTACATCTCTGCACTACCAAATTTTAAATTAAGCTTTATATTTTTATAAATAATAACATAAATCAGATCAGCAGAAATTTTTTAATTAGCTTATTGCATATATTTTGCAGTTGATGATAATTTTTTTTATATATTTAAATGTAAATGTTACATATACTTGTTTTGTAGTATGTTTTTAATACCAAAAGGGGCGCTATAACAGTAACGTAAATTAATCCCCCCGTTACTGCACTCTTACTGAATGATCTTGTGTAACAAACACATCTTGTGTTTTTGTTTTCCCTCAGGAGGTGATTGGTTCCTCGCAGTCGAGTTCTGCTCGCTCGTTTTTGGAGCTCCTCCTCCCAGCCCTGGCGAGTTTATTGCAGACTCCAGACCTCAGCTCAGAAGACGAGCTGCTCCACAGGCACTGCACCAGAGCGGGGCGAGTGCTTGACCTCCTACTTGATATCTTTTTACCATCTTGTCTTTTTTATTTCTATTTATCTGGTTATAGTTATATTTTATCGTGTACATTCATCGTGGCCTGTTATCACTTACTTTACCGCAGCTATAAATAGTAGTTCCTTTAGCACTGGGTGTTCATTCTTTACATGTCAATTATAATAAAACTGTCCTGTGTGACAACGAATGTAATTATAAAACCCTTGACGCACACACTGCTTTGTGGTGACGACTTCCTGAAGACTCTGGTGGCGAAGCAGGTGAACTCGGAGCTCTGCGTGTCTCTGGTGGAGCTTCTGCTGTTTAACAGTCAGGACTACGTCACCCCGTTATGCTCGGACTCCAGCTCTCAGCTCAGGTGTCCTAAACGTCCTTCATCCAGCTTGAGGAAGTAGTTTTAATGCAAAAAAAAAAAAAAAAGAACAACAACCAATTAGCAGGCAGAATTCAGAGCAGGAAGAAAATAAAGAAAACAAGTGAACTTGCCTTTTTTTGTTCTCGTCTTTGTGTCCTGTAGACAGACGTGCTGTGAGACGGTCCTGAAGACTCTGGAGTTGATGAGCCATCTCAAACAGCACGTAGTCGACATGGAGACCTGCTTTTATCGGATCCTGCAGGTAGAGACAGTGTGTGTGTGTGTGTGTGTGTGTGTGTGTGTGTGTGTGTGTGTGTGTGTGTGTGTGTGTGTGTGTGTGTGTGTGTGTGTGTGTGTGTGTGTGTGTGTGTTCAGCTCTTATGCAGAATGTATGGAATACTGAATGTGATTGGTGCAGGACCCGCGCATGGTGACGCCTCTGTCTCAGGCTCTCACGTCCCGACACCGAGAGCGAGTTCATGCAGCACTGCGAGTCCTGTTCGAAGCCGCTCCGCTGCCCGACTTCCCCGCCATCATGTGAGTGCACGAGCAGATCGAGGACATGACTGAGACATGTCATGAGGGAGAGAGAGATTTTTTTAAGTGTAGAAAAAAAGAATTTTTATTAATTCATAAATTGTTTACATTTTTCCCATAAATGTTTAATCATACATTTATTTTATATTTTTATATATATATATATGTGTGTGTACATAATAATTAAAAGAATAACGATTCTGTTAAACTATTCTGTAAGAGGAATATGGCTGTTAGACTTTGTGTACACACGTACGCTCATAATGTTTGTGTTTGTTTCTCTCTCAGATTAGGAGAAAGCATCGCAGCGAATAATGCGTACTGGCAGCGCGAGGGTGAGCTGAGCGTCAGAGGCAGCGGCGTTCAGGAGGACGGAGTCGCCGCGGTGAAGAACTTCACTCCGAACAGTCCGTCTCGCCAGAACATCGACAGCCTCATCGAGAAACTGCAGAGCGGCATTCAGGTTCATTTTACTTTTCATTCCTTTTTATTCGCTCGATCGCATTGTTGTTTTTTTGCAGTTATGGACCTTTTTAAAATAAATAATATTGTGGACGTTATTGTGAATTTACACCAGAGCACCGTTTAAATTCTGAAATCCGATTGGCCAGTAGGTGTGCATTATTGTCCTCATCCTCAACACCGAATGGTGAACCTCATTGTTGAGATTATTGTAAAGGTCATTGTTAAAGCCATTATAGCAGACTGTTTATATTGATTACAGTACAGATCCATTATTTAACTTTGCTCAGTATCTTCATGGGTCTTTAGATGTTTCATGGGGCGCCATCCTCAGCAGCATTGACTGTTCTCCAATCGAAAACAACTCCATCAAGCTTTAGGGTGTCAGGATAAATCAGGCAGGTCCAGAAAGAAGAAAGTGAAAGAATAGGTGCACCAGTTCTGCTTTGCATCACACCTGTCTATCACATAACCTCATGGCCTGAAGTGTGTTTGATCTTTTTCTTTTTAAAAAGATGAAAAACTAAATCATAATTGAATTCCGTCTTACTTTATAAAAAAAAAACTTACTTTATACTGTTTTTATGCACTTCATAATGTAATTTCTGTATTTGTATGTTTATTTTTACTATTTAATTTAATTTTATTCTGTTTTTTTTCTTCCAAATAAAAATGAAATTAATTTTTATTTTTATGAATTATAATAAAATAAACTATTTGTATTTTATATTTTATTTTGTATATATGTCAGGTTAAAAAAGTCCTCCTGTTTATATTGATATTTCTATTGTAGTGCAGAGACCTGAGGGATTTTACCACCTTTAATCTGTAATTTCACAGATTATATCTGTAATGAATAAAAAGTCATTTATTAATGCTGATCGTTATTATCATACATGTCTGTCTGTCTGCCTGTCTGTCTGCCTGTCTGTCTGTCTGCCTGTCTGTCTGTCTGTCTGTCTGTCTGTCTAGTAGTAGTTGTATATGCTTGAGTCGATAAGATAAGATAAGGTGAACTCATGAAAAGAAACACTTCCTGTGTCTGGTTAATAGAATTCTGCTTTTATTTTAAGTTACAGGAGCAGATCAAAGATGTTCATATGTCTGAGATTATCGACGTGTACGAACAGAAAATCTCCGCCCTGGCCGTATGTAACCTTACAGATCAGATATTTGTAGAAAAGTTTATCAAAACTATTTATTAAAAAAGTAATTAATTAAATTACAAGGAAATTAGATTATACATGAATTTGTTTCTGTATGATTCATAATTTCTTTGTCTCTCACTTAATGTGTGTGTGGGGTT
Source organism: Silurus lanzhouensis (assembly GCA_039877035.1). NCBI lineage: Eukaryota > Metazoa > Chordata > Actinopteri > Siluriformes > Siluridae > Silurus > Silurus lanzhouensis. The sequence goes on from JBCEWE010000108.1 coordinate 696,666, forward strand.
TGTGTGTATGTGTGTGGTTGGGGGGGTGGGGGGGGGGGAATGGGGGCGGTGTGTGTGTGTGTGTGTGTGTGTGTACAGTCTAAAGAAGGTCGTCTGCAGGACCTGTTGGAGGCCAAAGCTCTTGCTCTGTCTCAGGCTGATCGTCTCATCGCTCAGTACCGCTGTCAGAGAGCACAGGCTGAGGCTGAGGTGACACACACACACACACATTCTCACATACACACCTATTTTTATATCACATTGTTCTGGTGCACATCTCACGTAGCCTCAATTATTAGTTTTTTTCTAAAACCACATCACAGTTGTCTTATTACTCATACGCACACAAACACACATACATGCACGCACACACACACACACACACACACACACACACACACACACACACACACACATGCATACTTTCTCACGTCTGTCTGGTGTGAAGGCCCGGAAGCTGGCCTCCCTGCTGAAGGACACTGAGAGGAGAAAAGAAGATCTCCAGGCTGAGCTGAGCGATCAGGTGATGGAGGTGGAGAAGCTGAAGAGCGACAGTCAGCAGCTCCTACAGCACAACAGCCGTCTGCAGGCCGTGTCTGACGAACACCAGAACCTGAAGAGCACCTACAACCAGCTGCTAAGCAGGTCGGTAACTCTTACAGGAACTCTTGCGATACTCAGGTTGCCGAAACCTTAAGGTTCTTGACTCAATAACAGTGCCACCTTGGTTCATCTCCAGGTACAGTAAGAGTGAAGTGATGTTGAAGGAGCTCCAGGCCACCCACATCTCCCTCACGCAACAGGCCGAATCCCTGAGGAAGAGCAACGAGGGGCTCAGGCTGCAGCAGGAGAGGTCAGTCAGTGGTCACCAAAAATCTCCATCACACTGTTGTGTGAAACATGAGGTTCTTTAGGAAATACAATGAAGAAGAGAAAAAAACTTTAACCACGAAAGAGCCAAAATTAAAACCACCTTTCACATCTTCAGCTCTTTGGAGGAGAAATTACCACATACAATCCGGGGGTGTACAATATAAATAAATATAGATATACTTTATATAAACACCTACGCATACATGACGTAATGAAGTCTAGTAGGTTGGACACGTGCACGTTTAGAGTGCATTCTTTCATTGCCTGATTGAGTTTATTTTTTAGAATGATCACAAAATTCAAGATATGGAGAAGAAAATGTGTACGTTAATCAGTATCGCACGAAAAGTTTATAAAAAAAAACTATTATAGTTTTTATATTATAGTATTATTTTGCTTGGTAACAGCCAAAATAATTAATTATTCTATCTGACTAATCAAACGTAAGAATTTCACTTTCAGGTTGTCGTCAGAGCTGCAGCAGAAGGAGGAGAAGATCTCCGGGATGGAAGCTGAAATGCAGGAGAAACGTGACACTATAGCAGGTGAGGAAACGTGTGTGATTTAATCCCCCGTTCTGAAGTTCAGAACGGTTTTTCTTTAAGCTGTGACTGTAGAAGAGTCAGCAGCGTGACCCTGACCAGGCCGTTACTAAGGATGAACGCTGTAAATGCATCGTGCAGCCCTGACACCTTCACCATCACTTCATTTTTTTCATCTAAAACATCTGCATTCGACTTAAAAACCGCTGCTTTGTGTCTATTTCAGAACTGCAGGCCGAGGCGAGGAGGCAGGAAGAGCAGGCTGGAGAAATGGAGGAGAACATCAACACACTGCGGAAGGAACTCGCCAAAACCGAGCAGGCCAGGAAGGATGCCAGCATCAAGGTGGGAGCAAAGAAGGTTTATCCTGAGCACCTGTATGAAAGAGTCGTTGCGTTTCTGTGGATCATCTCGAGCGTTTTTTCTCCGCAGGCCTCGTCTTTGGAGCTGCAAAGATCTCAGCTGGAGTCTAAACTGCAGAAGAGGGAGGAGGAACTGGGCAAGCACACGCAGATGATCGCCATGATCCACAGCCTGAGCAGCGGCAAACTAAAGAGCGACGCCACAGCCAACCTTTCTCTGTGACACACACACACTCACACACACACACACACTCTCACTGTATACATAGCCAGATTTATGGATTTCCAAAGTAATGGCACCCTTTGAAAGGCACTTGCCACACACACACACACACACACTACTCATGATGAACTCGGGTTACTAATACAAACTGATATAAATCATTTAAATTAAAACATTTTTTAATCTAAGATCCAGGTAACTTATTGCGTTTTTGTGTGTTTTGTTTTCGTCCTATTCCCACACGTCACTCATCTCCCCTATCACGTTTTAAATAAATAAATAAATGAACTTTTCATTCATTTCTCTGCATTCCAAAACGATTTATTACGATTGCAGCGGAATCCGATTTCGGTTCAATTCAACACAATGCGATACGATGCAGTGGAAAAAAAACAAGATGCTCCGCAATTCACTAGGGTCCAGACAAACTTCTGTTTAGACAGACATCAAATCATCTATTTACTTTATTACGTGCCTACTGACTTCTAACGGATAGTCTTTTTACAAACAGGCCTCTGTAGTGCGAAATGAAAAGATGAAATAAATCCAGATGTTCTTTTCCTGTTCTTTTCCTGTCGTGTGCAGGAATGTAGAGAAAATCGGTCACCAATTATTGGTCACTTACTAAATAATAAAAGTGACCAATGCTAATTTCTATCTGATGCTCACTTTAAAAAAAAAAATCGATGCATCACATCTTTAACTTTTATCCCTGTTTCCAACATTCAGAGAATCAATTACATGTCCTGCCAGTAGGTGTCGCTGTGCCCAACGGTGACATGTAAACTCCTTTTTATGATACAAAAAAATGAAAATTAAACTGAAACAAATCCGCCAAAAGTACTTGATATAGTTGAGTGCAAAAGTTTGCACACCCCAAATAAGAAATAAAACATTTCTGGAAATAAGTGGTCGTTTTTTGAGGTCAAACTCTGCTGAGTTTATTGTGTTGTAGTGCAGGAGTGATCTGTGAAAGTGCAGTTTCTATTTAATTCAGTGAGCTGATGATTGACAAGCAGGCCTGGAATGATGGAATGAACAGGCTTTACTCGTTTTCGTTTCTGTAACTCTACTCTTCCTGATGGCCATCATAGAATTCAGTAGAAATCTTTCTGCTCTGAGGTTTTTTTTTTCTTTCTTTTTTGAAAGTTTGCAGACTGTAATAAAAAGCACACTGTTTATAAACACGAATTTATTTGGTTTACACTTAAATGTACACAAATATAATAAAAAATAATTTTATCTTTACATTCTATACACATTTGAAGAAGCTCCTTCATAAACAATAAAAACATTTAAACTTCAAAGCACTTTTCAAACTCATTTCAGAGATATCACTTATAGTTTTTTTGTGCGCTGAAACGGGTGCATTAACAATATTTACCTGTTTATTATTATTTATTAGTTTATGGCATATTTCTTGTAGAAAAAAAAACAAAAACAGACCTTCAACTATGATAAATCATCTCTGATCAAAAGATGAATAGAATTAGGAGAGGATCTGAGTCCTGGCTTCATTCAGGTAACTCCAGTCAGTGGTCAAAGCCCTGAGATGTTTAGGGCTTTTTTTTGCCCTTGTTGGTGGCAAACAGAGACCATGGAAACACCTTCTCTCTCTTTTCACTATTTGCTTGATGTTCCTTCATGCACAGTCATACAAAACCAATAAAGTGCTACGGCAGATCTCGGTCTTGGAGTAAACTCTGTTTCACAGATTGTTCAGGGACTGCTTGTAATTCAGGGCTTTGTTGTTGCTCTCTGCTGATGGCTGAATTTCTCTCTGTAGAAACTCTGTTTGGTGCTATAAAGAAAAAGATCAGGACTGTTAGCCCACAATAATGGATAACACAATTTATAACTCATCAGTTCTGCAGTCATTTATGAATGTATTTGTGTAGAGTGGAAAGATCTAAACACTTGTACTTTATAAAATTCTGTCTAAGTTAAATTTCTTCTTTCTAAGTGCAAGAAATTACAAACAGCTCACTACAACATCTATATATAAGATTTTGGTGTCCTGTAGAGTGAGTATGGAGTTATTTTTACATTTCTGACTCAATACTCAGCAAATGTACAATTACCATATTGTCATTAACTTTGATTTGATTAAAAATTAGATTTGTCCACATTACAGGAAAAGGAAGTGACCTCACCGTTTTCACCTCGATTCTTCCGTCGCCAAAATATTACGCCAGCTATGATAATTATGAGAAGTAGAACACCAAGAGCAATTCCAACTCCAGTACCAACATGGTGACTCGCTGTTATAAAGATACAATAATCTTCATTATAGTGAAGTAAATTGATTTAAAATTAAAATATCAAGCTGATATTTTCATATTTTATACATTATTAATGAAAGGAACTGGAGAGGAACATCACCTGATGTAATCTTCAGTGAGGTTTCCACCATATATCTGGACTGTGCAGTAGTTCTTTCACATATGTATGTTCCTGTATCTTCAGCGCTCCCCAGATTGTGGATTGTAACAGTTCCATCGTGCGCCAGGTGCAGCGTTTTCCCCCTCCACTGATCTTTGATGGTAGATTGCTGTGTTGTTTGGCTGTAACTCAGATTGATAAAAGATTCACCAAACCACAGAGTGATGTTTCCAGCGTTTTCCTTAGAGACAGGACAGTGAATAGTGGCGTCCTGTCCTGGATAAATCTCAGCACTCTCTGCAAAACCAGAACATGATTGTTAAAACTGCTCTGGTTCATTAGATCAGGTGTTTGAGGAAAATTTGGATGGTATTGAATGCTGTGTTGGAGGTGATAAGAAGTTGGAGGAGATGTTGGATGAGATGATAAGAAGTTAGAGTAGGTGTTGGATGAGGTGTTTGATAGTATTGGATATGTTGAAATGTTGGATGGGATGTTGTGTTGACGATGTTGGATGAGATAATAAGAAGTTGGAGGAGGTGTTGAGATGTTGGAAGAGATGATAAGAAGTTGGAGGAGGTGTTGAGATGTTGGATGAGATGTTGTGTTGACGATGTTGGATGAGATGTTGTGTTGACGATGTTGGATGAGATTATAAGAAGTTGGAGAAGGTGTTGAGATGTTGCATGAGATGTTGCATGAGATGTTGTGTTGACGATGTTGGATGAGATGATAAGAAGTTGGAGGAGGTGTTGAGATGTTGGATGAGATGTTGTGTTGACGATGTTGGATGAGATGTTGTGTTGACAATGTTGGATGAGATAATAAGAAGTTGGAGAAGGTGTTCAGATGTTGGATGAGATGTTGTGTTGAGATGTTGGATGAGATGATAAGAAGTTGGAGGAGGTGTTGAGATGTTGGATAAGATGTTGTGTTGACGATGTTAAATGAGATGTTGTGTTGACAATGTTGGATGAGATAATAAGAAGTTGGAGAAGGTGTTCAGATGTTGGATGAGATGTTGTGTTGAGATGTTGGATGAGATGATAAGAAGTTGGAGGAGGTGTTGAGATGTTGGATGAGATGTTGTGTTGACGATGTTGGATGAGATGTTGTGTTGACAATGTTGGATGAGATTATAAGAAGTTGGAGAAGGTGTTCAGATGTTGGATGAGATGTTTTGTTGAGATGTTGGATGAGATGATAAGAAGTTGGAGGAGGTGTTGAGATGTTGGATGAGATGTTGTGTTGACGATGTTGGATGAGATAATAAGAAGTTGGAGGAGGTGTTGAGATGTTGGATGAGATGTTGTGTTGAGATGTTGGATGAGATGATAAGAAGTTGGAGGAGGTGTTGAGATGTTGGATGAGATGTTGTGTTGACGATGTTGGATGAGATAATAAGAAGTTGGAGGAGGTGTTGAGATGTTGGATGAGATGTTGTGTTGAGATGTTGGATGAGATGATAAGAAGTTGGAGGAGGTGTTGAGATGTTGGATGAGATGTTGTGTTGACGATGTTGGATGAGATGTTGTGTTGACAATGTTGGATGAGATAATAAGAAGTTGGAGGAGGTGTTCAGATGTTGGATGAGATGTTGTGTTGAGATGTTGGATGAGATGATAAGAAGTTGGAGGAGGTGTTGAGATGTTGGATGAGATGTTGTTTGACGATGTTGAATGAGATGATAAGAAGTTGGAGAAGGTGTTGAGATGAGGTGTTTGATGATGATTTGGATGGGGTGCTAATGGGGTGTGGGATGAAACCTTGGATTGGGTGTTGAGGTGTTTGATGAGATTTTTACCTTTTCTCAGGCTGGCAGTAAAAATCTTCTCCTCGGTGCTGATGGAGCAGATGTACGTAATGTTCTCTGTGACAGACTGGGGGAAAACACTGCTCACTGAGAACAGACCCTCTTTATCCTCAGTTGTCTTTACAGAAGACCCTACTGGGCTTTCATCTCTGTACCAGGAGATACCGGGTTTCGGGTAAACGTCTTTCGCACCGCAGGAAATTCCTTCGTTTGTCTTTTTTAAATCCACCTGTTTAAGTGGCACTAAAAAAGATAAACATGAATCAAATGGCAAATGAAGATGAAGGGAAGAAAAAATCTTCAATCTCCTGGTTCATGAAATAATAAAGCATAAAACCCTGCTCCATAACCCCACGAGTCCAATCCATCCAATCTCACTCGTCTAACTAACAAGTTTCACTTTTCTATGACTTGTTTGATCTTCATGAATCGTAACAGAAAATAAGAACCAATAAAAAATAAGAACTTTAGCTTCAAGTGAAACTTTCATCAGGGTTCAAACATCATCAGCAAATATCAAAGCAACGATTGACAAAGTGGGCGTGTCTGTAAATCTCAATATCTTTACTTAATCATGAATGTATGGTGAGTTGACACGGTTTCTGAAGAAAAGAACAAAAATCTCATTCCAAAATCCCAAAAGAATATCAGAAGTCTTTTTAAAGTGATCATCCCTCCACCATCGCCATCACGACTGTAGTAATACACTGTGTTCGGTTTTCACAGTGTAACCGAACATCTCCTGAGATGAGAACCTGAGAACTTTTTGTGGTTTCTTCAGATGCAGTTTTGCAAACCTGTGTCATGCTCCATATTCTTTATGGAGGGAAAAGCTGCCTTCCTGACCACCTTGAAGGAAAGCTGGACTTGCTCTCGACCTTATTATTATACTTACTGAGGCATGAAGGTTACTTGATGTAGCTTTGAGGGTTTTCCTTTAAATACTTTGACCTTTAGCTGAATTTTGGCAGAATACTGAAAAATTATTAACCTTTTTGAAGGCTCTACATTTCGAAACAATCCATAGCACCGTTAAAAACAAAGCCAGGTCATTTGGAGATGGTCTTATGACCCTTTATAGACTGATGAGCAGAAACAGTCAGGAAAGGGTTATAAGGCCATTTCCAAACGATTTGCGATTGCACTGAGAAGGATTGTTTAGACATGGTACTTCCCTGAGGTCCCTTCTTCTTGGCAGGATATAGACACTCCTCAGTGCTCCAGAGCACCAAACTGCCAAAAGATCTGCTTTTCTAGACCTACTCCCAATGTGTGGTGCTAAACTAATCTCATGCATTTTATCAGCAACATCTGGATGTTCCACCATTTAACAAAACAAAAACGGATATGTTTGACGTGTCAAACAACCAGAAAGTAAAGAAACAGCGATGGATTAAAATTTTTTCCGGATTTGTGTAGAAGTAGCACAGGAGGAATAAAAGCCGTGCTCTGACAGAACCATATTTCACCTCACCCTTGATTATTTTACTGTAACAGCAGCACACACACTGATTTATTCCACGTCTCGTACCTCTGACTTTCAGCGAGACGAACTGTTCCTTGTTATCAGAGTCCGTTGCGGTGTAGCACTTGTATCTGCCCTCGTCTTTAGGCCTGATCTTTCTGAGCATCAGTGAGATGTTTCCTTGAGGGATCTGATCCTGGAACAGAGACGTCCGGTCTTTAAAGTCGGCGTCCTGGTACTCCAGTTGATCTGCTTTTTTGAAGAAGGAATGGACGGTTTTTCCCTCTTTTTCCCAGTGGATGATTCCATTATATTGGGATGTACAGGGCAGAACGCAGACGCTGGTCGAGACGCAGGTCACTGTGACGTCTGTATGAGTAAAACACCAAAATGATTCAACGTTCTACACAAAACAAAGGCAGGAGACTGACGAGTAAAAACCCTGAGAATGTGAAGAATGCAGCAAACAAATTCATCATACCAAAGGGCTTAAGTATCAATCACACACCTCGAAACAGAATCAAACTCATTTCATAGATATGACACATAGTGTGTGTGTGTGTGTGTGTGTGTGTGTGTGTGTGTGCGTGATCCATTTCTTATAAATCATTTGCTCACTCATGTCAAAGTTCAGGAAATTTCAAAACTTTGGTAGAAATTTAATTCAATACAATTTAACTAGAAAGAACAAAAAAAAAAGAAAAATTATTTTCCTAGTATAGAAATAATTCATATTTAATCTCGAGATTTTTAATCCCTATCAGGAGTTTCAGTTTATAGACCGCACAGATTATTAAAGAATATTTGATAGAGATAATTTCTCTCTCTCTCTCTCTCTCTCTCTCTCTCTCTCTCTCTCTCTCTCTCTCTCTCTCTCTCTCTCTCTCTCAGCTGTTCATCAGACAAATGAGAAACTCTGTGTGTTATTTGGAGCTGATTGATGATCTCACTGACAGTGAGACAGAAACATCTAATACAGTTTGAAGGTTCTACTCACCCGCTCCGGTGCTCAGTGACATCGACCAAAACAGCACAAACGTCCAAATCAGCCGCTTCATGATGTTCAGAACTCCTGAGCACTGAGTACTGATTGTTACTTTCTTTTCTCTTTTCTTTTAATTTCCTGTTGTCAAAAAGAATGAAGGAATCGGACCAGTTATACGGCATTGCATTCCAAGGCGAAGGTCATGTGTTCCAGCAGATTATCACTGATTAACTCACTGGAGATAACGTGTGGGGGACGGAATGAAGTCCTACTTTTATTATGAAATATAAAACTATATAGAGTATAAAATCTCAGTAATTATGTTCTGTATAATTAATATCAGTGCTCTTTTTAAACCATTTAAGGAACACGATCTCCAGCGATGGTGAGATGAAGGTGTGGTGAACCAGCTCGAATTCTGAATTATATTTATTATAATATTAATGAATTTAGATAAACACTTTACTGCCAAAAGTATTGGGACACCCGGTCATAAGTCTGGTATGTGATTTTTGAGCATTTCATTCCACATTTAGTCCCAATTTGCTCCTATAACTCCCTCCATTCTTCTGGCAAGATGTTCCACCAGATTTTGGAGTGTGCTTATGGATTTTTTGTTCATCAGATTGTTGCATTAAAATGGTCTAGTGTGAGTTTTTCAGATGCTCCTGATCACGACAGTTTATACTGATCGCAAAAATCTCTCGACTTCCTCCATGTGATGAGCTCCAGGACCAGAGTTCTCCAAACCAGGTTACATTCATAAAAAAAAAAAAAACTATTTTCTCAATGAATCAATCAGTGAGTTCATGAAAAAACAGATGAAAAAAATAATCACATCAATGATAAACAATAAATACGACCAAAAATGGATAGAAAATATGAGGTCATTGTTTAATGAATAAAAGTGAAGCTAAATTGTGTTCTTTTGTAGAAAAATATTTAGATCTTATCGTTGATTATTTTACTATAACACGAGCACACAAGGGGCTTTATTCTTTCTCTAAAACCTCTAATTCTGCCCATGGAAATGAGTTAATGACAGAAACACAGAACGCCATGATTTTTCAATACCATTATATTTATTAATGTTTTCAAAAATAAAATTGACAGTAGATAACAAACGTTTTTTGTAACATTTCTGCATAATTTCATCAGAAATTCTTCCCACCAGCAAGTCGTGTGTTCAGCTCCAGCACCACTAAGCTGCCACTGCTGGGCCCTTGGTTAAGGCCCCTGAATCCTCTCTACACCATTATGTCTGATGCCAAATTTACTTACAAGCTGGAAACAAGTGAAAGCCTTAAACAGAGTGTCAAGCACCTTCTGCGATTCTCCACAATGGTGTCAAAACCGTGACCTTTGAGCTGCATCTTCATCTCCAGGAAGAGGGTGAAGTCCACAAATCTGGTGAGTAACGTGGGTGCGGAAGTGAGATCGTAGTGTGGATTGTTCTCCGACGGTCATCGTGCATGAGCTGTTTTGATAATTTTAGGCCGTTGAGCTCTTTGCAGGTCTTTCTGATCTCTCGTCGTCTTCCAGTGATGTTCTTCCATTCTTGAAGCGCGCATGCAGCTCGAAACACCTCAAATGACTCGTCGCAGCGTCGCCGCATGTCGCGTACGTCACGTCAAACGTCTTTGTGGCAGATTTATCCAGCTCACTTTGGAATCACTCTGGTTCCATTATCTCCATTATGATCCTCTAAGCTGGTTCTCTGTGGGCTCTGCCATTGGATGAACATGCATCAGTGCTTTGGTTTTCTCCAGAAAGAGGTTCTAACTTGACTTCTTCGTAGACTTGATTTTCTCTTGAGTTCTCTTGATTTCTGTTGTTCCGTCCTGGAAAAGAAAGATCATACACAGAGAACGTGACTGTTACAGCATACTGTAAAGAAACTCGTAAAAAAATGTCCAGCTCTACATACTGACTGTTACAAAGCACTGACACTGGAGACTCCTTCCATAAATGTTAAATAAACATCTTACAAACCAGTTCACTGCATATCAACGCTTAGAGTCTGTGGTTAATCCCTTTACTGTAACTGTAAATAAGCTGTTGCTATAGAAACCATAACATTTACACATCATAGACATCACAGGAAGTGATCTCACCATGTGATCTTCTGCATTGACAGTAGATCATTATAATAATGATGGAAAGGATAGGAACAGCGGCACCCAAAACTTCAGCGATTCCGTTATTGTGGAGATCTATAACAAGAAATTACACATTTTATATAATACAGAAATATAAAAGACAAAACTGCTCAATATATCCACCATTAAAGCTGTGAAGGTCTTTGAGCATCACCTGATATGATGTGCACGGAGGTTCGCACCACCTGAGTAATGGACTGTTCAGTAAACATCTCACAGGTGTAGTTTCCTGCATGTTTGTTCATGTCCAGGTCGTAAAGCGTGACGTTACCGTCATGTGCCAGATGGACACTTATTCCTGACCAATTAATGGAGATGTTAGTTTGGTGTGACTCCAGAATGGTGGAAGACTCTCCAAATCTCAGGGTGATGATGTAATCTCCAGCATCTCCATGAGCGACAGGACAGCAAATTCTAGCGTCCTGTCCTGAATAAATGTCCACTTTGTCTGAAAAAATTGAAAATGTTTGTTAAAGTTCTGCTCGTGCTTTCGCATGTAAGTGATGATTCAGCTGGAGGTGTGAGGTGTTCCAGGGAGTTCGTACGAGTGCAGATCGAGATAAAGTAGTGCCAGAAGAATACATTTATTTACATGAGGGAGGGAAAAGAGATTTAGGTCACGTTTCAGCGAATAATGAAGCTGTTGAGGTCGAACTCCTGCTGCTGTTTTTTACTCGATTCCTCACTGAACCTCCAGCCAATCACAATCCAGCATTCAGAATATAATCTGTATTTAGATCACATGATGCTGAAGTGTTGGATATGGTGTGTGATGTTCACCGTGTCTCAGGCTGGCGTTGTAAGTTTGGCTCTTGTCCTCGAAGCTGAAGGAGCAGGAGTATTCGGTCTTCCGTTTGAGTGACTGATCTGTGTTTCTGTCACGTTCATTTTTCTTATAGTTGAAGTTGCTCATCAGTGAGAACAGACCCTGTGTGTCTGTTGTTATAGTTGTCATGTTCGTCATTTTCTCACTGATCTTCTCCTGATTTTTGAACCAAGAGATTATTGGTTGTGGGTAAACATCACTTGCGTTGCAGGTAATTTGTTCATCATTGAGTTTAATTTCCACTCTTTTGATTGGGGCTGAAAGAAAAAGGCACAAACAAATGAACTTCTGTAGTCATTTCTCTATTTGAGAAAATTGTACTATGACCCTCTAAAGCATTTTTAAATACTTCATCCCTCCATTCATGATCTCACCCTTCACATGCAGATGTATAATCTCTTTCAGTTGCTCAGATCTGGAGAACGTGTAGCAGGTGTAGATCCCCTCATCTTCAACCCTGACCTTTCTGAGCAGCAGTGAGACGTTTCCCTGAGAGATCTGATCCCTGAACAGAGACGTCCGTCCACGGAAATCCACATCCTGGTTCTCCAGATGATCAGAATTATTGTCAAAAATATGGACTGCATTTTCTTTTCCGACTTTGTTCCAGTGGATGATGATGATGTGATGCGTGGAGTTGCAGGGAAGCAGGCAGTCAGCGGTGAAAAAGCAGGTGACTGTGATTTCTGGGTGAATTAAAGATGAAAAATGACCATCAGCAAATTCTTTACATTTTTACCAAATTTTTAAACCAAAATAATCCCCTGGAACAGCAGGTCTCAAACATGAGCTCTTCAAGGTGTCACAGTAGCGATCATTGTGTTTTCGTCCAAAGTTTCTCTATTTTGGTGTCTGTGAAGATACAGCTGATGTACTTTGCCAAATGGACATGCTCCTAGATGCATTGTGGCTCTTCAGTATGCATTTTAAATAAAGCAATTAATTTGAAGCCTCACAATAAATCCAGTTATAACATTTTTTTTTTAGAGGAACCAACACTGTCATAAAGTTTCTACTCACCTCCTGCAATGGTCAGTGGCATCATCCAAAAGAACACAAAAGTCCAAATCTCCTGCTGCATAATGATCCCTAAAGTTCTGATTTTCTAGTCTAAAAAGAATTAAAGTTTAATCTCAAAAACTTTTCATTTTTCAGTTTTGAAAATAAGTTTTAGTACAGCGTTATTTCACAGCACAAATGATTAAATAATATTTAATAGAGATAATTCCTCTCTCTCTCTCTCTCTCTCTCTCTCTCTCTCTCTCTCTCTCTCTCTCTCTCTCTCTCTCAGCTGTTCATCAGACAAATGAGAAACTCTGTGTGTTATTTGGAGCTGATTGATGATCTCACTGACAGTGAGACAGAAACATCTAATACAGTTTGAAGGTTCTACTCACCCGCTCCGGTGCTCAGTGACATCGACCAAAACAGCACAAACGTCCAAATCAGCCGCTTCATGATGTTCAGAACTCCTGAGCACTGAGTACTGATTGTTACTTTCTTTTCTCTTTTCTTTTAATTTCCTGTTGTCAAAAAGAATGAAGGAATCGGACCAGTTTTTCAGCATTGCATTCCGAGGCTGAGACGAAGGTCCAGCAAAAGTTTTGTAACACACCTACAGATGCCTGCACGCACAGTCACAGGAAGCACCCCATCAAAATCTGCAAAGATCTCCGTCAGTGTGCTGTGGATGACCAGTCCTTCACGTCGAGGATCATTAACCGTGATGTAATATAGTGGAAGATCTCATCATCTCCACGCCCGATAAAGGCGAGGCAGGTTTCACTATTTCCCTATGGGTGATTATTAGACTGGTTGCTGCAGCACTGGTGGGCAAACACATCTTATCTACCCTCACCCTCAGCACTGGAGCTCCCCAGGGTTGTGTTCTAAGCCCCCTGCTGTACTCACTGTACACATATGACTGTGTGGCCACTTCCAACTCCACCACCATCATCAAGTTTCCTGACGACACTGTTGTGGTGGGCCTGATCTCCAACAACAGGGAGACGGCCTACCTACAGGAGATTAAAAACCTGAAGAGATGGTGCCAGGAGAACAATCTTCTCCTAACCATCAGCAAGATTAAGGAGTTGATAGTGGACTTAAGCATGAAGCAGGAGCGGTCATACCAAACACTAAACATCAACGGGACCCCAGTGGAGAGAGTAGATAGTTTCCAGTACCTAGGTGTTCACATCACACAGGATGTCTTGGTCCTGTCACATTAACACCCTGGTGAAGAAGCCCAGCAGCATCTATACCATCTGAGACACTTAAGGGACTTCAAATTTCCCTCTCAGGTGCTAAAGACTTTCTACACCTGCTCCATTGAGAGCGTTCTGACAGGTAACATCACTTCCTGGTTTGGGAACATCACCATGCAGGACTCTCCAGAGGGTGGTGCGTTCAGCTAAATCTACCATCCACACCGAGCTCCCTGACCTGCAGGACATCTACAGCACGCGGTGCCGGACCAGGGCCAGGAAGATTGTGAAGGACCTCAGCCATCCAAACTATGGACTCTTTTCTTTGTTGTGTTCAGGGAAACGCTTCTGCTCCTTAAAAGAAAACACAGAGAGAATGAGGAGGAGCTCCTGGCCATTCGGAGTTTAAACCAGGAAACACTCATGATCTAAAACTGGACCTCTCTCTCCATCTTCACTCATTTCTTCACACTTTTTTTTGCACTATGACACTTTAATCTCTTTACTGTCACTTTAACTCTGGACTTGAACTGCACAATGCCACTTTATACCACATCACACTGCACATGGACACTTTAACGACAATCACTAAATTACTTTAAGATGTACTGTAAATATCTGCCATGCGCATCCATGTAAATACATATATTTTATATAGTTTATACTTTTTATTTATCTACCTTTTTTTGGTTTTATTTTTATCCTTAATTCTACAACTTTTATGCTTAAATGCCAGACAGTTGTAAAAAGCACTTCACTGCATGTCGTACTCTCTTTGTATGTGTATGTGAGAAATAAAATTTTATTTGATTGATTTGAGACACAGCTCCCCCTGTGGTCGATTTTAGCTAATACACTTAAAATATACTACACACGAACACATAGAAGGACAGCTCCCCTTCTGGTCTATCATAGTTAATACACCGAAACACACACACACACACACACACACACACACACACACACACACACACACAGTGTGTGATAGCGCCCCCTGTGCTCTATCATAATACACATTACGACTTTTCTTCTTCTTCTTCAATATAAAAAAAACAGAAAAATATCAAAACACAGATGTAAATATTAGTAAAACTGTAGATGTTTAATCATAAAATAAGTTCTTTTTGTTTAAAAAATAAGAATTATACATAAAAATCATTTTTCACAGAATGTATTAAAGTAAAAATCCCGTGTTGTTGTTGAGATAATCCACATGCAGGTCAGTTTCTGCTCTCGGTTCCTCAAGGTGTTTGTGCAATTGCAGAAGATGGAGGTTGGAGCATAGTGGGTAAGGCATTGAAGGTCATAAGTTAAAATCCCAGTCCTGGGTCCCTGAGTAAGGCCCCTATCTCCATAACTGCTCAGTTGTATAAATAAGTGACTCTGGATGAGAGCATCTGCTGAATGCCATGAATGTAAATGTAGAAAATGCAACCTTGTGGTTCTCCTCACGTGTTCCCCTCTTTAGTTGGATCAGGATTTAAACGGCTTCCTTCTGTTATTTCTTTGCTCTTGTTTACAGAAACTGTAAATCACAGACACGTGTCACTTCCTGCATCTGTTCACATTTGACTCTTATTTACTTTCTTTAATTCATGAATGATTTCTTTACCTTTGACCTCCCGGGAATATCGGGCCGTTCCTGCGCCTGCAGTTTGTCTGAACTTGTCTACAGAGAAGAATCAAAACTCGATTATTATTTAGCCAAAAACATGAATAATGTAAATATAATTTATTCTTCATTTCGAGGCTTTATTTCCTCACTTTGTAATTTCGTTATTGCTACTATAACAGCTACAGTGATGAGGATGGTGGCGAGAACGACGATGACAGGAATCCACAACGGTGTGTGGCTTTTTGTCTTCAGATCTTTATCTAGAGGAAAAGAAAAAATCATGAATTCCATCTGTGAGAAGGAAAAAACTCGTTTCTAAATCGTGCTTCTGCTCCTTCTTACAAAAATATTCACTATAAGTTACACTTAAAGGCTTAAGGTTTGTGGACACGAGTATAAACAGCATCACATTTATTCTCCATTCACTGTTATGATGAGCTCCACTTTTCTGGGAAGATGTTCCACTAGATTTTGTGGAGGTTTTGTTGTGCTTCATTTAGTCAAAGGGTGTTAGTAAAGTCAGGTACTGATGTATTGTCATGTTGGAACAGGTTTGGGTCTCTTAGTTCAAGTGAAGGAAAAAATGTGATGCTCAATTGTGTGTATGTGTGTGTGTGTTTGCGCGTGTGCGTGTGTGTGTGTGCGCGCGTGTGTGTGTTTGTGCGTGTTACTGAACAGCCTGGAGTTATGTCATGTCGTCTCTTTCATGTGCCACTCTGTGATTTTGTTTTGGTCTGTATTGTGTATCGGACGTGCCGTTTTTTTTTTTTTTTCGCTTTTTCTCTGAGAAAATTACAGACTGAACTCTAAATATTCATTTATTATTATTATTTAATATTTTATAATTGTCTTTTTATTATTTTATTACTATTATTATTTATTTGCTTTCATGCACTAATAATTATTATTCAAAATTTTTTTTGTTATTATTTTAATATAATTATTTTTTATTTATTTATTTATTTTATTATTATTATTATTGTTATTATTATATTTTATTATTGTTGTTTTATGATAAATATTTTATTTATTTATTATGTATATCTTTATAAAAGTATTATTATTATTATTATTATTATTATTATTATTACAGCAATTAGTTCAGGTCACATGACCACTGATTACATTTCACTCCGTAATTTAAAACAATCTGATGATCTACTGTACTTTCAGGACCGGGTGCAGTAACAGTGACCCTGGTGTGTCCTACGCAGTTCCTCTGGAGCGCTGAGATGTTACAGGTGAACTCTCCCGTGTGTTCCAGGCTCCGGGCACCGAGCAGTCTCAAGGATCCGTCTCCTGCCTGTAAGAACTGGGGTTCGAGCAAAGCCGTGACGTTCCAGTGGTTGGAGATCCGCTGCGTCCTGCTGTCGTAGGTGCTGATTTTGCTGGACATGTCTGCTCTTCTGAAGGACCAGGTTAATGTAAAGTTTCCCAGGTTCCAGGGGCTTCTGCAGGGGATGGTGAGGTTCTGACCTTCAGAGGAGTTTATTTGGCTCCAGGTGGAGACTGTTTCGAGCTTGGATGTGATCGTGACGTTGTTGTGAACTGAGAAAAAGCAACAAACATGTAAAATCAGGACTTTAGAAGTAACATCTCTGCAAACATTTGAATTCTTTAAAAGTATTTATGGATTTAAATGTAAAAAATTCCCATCTTTTTTGTGTGCTTTTTTTTCATCTCCAGACCAATCAGGACATAAGCCAGTGAGAAACATAAAGAGGGAAACCTCATGAGGCTTAGAGATGATGATGTATTTGTCTGGTGATCAGACCTGTCTCAGACAGTGATGCGGTCCACATCTGATCAGCAGAGGACGAGTTGATGGTACAGACGTAGGTGAGGCTGCTTTGGTTAACAAGCTTCTTCAGTTTGCTCTCCACACTGTACAGCCCCTTGTTGTCGGACATTATTCTTGTGGTGTATTTGAGTGTCTCGCTGGGCGTGGCTGAATCGGTGGACCAGGAGATGTAAGGATGGGGGTAAACATCGCTCGTGGAGCACATCACCTCCTCATAACCGCTCAGACGAGTCATCTGAATATCCACGGAGCGAATAGGGGCTGGAATAAACAGAAGAAGATGAGAACATGGTTAGATGTTGGTAAGAACATGTCTTTTTTAACTCTATAGTGATGGAAGGAGTCTCCAGTGTCAGTGAACGTATTGGATTGGTGAACGGAATTAAAAGACCCGAGTCGCTAGGATGGATAGATGTAACTTTCCTCTTAATGAGAGGAATTAAAGTGACTCACCTTCTACTCTAAGTGTGACAAAGAAGTAGTCTGTTCTTTCCTTCTTTGTCACTTGACACCTGTAGCGCCCCCTGTCGTTTAGGTCGCATCGATGCAGGAGGATCGACGCGTTGCCGAGCGACAGCTCAGGAACCGAAACAGACGCCCTGTAGTTCTCCATGTTTGGTGTCTGAGGATAAATCTGGACATCCTGCTTGAACCAGCGGACCTCGTCTTCACCCGAAGGGGTGAAGCTACAGGGAAGGAGGCAGTCCTCAGAGTACTGACACGTTACAGTCACATCTGACAGAAGACAAATACAGATATCAGGGTTGAAGCTCTGAAAGACTTTCAGTTTCTAAATCTAATCCTCTACACACGAGCCATCTTTCAGCTCAGGATTAGTGAGAATCGGCTGGAAATCAAAAACGGAATTACTCTCGTCTACATTCCTGAATTCTTTCTTCAAGGTCTTGGAACAAAATTACAGGTTTTGGGTGTGAAAAAATAATAGTATCCAATATCGATATCAGGTTTCACTGTGATATATGACAAAAAGACTCAGTGGAAATACAATGGAGTGCAAAAATGTGTGCACCCTCAGGAAAATATACAATACAGAACAATCGAGATCCAACGTGGAGACCACGAGGTTTCACACTGGCACCTGAGAGACTAGTGATAAAATAAGGATTAGATATATGATGTTGGATTCAGGAGTCTCTCAAAGTCTCTTTCAGTTACAGAGCTCCTGGGTGGAATTATTTATTTATTTAAAGGTTCCCTTATGAGCTCCTGTACGGACATGTCTTCACACTGTGTTCCAACCGGTTTTCTTCGACATGTAAAGACCTTAACTTTTTCTACACCTTTGACCTCACCCTCAGCGTTTCCATTTGCTTTCGTCAGAAAGCAGGTGAGAAGCACGCAGGTCCAGACGTGTGCAGCAGTTCTCATCGCCGACGTCACTGTGAACACGAGGACCAGAGGTGTTACTACACATCATCTCAGAAACCTTCATACAAACTTCTGTAATGTACAAAATGATAAGATTGTACTCATCACATTCACAACTTAATATTTAGCTTTTTGGAAATGATCTATAAAAATATTTAGCAGCTCAGAGGAAACAATCATCAACAATTAATTGTTCTTTTGGTGTCTTTCTGGAGGAAACGGTATCATGTACAACTGGAGCTCTGCTATAGGAAATGTCTCTGATGATGATGATGATGATGATGATGATGATGAAATAATAAACACCATTATTATTTTTATTTATTTGTTGATTGATGATGGTGATAAAAACATCGTTATTTGTATTTCTTTATTCTGACTACTAGTTAATTCTTTGCTTTAATTTATTTATGATGATAAATAATTTATCTTTTATCTCCATTTCATTTGCATTATTTATTCGTATGAATTATTATTTGACTATTAATCATTTGTTTGTTTGTTTCTCTGTTTGTTGATGTTGTTACTATGATCATGAATGTTATTAATAATTTAAACTTCATTCACTTTTAAACTTCATATACACTAAATATTTGCTGTAGTCCTGAAGTTCTGATGAGATCAGATGTCTGACAAATTGTATTAGAGTTCTTTCGTGGTTCCTTGGACATGGGTTCCGTATGGAGCCCTTCATGGCCGAGAAACCCTGCTGTAGGTTTCCACACAAAAGCTCTCAGCGTTCAGCAAGGAACATGACATGACGTGTCTGGGCAAACAAAGGCTGAGAAAATAAACAAAATATACAGGATTTGGTTCCTGGTCGGTACAGAACAGAAGCAAAAGCTCTGAAAGGCGTTCGAC
>JBCEWE010000108.1:721147-776532 GCA_039877035.1 Silurus lanzhouensis
ATACACAGATGAAAACTAGAACTGGATGTTAATGTGGAAGAACAAAACAAGTGATAGATAGATAGATAGATAGATAGATAGATAGATAGATAGATAGATAGATAGATAGATAGATAGATAGATAGATAGATAGATAGATAGATAGAATAAAAGTTAAGTTCAATAATGAAGTAACAAAGTGTAGTTATATGAGTATATTGTATATTCTCTCTCTCTCTCTCTCTCTCTCTCTCTCTCTCTCTCTCTCTCTCTCTCAGACGAATCGACTACAAGCTGAAAAAACAGGACAGCACCAAATCTCTCCTGATCAAAACCGAGCAGCTGCTGAGGATCGAGGAACATGACTTTGCCATGCGACCAGGATTCGGAGGTCAGATCCTCTCACCACCATGAGAACTTCCCCTGATCCTTCACTGGTTCTCTCAGCATCTCATCACCTTCACAGGGAGCACACGAAAATAATCAACACTCAAAAATGTCTTAAATATAGAGCTGATCCAGATTCCATGCGACGCAAATCACACCACAGCTACCTGAGTCCCAGATGTACAGTCGCTCATGGGTGTTAATCTGGATTATGGTTCAGGTTTGTTAGAGCAGGTGCAGGAGAGGAGGATCAAAATGTATTTCAGGTTAAAGAGTAAATAAAAGAATCGTGGAAACAGTCCTGATTTAGTTTTATGTTCTTGTTCCTGGAAATGTATCTTGTAGGGCTTGTAATCTATGTAGGGCCTTCAGAAAGCTGTTCAGAAAGCTGTTCAGAAAGCTGTTCAGAAAGCTGTTCAGAAAGCTGTTCAAAAAACAACTGAATCTGATTGGTCAGAAGGTGTTTACTAGCAGACGATCCACACAATTATTGTTGCTTTCAATATTTACTATCATTTATGGAGCTTTGAAGGAGTCAGAGGGAACTTCTAAAATCTTCATGACTTTTTATATCAGGGGTTTATATAGTTTTATGAACTTCAAGAAAGAGAAGAAAGAGAAGGAACAGAGATGCTGGTGAAGGAAGTGTTTAGTGATGCTAAAACCAAAACAAGAATTTGTTCATGGACATTTGACAGCTTTTAAACTGATAAAAAAAATTGTGGAATAAAAAAAGGAGCTACAGGTACAGTAAGTAAACATTTTTTTTTACTTAAAAATAATAAAAATAAAAAAGAACTAAGAAAGGAAATGCAACAGGGAACTTTAGTATTTTTATTTTGTCCTCGGGGTGCACAAACATTTGCCCTCTCCTGTAATAAAATAATAATGCTAAGAAGAAGATGAAAAAGGAAAGATTAAAAGTAGAAGAGGAAAAAAAGAAAGAAATAATAAGAAAAAAGAAGAAAAAAATAAGAAAAGGAGGAAGAAAAAAACATAAAAAGAAGAAGAAGAAATTCCAACCACATTTTATCCCCTTATATTTTTTTAGCTGCAGGATTTTCTCTGAAGCTTCCCTCTTGTTCATCAGAAGTTCCTTGCTGTGTTTTAGAAGTTTCAGACTCGTGTTCTTCAGGAACGTCACCACATCAATTCACACTGCTGTAAAAACAGATCCGTATGCTGAAGCGGTGATTAAAAACTTTTACAACTTTATTTGTTCTCCCACTGACACGCCCCCCTGCTCCTGGGTTCCACAAATACACGCCTCCAACCATCATCACAACCTCAAACCTCAAACCTTCTCCACCTTTACTGTCTGGATCATGACACTTACGATAAGTGTCTAGACGTATGTAAAGTTTTGTTGTATTCTTGTGAAGAATGTGTGTAAAAGAAGAAGTTGTGGTGAGAGACGTGTTCCTACAACTCTGAGAATACTTTCTCCTTAACATCTGGTTTTTAAGGTAAATACACTGTTTGGCCAAAAGTATTGGGACACTTGGTTTTTCCAAACCAGATGTGTTTCCTCTTCAAACTCTTGCTACAAAGTTGGAGGCACACAATTCTATTGGACGTCTTTGGATGCTGTTGCATGAAATATTTTCTTCACTTGAACTAAGAGACCCAAACGTGTTCCAGCATGACACTGCCCCTGTGTACAATGCCAGATCCATAAAGATCTGCTTTCCATGGTTTGGAAAGATCTCCTGCTATGGTGCTCAAAGCCCTTTTGAATAGCTTTCCTCACCTCACCTACATTATTACCTGACTTTACTAAGACCCTTGTGGCTCAATGAATCGCCACAAAATCTACACAAAATTTAGAGGAACATCTCCCCAGAAGAATGGAGCTCATTATAACAGCTAATGTGTAATGAGATGTTTAGAAATTTATTTTTAAA
Organism: Silurus lanzhouensis; assembly: GCA_039877035.1. NCBI lineage: Eukaryota > Metazoa > Chordata > Actinopteri > Siluriformes > Siluridae > Silurus > Silurus lanzhouensis. The sequence continues at coordinate 723,418 of JBCEWE010000108.1, forward strand.
CCATTCTTGGAGCCTGTTGCTCCACACTTTCTTGACGTTTTTTTTGTAGAGTCTATACGCCATAAGATTTACACAACAACACAACGTCCTGATACTGACTGTGAAACTGTGACAGTCATAAATCATCCGAATCACACATTTCCTCGAGTGTCTGAAGGGTTCCTGAGTTTTTGGATGAACAAACACGAATGAAATCTGATGAAGTTCTCGCCTCAGTTAAATTTCTCAGTAACATCAGTCTACCTTCAGGTGTGTATTTCAGCACACTGGACATCACATTGTACTCTAAATACAATACCTCCAAACCTTCTCCTATTTCAAGGACACTGAAAGCCGTGTTCATGCTTTTCTCGCTCTTTTGTCTTCACCTGCATGTCAGGTTCCACAACTGCTTTGTTCTGCTCTCCACAGGCTCTGCGATCCCTGTGGGTATCGACGTACAGGTGGAGAGTTTAGACAGCATCTCAGAGGTCAACATGGTAATCGCGTCATTGTTTCTTTTTTGTTTTTATCTAGAGCTTTGACCCTGGATTCGAATGCCGGTGTGAATACGGTTCCTGTTTGTTCCTCAGGACTTCACCATGACGCTGTACCTAAGGCACTACTGGAAAGATGAACGTCTGGCTTTTCCCGCAGGAAACAACCTGAGCCGCACCTTTGACGCTAGGTTGGCAAAGAAAATCTGGGTTCCTGACGTGTTCTTTGTCCACTCCAAGCGTTCGTTCATTCACGACACCACCATGGAGAACATCATGCTGAGGGTTTATCCAGATGGCAATGTTCTCTACAGCGTCAGGTGACCCCTCATGTTTTATGTAATGCACCAAATTAGAACAAATATACCAATTATTTGGTGTGAGTGATGGTTTGTTCACAAAGAGCGTGGAAGGAGTCTCCAGTGTCAGTGCTTTGTAACAGTCAGAAACAAAGAAAGAACAGAAAGAAAGGTAACGCAGGTAACGAAAACATTTATTTTATCTTCCACAACATGAAATGTAGCTATAAATGGACAAAAAAATAAATAAACAAAACAAAAAAATTGTTGGTTATTTGGAAACTGCACTGTATGGAGAGATGTTGTTAAAGTGTTAAAGCTCTGACTCTGTGATGTGTTTTGTGAAGGAAAGCAGCGAGCTAATCCTCATAAAGATCAAAAGTTAAATCATATCTTCTGCTGCAGGATCACAGTGACGGCTCAGTGCTCCATGGACTTCAGCAGCTTTCCTCTGGACACTCAGAACTGTTCTCTGGAGCTGGAGAGCTGTGAGTGTTTTTCCTTCAAAACAAAATAAATCACCATTTTAAAGATTTAATCCTTTAGTATGAACATATTATGGTCTGTGGAGAACTGAGCATAAGACCTGAGCTTCTGCTTTAACATCTTATTCCACGTGAATTCTCCATATGCTGTTATAATAAACTCCACTCTTCTGGGATGATGTTCCACTAGATTTTGGAGTGTGCTTTAGGAGATTGAAGTGAAGGTGAGAAGGTCTGGGGTGCAATCAGCATTCACATTCATTTTAAAAGTATTCAATAGGTTTGGAGCTCTATAGCAAGAGATCTTCTACTCCAACCCATGGAAAGCAGATCTTCATGGAGCTGGCTTTGTGCCCAGGGTCACTAAGATGCTGAAACAGGTTTGGGTCTCTTAGCTCAAGTTAAGGAAAAATTTCATACAACAGCATCCAGCATCTATAGATGTCTGATACACTTTGTAGTAACAGTTTGAAGAAGAAGCAGATCTCGGTGGGAAAACCAGGTGTCCCATTACTTTTGGCCAAGAAGTGTGTTTACCTTGAGAACCCGAGGTTGAGAAGAAAGTATTCGTTAAAAGATCATGAACACAACTACAACAGCTCACATATGTTTTATGCATCTGAAGACGTCCGATACAATTATGTGCCTTCAACTTTGTGCTAACAGTTTGGGGAAGAAACAAAAATTCAGGTGTCCCAATAGTTTTGGTGAAACTGAAATGAGTTTTTAAATCCTTTTCACTGATCTTCATACCTGAAAATCAATCATCTGGTAATTTCTTGTTCATTCCTATTTACAGTTCCAACTAATTAACAAAAGCTCACTCTTTATCCCGCAGATGCTTATAATGAAAACGACCTCATGCTGTACTGGAAGAACGGAAACGACTCTCTCAGGACCGATGAGATCGTTCTCTCGCAGTTCTTTATAGAAGAGTTTAAGCCTTCCAGCGGTTTGGCTTTTTACAGCAGTACTGGTACTGTGTGTGTTTTCTTGTTTTATTTTCCTTTCGGAGCTGCTGATGCTTCATTTGGACCTGAAAGTGCTGAGTAATGACTCGGGTTTTGTCTCTGATTCTCCTAAGGTTGGTACAACAGACTCTACATCAACTTTATCCTCAGGAGACACATTTTCTTCTTCATGCTGCAGACCTACTTTCCCACAATGTTAATGGTCGTGCTCTCCTGGGTGTCGTTTTGGATCGACAGACGGGCCGTGCCTGCTCGCGTCTCACTTGGTATACACACACACACACACACACACACACACACACACACACACACACACACAAACACTATTATGTTTAGCTTTTCAATCTGATTACACTGTGGCTTACACTAAACCCACTGCTGCCTTGTGACCTGAAACAGTTCATAAAATCCAGTTTACACCAAATCAAACATCCCACAATATTATACTACTTCCTTCACCCCTCCCCCCCCATATCACCCCTCATATCGCCCCTCATATCACCCCTCATATCACCCCCTATATCACCCCTCATATCACCCATCATCTCAGCCCCATATCACCCCTCATATCAGCCCCATATCACCCCCCCATATCAGCCCCATATCACCCCCCCCATATCAGCCCCATATCAGCCCCATATCACCCCCCCATATCAGCCCCATATCACCCCTCATATCACCTGTCACATCAGCCCCATATCACCACTCATATCACCCCCATATCACCCCCCATTATTAGCCCCCCCATATCACCCGTCATATCAGCCCCATATCACCCCCATATCATCCCTCATATCACCCCTCATATCACCCCTCATATCAGCACCCCATGGATCTAAATTTGACCAAATTTGTGCACCTTGACCGATACATTTTTTCTAAACAACTTTTAACTCACAGCAGATCCTCTGTCGCAGCCAATCACCTGCATTTATACAAATTCTTTGCTAAAAGTAACTCATCACGGAAAGAGCAGGTTTTTATTTATAGATTTTTATTCTATTTAGTTTGATAAGTGATGTAACAATATCTCCTGTTAAAATGATTTCAATTATTTAGTAAGTAAACATCTGCTCTGCCTGCACAGGTCGAGTTAATAACATGTGGGAAACAAAAGCAATTAACATGGAAGAGTTTTTTCTATTTATAGCCATTAATCACTCACTGAATCTTAATCATGAAAAGTTTATTGTTTTTATTATTCAGTCACATGATGTCTGTCTGTTCCAGGAATCACCACGGTCCTGACCATGTCGACCATCATCACGGGCGTGTCTGCCTCCATGCCCCAGGTGTCCTATGTAAAAGCGGTGGATATCTACCTGTGGGTCAGCTTCCTGTTTGTCTTCCTGTCAGTCATTGAGTACGCTGCTGTCAATTACTTCACCACTGTGGAGGAGATGAAGAAGATGAAGAAGGGAAAGGTTGTGACGTCCTCTTTTTCCCATTAACACGTCAATGTTGCATATTCACTTAGATTTCTTTAAGCTTCAATTGATGCTTTGCTAAAATTTAATTCCCTTTCAATTAAATTCAATTCCCTAATTCCCCCAATTAGTGGGCGGGGCTTTGTGGAGTCTGCATCAGATTTATTGTAGAATGTCTAATATGTGGGCGGGGCTTTGTGAAAGGTTTATTTCAGATTTCTTATATAATATATGTATATAATTAGTTGGTAAAGATTTAAGAATGGTCTATAATTAGATTAAAAAATACAGTAGGAGGGCGGAGCTTTGTGAAGCATCTATAATTAGATTAAAATGTATTACTATAATTAAAAATTAATCCAGTTACTGGGTGGAGCTGTGTGACAATAATAACGTTAGTGGGCGTGTCTTTGCAAACATCAAGTTTAGATTTATTTGCTATATAAGGTGGGCGTGGCTTTGTGGAAAGTATATGAAAGTATATAATAATTATGTATTTTTACAGTTGAGGCGAATTAAAATAATAATAATAATAATAAATAAATAAACGATTGAAATGTCACCCCCTGCTGGTTAAAAACCTGTATGGCATCCATAGAAATTTTTGCAACGACACTTCCTTTCTTTCTGCAGCTCTCCAGATTCGACGCTTCCCAGGCAATGGCTTTTGATGGCTGCTTCCATGACACTGACATCGATCTCAGCGCCTTCCCTCAGCTGACGAATCTCGGCGTGGAACCTCCCGTGTCCTCCCAGAACTCCAGCGTGCCTGAAGCTCCACCTACGCTTGGCACACGTCTGCACAAAACACCACGTCTGAGACACCATCTCCACCTTCTCATGAGCAACAGCTACATGATCGACTCGTACTCGAGGATCCTGTTTCCTCTTGCTTACCTTACGTTCAACATCATCTACTGGAGCATCTACACCTAAATCTCAACGAGAACCTGAAGTCAGGAGGAAAAACTGATCAGGACGGTTCTTTCACACTCGCAATGGGAATCGTGACAAGTTACAAAAAATACAAGTTTGTGGAAGGAGCCCAGTGTCACTATCAGTTTCTCTTCATTAATATTGATTGATTATGCGGATTAAGTTCTATGATTAAATACAATTATTAGTGACAATGGTCTAAATATTTAAAAGTTAAATGTTATTTTTATTAAATGCAAATTTTTATTATTGGGAAATGTACACTGATTTATTTAAAACATCATCAACAGCATGCAAAAGTTAAAAGCAGATGTTTAAATAATAAAAAAAAGACATCTGACAAATTGTCTGAATTAAGAACCGGAACTTTTTGTGCTGTATTGTCAATAATCCACCAGAGGGCGCATTTGATAAACGGCTTAGATATTTAATAATACATGTTTAAAAATAGCTCAGATTCTTTTGTGCTGTATCCACCAGAGGGCGCATTTACTAAACGGCTTAAAATTGGGTGAGAATGTTCTTCCAACCTGTTAAAATCAGTGCACCAAATTTCACAAGATGTACCAGATAAATGTATGGGTTACAGAAGAAGAAGCAGAAGAAGAGGAAGAAGAGAAGATAATAATAATAATAATAACAATTTGGAGAAGGAGCATTTATTTACAGAAGCTTAAACCTTTAATAAATTTAAAATACAGTTAAAAGTGCTTTACAGTAAGAAAAAAACTTTTATAATTAAAAATGACTTTAAAGAACATACATCATTTGTCCCAAACATGATCTAATAAAAAGAAATAAATAAAAAACATAAATCTCATAGTCATAAATTCTAAAATTAAAAAAGAAATTCAGGACCAAAACCTTACATACCTTTTACAGTTTATTCAATAAATCATAATTAATCATGTAATTTTTCATTCCTTCATCTATTCTAACTACTTTCTGTGATGCCATTCCATTACAGATCAATCGTATGACCAATATATTTTTAAAGATGTACCATATTTAATAAATAACCAAATTCATACATTAAAATTAATTTTATAGAATAATTTCTCTGGTTTACATATTTTTTTTTCCTCCATAAAAAAATCATTCCCAAAAGAACAACACATCATTAACACTCATCATCTCCGACATTAGTGTACCAAAGACGAGTAAATCAACTATTGTATATTGGCAATACAATACACACACACACACACACACACACACACACACACACACACACACACACACACACTCACACACACAATGTATTTCAGTCTCTGAAGTCTATAAATGATGAATGTTTTTCAGATTGGTTGTAGATAATGTGTAATACTGCATGCTTGTCATAATGTCATGTTTCACATACGGCAGTTTTTTTCTTTAGGTAGTTTTTTTCTACATTATTTTTTGTTTCATTAAATATTTTGCTCTCAAAACCCCACAGCTGTAATTTCACTGTTCTAATTTTTTTTATCCATGTGCGGTGTAGAGTCTCATCATCTGTCTATAAACTGGATCGGGATATTTAATATTTAAAACCCCAAGAAGAGTCAAAGCTCTATTTATTCACTCAAATGAAAATAAATGCTGGTCCTTTACGTATCCGTGCACCAAACACTCTGTGAAGTCTTGATTCGAAATCCAGTGTGGAGCAGTAATCTTTCTTCAACATCATTATGACATTAATCTCCATTATAATGTTCTACCTTTTTCCCTTTTTAACTTCATTTATAAATGTATGAGGCGATGAAGGCGGCAGAGTTCAGGTACTTCAATTCCTGTGTTTCACATTTTATTCCTGAAAGAAGTTTTCTCTGGAACCTGAAACAAGTGGTGGCTGCATCGTCCAACTAACAAAACTTTAGTTTTGTGCTCTACGTACGAGGTTGTTGGAATCTTCCGAAGATGAGAATCCGCTGTCATCCACTGGGGAGTCTGCAATAAGGAAATAAACAACGTGTCAACGCCAAAAAATTTATCAACGATTTCCAGTTTTATTGTTTACAGAAGGTCGTGATGTCATTAGTTGTCCATTTAAGAAACGTAGACCCCGGAGACTCCCTTCCATAATTAACATGATATATAAAAGTCTCACTCAAGAAAGGTTCCTGTGCTGCTGTAGAAAATAAACCAAAACACGTTTATTCTATAGTCTACTGATTGTACATCATGGTCCAGTCATGGCATATTTAAATCTGATTGCCTGGAAGGTGTTTTCGAACTGAAATTGGTAAGCAAACATAGTATACGTGGGATAATCCACAGCTGGTGTGAGGTGTTACACCATTTTAATTTGTAACAGGTGGATATTTACTTCCACGTCGAGCAATAAAATAGTGTAACTCTCACATAACTGTGGATGATCACTGATATTTAATTGCAGGAGAACTGACTGTTGAAGTTTGAGGCTAATCCCAAGCTGCCATTGCTCATGGAGGAGTTCCTTGAACTATTTGAAATGTTGGTAGTGACGACTGAACTCTTCTTGTTGTGTTGAGTTGCTACACGGCTCCAATCTGCACACACAATGAATAAATGATTTAGAGCACGTATGAAAACATAACACAAACATCTAGTCTGAGAGAGAAGAGTTAGAGTACCTGAGTTTTCTGCTAGTCTGAACCTGCCACAGCAGAGGTAAGTTCTCCACTGTCTCCGGACGCTCTCTTTTACCGCACAGTGAAACACGAAGATGAATAAACCTTTTGAATATAAAAAGAACAAGCAGTAAGTCAGGATTCCTGCATGCTTTTTCAGAGAAGTACCAGATGTTCTGAGCTCTCACCCTGGAAGGAGTTGAAGATAGTAAAGAGGTACATGAAGGCTAAGTTGACGGGGCCCCATGCGAAAAAAGCGAATCCCCAGGTGAGTCCGAGTAAAACAACCAGACCGGCAATGCTGCGAAGATCCTGGAGCCCTTTACGGTATTGGTTATTTTGGGGGTTTTGGCGTTTGATGCGTCTCAGCTGAACCATAACCACCACAAACATGACCATGTTGACTACAAAGATCACACAGTAATAGGCCACCACTGACACATAGTAGGCGATATCATTCTTCAGCCAGCAGCTGGAAAAAACAAGAACAAAACTGTCTAAAAAAGCCTCCATTATATTGAATTTATTTTTATATATCGGTTCTACTTACAAATCACCAGTCCCGTTGGTATATTTTCCGTAGGTAACGAGGCCGTAGTTATTTTTGTCCACCGAAATCACAATAATAACGACGATTAAAGGTATACCTGAGATGCACAAATACACCATTAGCAAACCAAATATTCACCCAAATTCTCCAAAAACTCCAAATATGTAGGAACTCACCCCATCCTGCCAACGAGAACTTCAGCATGTAATGTGATACAAAGTTTTTGAAAACCTTGACGATACTCAGGTAGAGATGCAAGGACTCCAGACCCATCCATGTGAAGGATGCGAGCAAAAAGTAGTGCAGGAAGAAGGCCGTGGAAATGCAGAGGCCATCAGCCTCGGTGTAGAGTGCCAGCCAGGCGTCTACCAGGAAGACCATGTTCAGTAGGAAAAGTGCCAGACACAACTGGATGAGGATCTTGGATGGGATGTCTCTTCGGATTTTGCTGAGGACATAAGTATGAGAAGATGAGAAGAAGAAAAAAATGGAAGCTTGACTACATTCATTATTTGATGCTTGAAGAATTTATGGAGGGTTTGTTGTACTCACTCAAAGGCCAGGTACGTGAGAAGAGTGATCGCAAGGAAGATGGCAGAAATTCCACATCCTATGTAAGTGATGAAGGTGAGGATGGTGTCCTGCAGTTTGTCAGTAATTCCACCTCTGGAGATGTCCTTTACAAATATAAAAAAAAAACTAAATCTTGAAACCAACCAGAGTAATTGTGTAACTGATATAAAACAAAAATCTTGACAGAAATCTGTCGAAACCCCTTTTTGAAAATCTGATTCTTTATTAATCAAAGATATTTGTATTTCTGGTTTGTTGTTCGTTTCATTCCTGTAGACCAGATACGTCGCTCAAATGGACACATGGTGATACTGACCATTAACACGGCAAAGCTGGTCAAGTGGTTGCAGCTACACTTCATCTCTGTATCTGTGGTATTCAGAAGAAAACATCCGCTTTTGTTCCAACCTCCTGCTCCACCTGCAATTATGAAATATTAGTTATTAGACAAAATTCTACAACAGCTCGGCTATTCTGATGACTCTGATTAGACTAGAGATGTTCTATAGTAGCTCGTTTACAGGGACTTGTACGGTGTGACGACAGGAAGAAAAACACTCTGCATATCGCACATTGCTGACGGGCATGACGGAGAAACAAGACACGACTGGCAGTGGATAATTAGCAGTACAGCTCCTCACCGTCTTTGAGAAGATATCAGAGTACTAAAGGAGAGCAGTGCAGCTGCTCAGGGAGCACAGAAACGTGTCCACTAATTGGCATTGGCATGAACTGGCCCAACCACGACCCCTCAGCAGAAATACCTGACCCTTCTGACCTTTTCACTTATACTCGGATACAAAAACTCTCTTCCCTTGCACCACACCCTGAAAATACTGAATAAACACACGTGTGGAATTACAATTCTGGAGGCCATGCACCTGTGTTCAGCCCAACACAGCGATGGGTGGCAACAATGTAAAGTGCATCACTTGAAGGAAACATCCAGAATCGATCGCTGCTATTGGAAAGTTTCTTCAAAACACTGGAAGGTTCACCAGTGTCAGTGCTTTGTAACAGTCGGAGATAACACATAATGTAACATCTGCTAGATGCGTTTTGGCCTTTTTTGGAAACATGATAAGCTGTGTTTGACGTTTGCCTGGTACTTCACATCATATGTACACTTGACTTTACAATAACTTTTAAGAGTACACCTCTTGTACCTTTGATTGGTCTCGTCCACTTTACAGTGAATGTTGAGTACCTTTACAAACAATTATACAGTTTACTCTCTTTTAGTACTTAGCCTACGTGATGTAGAGTATCTTACCATTTTGGTTAAAATCCCAGAAAACGCAAGTCAGATTTCCCTGCAGGAGAAGAAACAGAAATCAGGATGCTGACACTACATGGTGTTGTGGCATGTCTGAGCGAGCAGATAAGAATACCTCTATAGCGCTCGTATTCATCAAAGAAAACTGCACATTTTCTTTCAAGTCTCTGATGGACAGGTTGGCAACGCTTGTCCCCAGGATCAGAGAGTTTAGCTGCTGCTTAGTGTATTTGTCCTACAGTAATGACAATTGACAATTGATTGTTGAAAAATATTGTGGAAGTGGGTGGAAAATGGCGACTACAGATCGTATATTTCTATCTCAGTCTTCCTCACCTGAAAGAAGCTACTCTTCTGGTAGAATGTGAACTGAAGCCGGGACGCCTGTTGCTTCTGCTCTGGGGAAAGACCATCTGTCAGGGAGGCGGGGAGGTTGATGGAACTCTTAGTAGAAGAACTAGCTACAGACCTCCTTCTTCTGCTATTCATCTGGAAGCACACACAGCCACAAAACCTTAGAGCAATATCAAGACTAAAGCTGAAGCTGGACTAAAGCTGGAAGTCAAAGTTTGAGCTGGTATAATACAAGCAAGAACTTTTTGTTTGATGGCCACGTCAATATGCTCACAAAAAGCAATGTGTCTAATTTCAGATTACAGGGTGGTGGTGGGAAATAGGAAATTTTGGAACTAGGAGTTGGTATCAGCAAATGTTTGGAACCAGTGTGTGCAAAGGAAATTTGGACATCATTACCAGTTCAGACGTCATGATTGTGTCCAGTCTGCTCGTGTGATTACAACACCTGTGCATTATTTTTAAGAAACAGCTTGACACAGCGATGATGCATTTTGTGGAAGAGTGGTGAGGGCTCCTCACGATGGCTGCTCCAACAGCCTCAATATCTTCTGATCTGAGGGCCATTCGAACACCACCTGCAAACTTATTTTTTTAGTGCTAAACCTGTTTCTTCAAAATGAGCAGACGGGACAGGATCATGATGTCCCAACTGGTAATGATGCCAAAATCCCCTTAGTGCAGCACTCACACTATAATTATTCTTAGAAAAAGTTTTAAAGCAAATCCTCCACTCCACTGCTCCCTTATAACTAACGGCAAGGAGTTTGAAACAAGCTTGCACTGGTTCCACACAATTGCTGATGTTCCAGGGTCACCAAGTCCTAGTTCCAATATTTCCCATTTCCCTGGGCCACACTGTACAACATACATCAAGTTTGTAAAAGAGAAATATTTCATGTACTTTAAGTACCTTCACCAAAATCACCTGCACTGGAACACTAATTTATGAAGTAATAACTGTAACATATTCACACTCAGACTGTACCTGTATGCCTGATGGTCCGTTGATGGAGAATGACATTCCTGCAAAGTTGGCTCCATCAATATTTGTCACCGCCAGTGCGAGGGATGACAATGTTATTGTTACTGACTTGTCCGGAATGATCAATTTCAATGCCAGTTCATCTACAATTTTGATCAAGCTGGAGGAAAAGAATCCAGAAATTACACGATCTGTCCAAGTCCTTATATTTATTTTTACTTGCACTGCTCTCTATCTTCTCTGTATGTTTATGTAAAGGCTTACTGATGTCTCTTACCGGTTGGATGAGGAGGCCAAAGCTCCTTGAGGAGCATCTTGGAGATTGTTAATGGTAGACAGAGCATTCTTAAACACATTCAGGCTGATGTTTGGAGCAGACAAGATATCTTCCAGTTGGTTAACCACATTCTGCACTTGAGAGGAGTTCAGGGTTGAAACCTCCTGAGTCTGGTTCAGAATCTGATCCACCGCAGATTGGGGGTTAGTTGTTGTTGTGGTCGCTGCAAGGTGGACATTCAGTGTCATGTTAGTAAATAGGCTTATTACCTTGAAAACTTCAGAAGAAACAAACTTGAAGTGGGAAGTTATTATAGTTTTATCATGAAGTGCCATCATACTATTTGTTTACTGTTTATTATATATTATTACCAAAATAACCCTTAGGGTCCAATTATGCACCTTAGACGAGCCTTAAGGAATACTATCTTCTAGATTCAGCAACTGAAGATATGTATTTAGGAAAATATCTAAAAATCTAATCTTTAAATTTGACTCAAGCAGAAGAGATATGATGCAGCTCAGTGGACAAACCTGCTAAACTTGTTCCATTACTGCTCTTGCTGGTGGTGATGGAACTGGTGGTGATGGAGGTGGTGGTGATGGAGGTGGTGGTAATGGAGCTATTTCCTTCCTGTGAAGTGGGAGTGTTTGGTGCTAATGTAGTATCGGGTGTTGATGTTGTAAGTGTAACATTGAGAGTGGTGTTTGGTTGTGATGTGTTATCCGGTGATAATGTTGTATCTGTAACATTGCGATTGGTGCTTGGTTGTGTTGTGTTGTCAGATGCTAATGTTGTATTTGTTACATTGAGAGTGGTGTTTGGTTGTGTTTTGCTATCAGGTGCTGATGTAAAATTGAGAGTAGTGTTTGGTTGTGTTGTGTTGTTGGGTGTTAATGTAACATTGAGAGTGGTGTTTGGTTGAGTTGTGTTATCAGGTGTGAATGTTGTAAGTGTTACATTGAGAGTGGTGTTTGGTTGGGTTGTGTTATTGGGTGTTGATGTTGATGTAAAATTGAGAGTGGTGTTTGGTTGTTTTGTGTTATCAGGTGTTAATGTTGTAAGTGTTACATTGAGAGTGGTGTTTGGTTGTGTTGTGTTATCGGGTGTTGATGATGTAAAATTGAGAGTTGTGTTTGGTTGAGTTGTGTTATCAGGTGTTAATGTTGTAAGTGTAACATTGGGAGTGGTGTTTGGTTGGGTTGTGTTATCGGGTGTTGATGTTGATGTAAAATTGAGAGTGGTGTTTGGTTGTGTTGTGTTATCAGATGTTGATGTAACACTGAGAGTGGTTGGTTGTGTTTTAATATTGGGTGTTGATGTAACATTAAGAGTGTTGTTTGATTGAGTTGTGTTATCAGGTGTTAATGTTGTATGTGTTACATTGAGAGTGGTATTTGGTTGTGTTGTGTTATCAGGTGTTAATATTTTATCTGTCATATTGCTATTGGTGTTTGGTTGTGTTGTGTTATCAGGTGCTAATGTTGTATTTGTTACATTGAGAGTGGTGTTTGGTTGTGTTGTGTTATCAGGTGTTGATGTAATATTAAGAGTGGTGTTTGGTTGAGTTGTGTTATCAGGTGCTAATGTTGTATGTGTTACATTGAGAGTGGTGTTTGGTTGTGTTGTGTTATCAGGTGTTGATGTTGTAACAGTGAGAGTGGTGTTTGGTTGTGTTGTGTTATCAGGTGTTGATGTAACATTGAGAGTGGTGTTTGGTTGTGTTTTGGTATTGGGTGTTGATGTAACATTAAGAGTGGAGTTTGGTTGTGTTGTGTTATCAGGTGTTGATGTAATATTGAGAGTGGTGTTTGGTTGAGTTGTGTTATCAGGTGTTAATGTTGTATGAGTTACATTGAGAGTGGTGTTTGGTTGTGTTGTGTTATCAGGTGTTGATTTAAAATTAAGAGTGGTGTTTGTTTGTGTTGTGTTATTAGGTGTTGATGTAACATTGAGAGTGGTGTTTGGTTGAGATGTGTTATCAGGTGTTAACGTTGTAAGTGTTACATTTAGAGTGGTATTAAGTTCTGTTGTGTTATCAGGTGTTGATGTTGTTTGTGTAATACTAAGAGTTGTGCTCGGTTGTGTTGTGTTATCAGGTGTTAATGTTGCATGTGTAACAGTAAGAGTGGTGTTTGCTTGTGTTGTGTTATTTGGTGTTGTTGTAAGTGTTACATTGACAGTGGTATTTGGTTGTGTTCTGTTTTCAAATGTTGAGGTAACATTGAGAGTGGTGTTTGGTTGTGTTGTCTTATCAGGTGTTGATGTTGTTTGTGTAATATTAAGAGTGGTGCTTGGTTGTGTTGTGTTTTCAGGTGTTAATGTTGCATGTGTAACAGTAAGAGTGGTGTTTGCTTGTGTTGTGTTATTGGGTGTTGTTGAAAGTGTTACATTGACAGTGGTATTTGGTTGTGTTGTGTTATCAAGTGTTGATATTTTATCTGTAACATTGCGATTGTTGTCTGGTTGTGTTGTGTTATCAGGTGTTGATGTTGATGTAAAACTGGGAGTGGTGTTTGGTTGTTTTGTGTTATCAGGTGTTGATGTTGTATGTGTTACATTGAGAGTGGTATTTGGTTGTGTTGTGTTATCAGGTGTTGATGTTTTATCTGTAACATTGTGATTGGTGTTTGGTTGTGTTGTGGTATCAGGTGCTAATGTTGTATTTGTTACATTGATGGTGTTGTTTGGTTGTGTTGTGTTATCAGGTGCCAATGTTGTATTTGTTACATTGATGGTGTTGTTTGGTTGTGTTGTGTTATCAGGTGTTGATGTTGTTTCAGTAATATTAAGAGTTGTGTTTGGTTGTGTTGTGTTATCAGATGTTAATGGTGCATGTGTAACAGTGAGAGTGGTGTTTGGTTGTGTTGTGTTATCAGGTGCTAATGTTGTATTTGTTACATTGATGGTGTTGTTTGGTTGTGTAGTGTTATCAGGTGCTAATGTTGTATTTGTTACATTGATGGTGTTGTTTGGTTGTGTTGTGTTATCAGGTGTTGATGTTGTTTGTGTAATACTAAGAGTGGTGCTCGGTTGTGTTGTGTTATCAGGTGTTAATGTTGCATCTGTAACAGTAAGAGTGGTGTTTGCTTGTGTTGTGTTATTTGGTGTTGTTGTTGTTAGTGTTACATTGACAGTGGTATTTGGTTGTGTTGTGTTTTCAAGTGTTGATGTAACATTGAGAGTGGTGTTTGGTTGTGTTGTGTTAACAGGTGCTAATGTATTTGTTAAATCGAGAGTGGTGTTTGGTTGTGTTGCGTTATCAGATGTTGATGTCAAATTAAGTGTGGTGTTTGACTGTGTTGTGTTATCAGGTGTTGATGTTGTTTGTGTAATATTAAGAGTGGTGCTTGGTTGTGTTGTGTTATCAGGTGTTAATGGTGCATGTGTAACAGTGAGAGTGGTGTTTGCTTGTGTTGTGTTATTTGGTGGTGTTGTAAGTGTTGCATTGGCAGTGGTATTTGGTTGTGTTGTGTTATCGAGTGTTGAGGCTTCATCTGTAACATTGAGAGTGGTGTTTGGTTGTGTTGTGTTAACAGGTGCTAATGTATTTGTTAAATCGAGAGTGGTGTTTGGTTGTGTTGCGTTATCGGATGTTGATGTCAAATTGAGAGTGGTGTTTGACTGTGTTGTGTTATCAGGTGTTGATGTTGTAACAGTGAGAGTGGTGTTTGGTTGTGTTGTGTTACCAGGTGTTGATGTTGTAACAGTGAGAGTGGTGATTGGTTGTGTTGTGTTATTAGGTGTTGTTGTTGTAAATGTTACATTGACAGTGGTATTTGGTTGTGTTGTGTTATCGGGTGTTGATGTTTTATCTGTAACATTGCGATTGTTGTTTGTTTGTGTTGTGTTATCAGGTGTTGATGTTTGTGTAAAACTGAGAGTAGTGTTTGGTTGTGTTGTGTTATCAGGTGTTGATGTAACATTGAGAGTGGTGTTTGGTTGAGTTGTGTTATCAGGTGTTAACGTTGTAAGTATTACATTGAGAGTGGCATTTGGTTGTGTTGTGTTATCGGGTGTTGATGTTTTATCTGTAACACTGTGATTGTTGTTTGGTTGTGTTGTGTTTTCAGGTGTTGATGTAACATTGAGAGTAGCATTCGGTTCTGTTGTGTTATCAGGTGTTAATGTATTTCTTACATTGACAGTGGTGCTGTGTTGTGTCGTGTTATAAGGTGTTAATGTTGTTTGTGTTACAATGAGAGTGGTGATTGGTTGAGTTGTGTTATTGGGTGATGATGTTAGTGGTACATAATTTAGAGTGGAGTTTGCTTGTGTTGTGTTATTGGGTGTTGTTGTTTGTGTTACATTGAGAGTGGTGTTTGGTTGTGTTATGTTATTGGGTGTTGATGTTTGTGTAAAATTTTGAGTGGTGTTTAGTTGTGTTGTGTTATTAGGTGTTGATGTATTCGTTACATTGACAGTGGTATTTGGTTGTGTTGTGTTATTGGCTGTTGATGTAACATTGAGAGTAGTGTTTGGTTCTGTTGTGTTATCAGCTGTTGATGTATTTGTTACATAGAAAGTGGTGTTTGGTTGTGTTGTGTTATCGGGTGTTGATGTAACATCGAGAGTGGTGTTTGGTTGAGTTGTGTTATCAGGTGTTAACGTTGTAAGTGTTACATTGACAGTGGTGTTTGGTTGTGTTGTGTTATCAGGTGTTGATGTATTTGTTACATTAACAGTGGTGTTGGGTTGTGTTGTGTTATCAGGTGATGATATTGTTTGTGTAATATTGAGAGTGGTGCTCGGTTGTGTTGTGTTATCAGGTGTTATTGTTGCATGTGTAACAGTGAGAGTGGTGTTTGCTTGTCTTGTGTTATCAGGTGTTAACGTTGTAAGTGTTACATTGACAGTGGTATTTGGATGTGTTGTGCTATCAGGTGTTGATATTTTATCAGTAACATTGTGATTGCTGTTTGGTTGTGTTGTGTTATCGGGTGTTGATGTTTGTGTAGAACTGAGAGTGGTGTTTGGTTGTGTTGTGTTATCAGGTGTTGATATTGTAACAGTGAGAGTGGTGTTTGGTTGAGTTGTGTCATCAGGTGTTAACGTTGTAAGTGTTACATTGAGAGTGGTGTTTGGTTGTGTTGTGCTATCAGTCATTGATGTTTGTGTAATATTAAGAGTGGTGCTTTGTTGTGTTGTGTTATCAGGTGGTAATGTTGCATGTGTAACAGTGAGAGTGTTGTTTGGTTGAGTTGTGTTATCAGGTGTTGTTGTTGTAAGTGTTACATTGACAGTGGTATTTGGTTGTGTTGTGTTATCGGGTGTTGATGTAATATTGAGAGTGGTGTTTGGTTGAGTTGTGTTATCAGGTGTTAACGTTGTAAGTGTTACATTGACAGTGGTGTTGGGTTGTGTTGTGTTATCAGTTGTTGATGTAACATTAAGAGTGGTGTTTGGTTGAGTTGTGTTATCAGTTGTTAACTTTGTAAGTGTTACATTGAAAGTGGTATTTGGTTGTGTTGTGTTATCGGGTGTTGATGTTTTATCTGTAACATTGCGATTGGTGTTTGGTTGTGTTGTGTTATCAGATGCTAATGTTGTATTTGTTACATTGAGAGTGCTATTTGGTTGTGTTGTGTTATCAGGTGTTAATGTAAAACTGAGAGTGGTGTTTGGTTGTGTTGTGTTATCAGGTGTTGATATTGTAACAGTGAGAGTGGTGTTTGGTTGAGTTGTGTTATCAGGTGTTAATGTTGTAAGTGTTACATTGACAGTGGTATTTGGTTGTTTTGTGTTATTGGCTGTTGATGAAACATTGAGAGTAGTGTTTGGTTCTGTTGTGTTATCAGGTCTTGATGTATTTGTTACAGTAAAAGTGGTGTTGGGTTGTGTTGTGTTATCAGGTGTTGATATATTTATTACATTAACAGTGGTGTTGGGTTGGGTTGTGTTATCAGGTGTTGATGTAACATTGAGAGTGGTGTTTGGTTGTGTTTTGTTATCAGGTGTTGATATTGTAACAGTGAGAGTGGTGTTTGGTTGAGTTGTGTTGTCAGGTGTTAAAGTTGTACGTGTTACATTGAAAGTGGTGTTGGGTTGTGTTGTGTTATCAGGTGTTGATGTATTTGTTACATTAACAGTGGTATTTGGTTGTGTTGTGTTATTGGCTGTTGATGAAACATTGAGAGTAGTGTTTGGTTCTGTTGTGTTATCAGGTGTTGATGTATTTGTTACATTAACAGTGGTGTTGGGTTGTGTTGTGTTATCAGGTGTTGATGTATTTATTACATTAACAGTGGTGTTGGGTTGTGTTGTGTCATCAGGTGTTGATGTAACATTAAGAGTGGTGTTTGGTTGTGTTGTGTTATCAGGTGTTGATATTGCAACAGTGAGAGTGGTGTTTGGTTGAGTTATGTTATCAGGTGTTAACGTTGTACGTGTTAAATTAAAAGTGGTGTTGTGTTGTGTTGTGTTATCAGGTGTTAATGTAAAATTGAGAGTGGTGTTTGGTTGTGTTGTGTTATCAGTTGTTGATGTATTTGTTACATTAACAGTGGTGTTGGGTTGTGTTGTGTTATCAGGTGTTAATGTAAAATTGAGAGTGGTGTTTGGTTGTGTTGTGTTATCAGGTGTTGATATTGTAACAGTGAGAGTGGTGTTTGGTTGAGTTGTGTTATTAGGTGTTGATATTGTAACAGTGAGAGTGGTGTTTGGTTGAGTTGTGTTATCAGGTGTTAACGTTGTAAGTGTTACATTAACAGTGGTATTTGGTTGTGTTGTGTTATTGGCTGTTGATGAAACATTGAGAGTAGTTTTGGTTTCTGTTGTGTTATCAGGTCTTGATGTATTTGTTACATTGACAGTGGTGTTTGTTTGATTTGTGTTATTGGGTGTTAATGTTTGTGTAAAAGTTTGAGTGGTGTTTAGTTGTTTTGTGTTATCAGTTGTTGATGTAACATTGAGAGTGGTGTTTGGTTGAGTTGTGTTATAAGGTGTTAACGTTGTAAGTGTTACATTGAGAGTGGTATTTGGTTGTGTTGTGTTATTATGTGTTGATGTAACATTGAGAGTGGTGTTTGGTTGTGTTGTGTTATCAGGTGTTGATATTGTAACAGTGAGAGTGGTGTTAGCTTGTGTTGTGTTATCAGGTGTTGATGTAACATTGAGAGTGGTGTTTGGTTGTGTTGTGTTATCAGGTGTTGATATTGTAACAGTGAGAGTGGTGTTTGGTTGAGTTGTGTTATCAGGTGTTAACGTTGTAAGTGTTACATTAAAAGTGGTATTTGGTTGTGTTGTGTTATTGGCTGTTGATGAAACATTGAGAGTAGTGTTTGGTTCTGTTTTGTTATCAGGTGTTGATGTATTTGTTACATTAACAGTGGTGTTGGGTTGTGTTGTGTTATCAGGTGTTGATGTATTTATTACATTAACAGTGGTGTTGGGTTGTGTTGTGTCATCAGGTGTTGATGTAACATTAAGAGTGGTGTTTGGTTGTGTTGTGTTATCAGGTGTTGATATTGCAACAGTGAGAGTGGTGTTTGGTTGAGTTATGTTATCAGGTGTTAACGTTGTACGTGTTACATTAAAAGTGGTGTTGGGTTGTGTTGTGTTATCAGGTGTTAATGTAAAATTGAGAGTGGTGTTTGGTTGTGTTGTGTTATCAGGTGTTGATGTATTTGTTACATTAACAGTGGTGTTGGGTTGTGTTGTGTTATCAGGTGTTAACGTTGTACGTGTTACATTAAAAGTGGTGTTGGGTTGTGTTGTGTTATCAGGTGTTAATGTAAAATTGAGAGTGGTGTTTGGTTGTGTTGTGTTATCAGGTGTTGATGTATTTGTTACATTAACAGTGGTGTTGGTTTGTTGTGTTATCAGGTGTTATGTAATTGAGAGTGTTTGGTTGTTGTGTTATCAGGTTTGATGTATTTTTACATTAACAGTGGTTGGTTGTGTTGTTTATTTTTTTTTTTTTGGGTTTGTGTTGTGTCATCAGGTGTTGATGTAACATTAAGAGTGGTGTTTGGTTGTGTTGTGTTATCAGGTGTTGATATTGCAACAGTGAGAGTGGTATTTGGTTGAGTTATGTTATCAGGTGTTAACGTTGTACGTGTTAGATTAAAAGTGGTGTTGGGTTGTGTTGTGTTATCAGGTGTTGATGTATTTGTTACATTAACAGTGGTGTTGGGTTGTGTTGTGTTATCAGGTGTTAATGTAAAATTGAGAGTGGTGTTGTGTTGTGTTGTGTTATCAGGTGTTGATATTGTAACAGTGAGAGTGGTGTTTGGTTGAGTTGTGTTATCAGGTGTTGATATTGTAACAGTGAGAGTGGTGTTTGGTTGAGTTGTGTTATCAGGTGTTAACGTTGTAAGTGTTACATTAATAGTGGTATTTGGTTGTGTTGTGTTATTGGCTGTTGATGAAACATTGAGAGTAGTGTTTGTTTCTGTTGTGTTATCAGGTCTTGATGTATTTGTTACATTAATAGTGGTGTTGGGTTGTGTTGTGTTATCAGGTGTTGATGTATTTATTACATTAACAGTGGTGTTGGGCTGTGTTGTGTCATCAGGTGTTGATGTAACATTAAGAGTGGTGTTTGGTTGTGTTGTGTTATCAGGTGTTGATATTGCAACAGTGAGAGTGGTATTTGGTTGAGTTATGTTATCAGGTGTAAACGTTGTACGTGTTACATTAAAAGTGGTGTTGGGTTGTGTTGTGTTATCAGGTGTTGATGTATTTGTTACATTAACAGTGGTGTTGGGTTGTGTTGTGTTATCAGGTGTTAATGTAAAATTGAGAGTGGTGTTTGGTTGTGTTGTGTTATCAGGTGTTGATATTGTAAGTGTTACATTAATAGTGGTATTTGGTTGTGTTGTGTTATTGGCTGTTGATGTAACATTGAAAGTGGTGTTGGGTTGTGTGGTGTTATCAGGTGTTGATGTATTTGTTACATTAACAGTGGTGTTGTGTTGTGTTGTGTTATCAGGTGTTGAGGTATTTATTACATTAACAGTGGTGTTGTGTTGTGTTGTGTTATCAGGTGTTGATGTAACATTGAGAGTGGTGTTTGGTTGTGTTGTGTTATCAGGTGTTGATATTGTAACAGTGAGAGTGGTGTTTGGTTGAGTTGTGTTATCAGGTGTTAACGTTGTAAGTGTTACATTGAAAGTTGTGTTGGGTTGTGTTGTGTTATTAAGTGTTGATGTAACAGTGAGAGTGGTGTTAGCTTGTGTTGTGTTATCAGGTGTTGATGTAACATTAAGAGTGGTGTTTGGTTGTGTTGTGTTATCAGGTGTTGATATTGCAACAGTGAGAGTGGTATTTGGTTGAGTTATGTTATCAGGTGTAAACGTTGTACGTGTTACATTAAAAGTGGTGTTGGGTTGTGTTGTGTTATCAGGTGTTGATGTATTTGTTACATTAACAGTGGTGTTGGGTTGTGTTGTGTTATCAGGTGTTAATGTAAAATTGAGAGTGGTGTTTGGTTGTGTTGTGTTATCAGGTGTTGATATTCTAAGTGTTACATTAACAGTGGTATTTGGTTGTGTTGTGTTATTGGCTGTTGATGTAACATTGAAAGTGGTGTTGGGTTGTGTGGTGTTATCAGGTGTTGATGTATTTGTTACATTAACAGTGGTGTTGTGTTGTGTTGTGTTATCAGGTGTTGAGGTATTTATTACATTAACAGTGGTGTTGTGTTGTGTTGTGTTATCAGGTGTTGATGTAACATTGAGAGTGGTGTTTGGTTGTGTTGTGTTATCAGGTGTTGATATTGTAACAGTGAGAGTGGTGTGTGGTTGAGTTGTGTTATCAGGTGTTAACGTTGTAAGTGTTACATTGAAAGTTGTGTTGGGTTGTGTTGTGTTATTAAGTGTTGATGTAACATTGAGAGTGGTGTTTGGTTGTGTTGTGTTATCAGGTGTTGATATTGTAACAGTGAGAGTGGTGTTAGCTTGTGTTGTGTTATCAGGTGTTGATGTAACATTGAGAGTGGTGTTTGGTTGTGTTGTGTTATCAGGTGTTGATATTGTAACAGTGAGAGTGGTGTTTGGTTGAGTTGTGTTATCAGGTGTTAACGTTGTAAGTGTTACATTAACAGTGGTATTTGGTTGTGTTGTGTTATTGGCTGTTGATGAAACATTGAGAGTAGTGTTTGTTTCTGTTGTGTTATCAGGTCTTGATGTATTTGTTACATTAATAGTGGTGTTGGGTTGTGTTGTGTCATCAGGTGTTGATGTAACATTAAGAGTGGTGTTTGGTTGTGTTGTGTTATCAGGTGTTGATATTGCAACAGTGAGAGTGGTATTTGGTTGAGTTATGTTATCAGGTGTAAACGTTGTACGTGTTACATTAAAGTGGTGTTGGGTTGTGTTGTGTTATCAGGTGTTGATGTATTTTTACATTAACAGTGGTGTTGGTTGTGTTGTGTTATCAGGTGTTAATGTAAAATTGAGAGTGGTGTTTGGTTGTGTTGTGTTATCAGGTGTTGATATTGTAAGTGTTACATTAACAGTGGTATTTGGTTGTGTTGTGTTATTGGCTGTTGATGTAACATTGAAAGTGGTGTTGGGTTGTGTGGTGTTATCAGGTGTTGATGTATTTGTTACATTAACAGTGGTGTTGTGTTGTGTTGTGTTATCAGGTGTTGAGGTATTTATTACATTAACAGTGGTGTTGTGTTGTGTTGTGTTATCAGGTGTTGATGTAACATTGAGAGTGGTGTTTGGTTGTGTTGTGTTATCAGGTGTTGATATTGTAACAGTGAGAGTGGTGTTTGGTTGAGTTGTGTTATCAGGTGTTAACGTTGTAAGTGTTACATTGAAAGTTGTGTTGGGTTGTGTTGTGTTATTAAGTGTTGATGTAACATTGAGAGTGGTGTTTGGTTGTGTTGTGTTATCAGGTGTTGATATTGTAACAGTGAGAGTGGTGTTAGCTTGTGTTGTGTTATCAGGTGTTGATGTAACATTGAGAGTGGTGTTTGGTTGTGTTGTGTTATCAGGTGTTGATATTGTAACAGTGAGAGTGGTGTTTGGTTGAGTTGTGTTATCAGGTGTTAACGTTGTAAGTGTAACATTAAAAGTGGTGTTGTGTTGTGTTGTGTTATCAGGTGTTGATGTATTAGTTACCATAACATTGGTGTTGGGTTGTGTTGTGTTATCGGGTGTTGGTGTAACATTGAGAGTAATGTTTGGTGTTGCAGTGATATTGGGTGATAATATTATTGTGTTTGTATCACTGAGAGTGGTGTTTAGATTTTTGCTAGTATTTCTTAATAATGGCATCTTTGTAATGACTGAAGCAATGTTAATATTAGTAAAAGTAGCTGTTGTAGTTGAGCTGTTTTGTGTATTGCCAGTCTGTGAGGATGGAAGCTGACAGCTCTCATCTTGCTGCAGAGACAACACTTGACCTTGAGCACTGTGGAAAATCATGTCAATGTTTGCTTTTAGCATTCTTTACTATAATAAAAATACATCATATATAAACTGCTAATTACGTTACACTGTAAGGTATAATTAATAATTGATTAGTGTATATAATATTACTTCATTTTATTTTCAAAATCTTTGTAGCATTGTGGATCCTTTTTTCTACTCTGATGCCTTATGAACTATTAATGGTAGCAGCCCACAGTCCAATATTAAGCTGGTAGTGTGGTCTCTTGAGTTAATTGCCAGTTAGAGGCCATCGTAGTAGCCTTCCCTGCAAAGCCTCCTGCTGAGGCCAGCAAGGCAGACCCTGTAGTCAAGCTCCAGTCAGAAGCTGACTACATGGCCTTTCACAATTTACTACTGTATGAGGCCAAAGGCACGGCCTTCCATGTCCTTATTGCCTTCCATGGCAATCCCTTACCAGAAGCCAACAGCATGGCATCCAAAGTCCTGTTCCTGCCTGAAATCAGCATTTTAATTTCCCAGGACAAGCTTCAGTCACAATGTGGCCTCCTTAACCCTGTCTGAGGCCATACAGGCTCTCAAGTCCTGCTCACAGCAGAGACTGACATCTCAACTTCCTTTCATCTGCTCAAGCGAGAGGCTAGCAGCATCGTCTACCAAGCCTTGTTCCTTGCACCTGACTCCTTGAAAGCTTATCTCATCCCTGCCACCAGCTCACAGCCTGCTTTTTACCAGACACCCCAAGTCTGCCTTCTAACCACACAGTAAACAGCACTCAGCATGACAACGTCTGCCCCAGGACCTGAGGTTTGGTATGGACATTTCCTTTATGTGAAATGTATGCCTGATGAGCGACTGTGGCACAAATAACAGACTGCTATGAAACTACTAAACCATGCCGGCAGCTTATAACAGCACTATAAAAACTTACCATGTTTGCTGGTTGATGAAGGAGTTAAACTGGTCATCTGATAGACTACATATTGAGTTCAAGTTGAAGTTCCAATTATACGTTGAGTTGAAGAGATCGTTTATTGAAAATCTGGGTGGTATACATAAAGCTAAATCGAACAGAAAATATATTCAATTACTTCTGAGAAAAGCCCATACATTTTAGAGAAGCAATATCAAAATACATTTTCAAACACTCACCAGCAGTTCTGCTGAGGGAGCCATTATAGCTGATTTTGGAATTAAATTGGAATAAAGTCTTAAGAACTTCACTGAGTGTACATACGTTGAGTGGCTTAGAGTAAAGCACTGTTACTATGCAGCTGCTCAGTCTGAGGGCAAGAAGGAAAACATTTATTAAAGAAAGAGTAGACTAAATGAAAGACACAAGGGGAAAGAAACATGTCAGTGTTACCCGTTGTTCTTAGAAATGCACTGTAGGTTTGTCCCCTACAGGGAAATAAAAACCAAAAAAATGGTATTGAAATGATCAATTTGATCACCATCATTTTTTTAATCTTCATTAAACAAGAAATATGTTTTACCTGATAGGAACTGGATTCCTGTGAAATATTACACAGAGACCTGTAAGCAAAGGACATTGTTATAGCTGCTGCAAACTGATGCATGTACTGACAGCAAGGCGTATCCTGAGCTGTGTGAATCAATTACTCACTGAGAATTAGCTGTTGAGTTGCATGGAAAGGTCAGCTGTGAAACCTTTAGGATCGAAAGAACAACATTTACAATTTTACAATTTACAGATTCGATGCTAATCACGATTTACATACAGTTTAAAAAAACACAGTATCCACACATGGAAAGTTTAACTGGACCACAGTTTCACAGATTAGAAAGTTTTAAAAGACATTAATATCATCAAAGCAGCATCATTATCAGGACAGTGGAACAAAAATTCACCAGCCACAGACATTTCTGCTGAAATTCAATTATTAACTGCGAACAATGAACCTGCATGAAATGTATTACGGATAAATACATATACATTTTAATTTATTTATTTTTTATACAAGCACATGGACATCTTAATTATAATTACATCACACTGAGTCACTTTAATCTGTACTTCTGTCATACATATCCATCCATCCCTTCTGTTAATTTATGTATGTGTATATACATATATCTATTTTTCTTTGCTAGAGTGTGTGTGTATATATATATATATATACACACACACACACACACACACACACACACACACACACACACACACATATATATATATATATATATATATATATATATATATATATATATATATATATATATATATATTTTTTTTATACGTATAATCAGATTATATTTTAATATACTTTTATACTTATTTTATTTATTTTTACGTTAACTTACTCTTTTGTTTCTTTTATGTTTACGTTGTAAAAAGCATTTCACTACTTGTCACACTCTGTATGAATGTGTATGTAACAAATAAAATGTTAATTTGATTTGATTGATGATGTATGTATTATATACTCACTAAATCTGGGATTGTCCTCTCTGTAACTTGGTTACCATTGAAATCCAAATTAAAAGCATATAATGCTAATCCTAAACAGAAGATAAGAGAGCATGGTGTTAGTAAATGTGAAATACATAAACAAAAAAATACTGCTCATGACAAATACACACTCACCAGAACTTCTGCAGAAATTATAACAACTACAGTTGTTCTGCTGATTATCTGAAATAGAAGGACATTTATGTGTAATTTGGGGGTTGGAGGTACTGATCGGGGCAATTTACTCCCCTTTAAATATTAGAGGGGCATCAAAAGTATCTATATACAGTCGTGGTTCTCATATTTCAAATGCATTTTTATGCAAAAATGAAGTATTTCAAGCCGCAGATTTACCTGGTGAAGAAGTTGTTGCTGATGTTGCCAAGTCTTTGAGGATTATAGATGTGGAGGGTAAAAGAATGGATGAAAAGTTTACAGAATTAATGGTGGTAGTAGGAATAGTAGTAATTTGATTATTTGTGGTATTAGAAATAGAAGTCATTGGGGTATCTGTGGCAGTAAGAGTTAAAGTCATGGAGGTAGTGGCAATTGACGTCAAGGGGGTATCTGTGGCAGTAGGGGGAGTTAGGTTATCTGTAGTAGTAAACATAGAAGTCATGGGTATGCTGGTGGTAGTGGTACTTGTAATCGTGGTGGTTTTTGTGGCAGTCATACTTGTTTTCATGGGGGTGTTTGTGGTAGTGATATTTGTGGTTTTTGGGGTGTTTGTGGTAGTGGTGCTTGTGGTCGTGGGGGTGTTTGTAGTGGTGTTTCTACGATTATTATTGCGGTTGTTTGTCGTAGTGGTGCTTGTGGTCGTAAGAGGGTTGTTTGTGGTAGTGGTACCTGTGGTCGTGAGGGTGTTTGTGGTAGTGGTATCTGTGGTCGTGGGGGTGTTTGTGGTAGTGGTACTTGTGGTCGTGGGGGTGTTTGTGGTAGTGGTACTTGTGGTCGTGGGGGTGTTTGTGGTAGTGGTACTTGTGGTCGTGGGGGTGTTTGTGGTAGTGGTACCTGTGGTCGTGGGGGTGTTTGTGGTAGTGGTACTTGTGGTCATGGGGGTGTTTGTGGTAGTGGTATCTGTGGTCGTGGGGGTGTTTGTGGTAGTGGTACCTGTGGTCGTGGGGGTGTTTGTGGTAGTGGTACCTGTGGTCGTGGGGGTGTTTGTGGTAGTGGTACCTGTGGTCGTGGGGGTGTTTGTGGTAGTGGTACTTGTGGTCATGGGGGTGTTTGTGGTAGTGGTACTTGTGGTCATGGGGGTGTTTGTAAAGCTAGTGTTGGGAGATGTTGTTGAAGTTGTAATGGTTGTCTCTGTACATAAAAATAAATAAATAAATAAGTAAAAATATAAGTCTAGATATAAATAAAATACCACTATTTTTCACCAGGATCTAACTAGGGTACTTTAGCTAAATCTGCTAAAATACAATTAGGTGTACACCGATCAGGCATAAATTCATGACCCCTGACAAGTAAAGTAAATAACACTGATTCATTTTTCCTTAAAGTTGATGTTAGGTGCAGGAAAAATAGACGAGTGTTAGGATTTGAGTGAGTTTGACAAATTTGACGTCTAGATGACTGGGTCGGAACATCTCCAAAACTGCAGCTCTTGTGGGATGTTCCTGGTCTGCAGTGGTCAGTGTTTATCAAAAGTGCACCAAGGAAGGAACAGTGGTGAACCGGCGACAAGGTCGTGGGCGGCCGAGGCTCATTGATGCACGTGGGGAGCGAAGGCTGAAACGTGTGGTCCGATCCAACAGCCGAGCTTCTGTAGCTCAAAATGCTCAGTTCATGCTGTTGATGATCAATGGGTCACGACTGTTTTAGCAGCAGAGGGGGACCAACACAATATTAGGCAGGTGGTCATAATGTTATGCCTGATCGGTGCATATTGTTAACAAAACTAGTTACCTGAATTGTACCTGTATAGTGTTGTTTTGAAAGATTGTTCCCTGGCTCACAATAAAAATGAAGGGGGTGGAGGAACTTTGTAAGTTCAGGAAAATTTAAGTGTTCTTCAAAAATTTTAAGTTACAGCTTTAGCTCTGACTGTTACAAAGCTCTAAAACTGGAGACTCCTCCCTTACATAAACATGTCTTTACCAAACAAATAAAAAATTATAATTTTTTTTTTTATAACATCTGAGCTTTTACTATAGAAATGATAACAGACTGATTTGTTACTTTTGTCTAAACTGGAAATAACCATCTGACAAAACCTTTTGATTAATAATAATCCAGAATCCAACAATGCTTTTGTAATAAAAGCTTATAAATACTTGTCACAAGAGTGTGCACAAACTAATTTCTCATATTTAGTTTGAAGCATTTTAATTTTTGAATATCAGCACTTTTTTAGATGCCAGTTAGCAATCCCACATATGGACAGATCAGCATTACTCACTATAGATATGCTCATTAAAGTGGCACTTACCGTTTCCATTGTTACTGCGTTTCTTCCGTACATGGTCTAAAAGACTAAGAACGCCTACAGGAAAGCCGTGCAAAAAAGAAAAGAATCACATCCATTTTGGAAAATGGATGAAAGCTTAGGACTACACAAAATAAAAGCACACTGAAGGACTACACAAACATGCAACACTTTTATGCATCTCATGCATTAATTGTATATTTTCCTTGATACAAATGCAATTAATCAAAATCTGGTAGTGTGTAATAATGACAGTGAAGGAGACACTGGAATACATGCATTTAGAAAGAATAAATGAAAGAAAGAAAGAAAGAAAGAAAGAAAGAAAGAAAGAAAGAAAGAAAGAAAGAAAAAAAGAAAGAAAGAAAGAAAGAATGAAAGAAAGAAAGAAAGAAAGTAGGCATCTGTGTTCTAGAGGCTCAATCCTCACAATTCTTTTTGAATGTATCTAGTTTTTGTTTCCTGATTGTAATCTGATAAACAAGCACATTTACATCTGTGGTCAAATGTTTATCTGGTTACCTGGAAAGTACATTACACATGGTACACCTTGTTCTATTTTACATTTTTATTTTGGCTGATGGATCCAGAATGTTGACTTTGACAAATGACTCATGTATAACACCTAGCACCTATAATACCTGGACTTCTCTCTCTGTTTATTTTTCCTTCTTTTGCACAAATTGTTTTCCACAATTGCACAAATGTCGCTTTAACACTGCACTGGCACACCTCAGTGTCACTTTAATATCAGCACATGAACACTTTAGTAAAAATCACACTGAGACACTTTAAATCTGGACTCATGTCAATATCTCTCATATTCAGTACATAGCCTCCCCTTACTGTCTAATTCCTGTATGTATATATATATATATATATATATATATATATATATATATATATATATATATATATATATATATATATTTCACTACATGTCATACTCTGTATGAATGTGTATGTGACTAATAAAATTATTATAATCTTTTCATTATAATCCTGATATTCCATTTATTTTACAATGGAACGAGTGTTATTCATTGGAGCTAAATATTGGAGCTAAATATATATTAAAATCCACAGTTGAATGGACTAATTTACATTTAACAAATCCTATTCAAAAACTTCCCAGTATGAGAGACCGTGTTGTAAATGTAGACTTCCTGATCTTTACACTTGCTTTCTAGGAAAAGGAGGGTGGATATTGATGCTTTGGCTTTAAGCAGCTTTAGTCATGTTTATATACTCACTGCAGGAAAGTGTGTCATCCTGAACAAGAGACGAAGCTCGAACGATTCTCCACATGCTCGAGTCCCAACCAGCGATCGTCCCGTTCTCGCATTGCGCATGGTCCCGCACGTCCCCCCACATTCTGAACATGTACAGCTCCACGGTGGCCATGTTGGTCCTTGGGGAGAGATTCCAGGACTGACATCCCAGCTGTAGCCTGCCGTTAGGTTGCATGGCGTAAGCAAACACAGCGCGATCTTGTGTCTCCTGACTGCTGTTGACGCTCAGGCTGAAGCTGTTGTGTAACGAGTCGATGCGCAGACACAGCCGGTGCCAACTTTTCAGTGCCAGCTGCATGGGGAAGCGGTGTTGCACCCCCAGGAGCCAGGCAATCACGGTATTGCCATCACCCTGCAGCGCCAGGCTGTAGTTCGGTGAGCGAGGCACCGTGTAGCTAAAAGCCATCCACTTCCCTGGAGTCATTAGGCGAATGTCGATGCACACAGTCATCTGTGGGAGCTGGGGCACAGGCTGGCTTGCCTTCAGGGTCCACTTGTCTCTACATCCCTGCAGGACGGCCTTAGAATTGAGCAGGGAGTAGCTATTCACTGAGAAAAAACGACCAAAAGAAATGAAGAAAAAAACGATCATTAAGAGATAATATATTGTACAGGAAGTCCACAACTTATGATGGAGATGCGTTCTGATGACCCCTGAACTAGAAAATATCATAAATTGAGTTGCCTTTTAATTACAATACATTATTTAGCAAAACAGAGCAATTTACACTACTGCAGTGTATAAACTTTACAGTATAAATGCATGTTGGTGAATATGTTGCATGTGGACGAATGTTGGTTCGCGAGTAGAGGATCTGTTTCGGGGTCTGGTGACACCAATAAAAAAGGAGAGAGAAAAGTGCTAAAATTGGGCTTTGAAACACCAAAAACACAGAAAGAACAAATGCCTTTTAACACCAAGACAACTCATCATCCTCATCATCACCATTGTAAGGTCAAAAAGTCGAACCAACGTAACTCGGGGACAACCTGTATATAATTATTAAACATGTTCTTAAGAAATATTTCACTTCTGCTTCAAAAGACAATGAAGACATATAAAAAAAAGGCAACATAATGACAAATGTAGTTATTCCAGTTTCTCCAGGAGCGTTCGCTCGTCCGGCTGGTTACGCCTCTACGGAATGTTTACACACCGTAAAAAATTCCCTTCTAAATATAAAGAATATTGTCATCAGTATAGTTGATAGTTAAAGCTGTTACACTCAGACTGTATAAATACATTTCCCAGGAGTGTGTACTGGTTGTTCTCTACAGTCCTGTGATTGAATCTGTTGTTCCCAATTACACTTCTCAAACAACGACCGAAAGATTTCAAAAGATAAAAACATGATTATGTTCAACTGAAGCGCAAAAAACCAACATCTCAGATACGGCTATTTGAAGATAATCAGCAAAAAAGCTAATAAGAAAGAAATATGTTCTAAATATCTAATGTTAGACAGCTAGCTAGACGAGAAAATAATGAAAAATAAAACATTGGTGTTTCAGTTCAGTGCTGAGAAAAACGTTTTACAGATGCTATTGCAGAGTTTTACGTTAAATCAAATAATATTTCTGTACATTTTTGTCAGTATTTATGTTTATATGGAGAATGTATTATTATTTCACAATGAGCTGTGTGTGCTGCTCGGTTTGGTTGTTGTGTTGTTGCACTAAATGTTGTTTGCGTACGAGCACTTTGTTATTTTCTGTGTATCGGCTTGTTTGTTTATGAATAGTTTAATGCTTCCTTGTGTTAATTTGTGTTGTTTTCTTTTTCTTCTTTGTTCAGTGTACCGTACTGTATATGGCTGAATTAATAATAAATCCACTTGACTACACATTTAGTGCAATTCTAGAAATTTGCTACAGAACGTAGTGGAAGTGGATTTTTGAAACTTCTGGAACGACTATTTCCTTTGTGTCCTTATGGTTCGGTTTGTTTGTGTTAAATAAATAATGGATAAATCAATCTTAATTTAATACGTCCTTCAAGTTTATTTAGTAAATTTACTTAGTTTTTTTTAGTTTCCTCACTCAACACCCAACAATAGAGTTGAAACGTCAATTAGCTTAAAAAAGTTCTGCCACAAATCTCCACCCACATCTCAGGCTTCATCCTGTAATCATCTGCCAACTCGTTTACTGTTTGTAGATTTAATCTAATCTAACCCTTTAAAGTCAGAGCAAGAAAGCATCTGATCACGGTGTCTGCGTGTTGATTCTTCAGATTTCCTCCGGCTAATTGCTGCAGGCGGTAACTCTACAAAGAGCTGCCCTGCTAAAAAATAAGTGTAAAGGGTTAGAATGAATGCACGATCAAGGGGTGTGGTTTGGGTTGCTAAAGTTCGGTGAAACAAGCGTCATAATCTGGTGATGGAAAAATAAATTCCTGGGTGTCACTTTGAAACGGGAGAACAAATAAACTGACATTTTGACGTGAGTGCATACGAGAAACTTGAAATATGACTGTCATCACTCGCTCACTTACATTCTCTATAAACCACGGGGTCTTGAACTCGCCAGCTAAGAGGACGGAATTGAATACTTGAAAACACATAATATCAAAACTGTCTGACCAATCAGAATCCAGCATTTATCAAACATTTTACTAGTTCTTTGTAATCATGTTTTGGAAAAAGAGTAGTGGTTAGATTTGGTCTTTATGGAAAATTTTGTTGTGCAAATTTAACACCTGCTCTTTAGTTGTATTGATTTGGGCATCAGACTGCTGTATAGTGAACATCATGGATGTTAATCACTAGGAGACTTGCATAAACACCAAAGTTATATTTTATATATATTTTTTTCATTTATAATAATAATGATAATAGTAATAAATCTACTTTTTCTTCTTTCTTGTTGTCTTCTTAAAAACACATTCACTTTCTGTTTCCGTAAAAACTGAAATGTGTTTGTATGAAAGTATCTGTTCTGATTCTGAGCTCCACCAGTTTCTGATCACGATAATCAAGAAAGAATTTGCCACCGCATTGCATTTAGATCAGAACGCTTTATAATAACGAGTCAAATTACATCGCCGACGCAACCAACATTCATGCAGATCTGTTTCTGTCATTTCCAAGTTCGTGGGCAGCTGCACAGGCGCTCAGACCACATTCCTCTAAATCCACCCTCTGAATTCTCTCGGCATCCTCCTGCTGAGGAACGTTCTGCTATATTGTGATATTTCACCTGAACTAAAACCACGAATGCCCAGGTCATGACTTGTTGGTTACTTGTACTTTAAATGATTATGTTTTTAAGTAAAGGGTAAAGGATTAGAAATATATACACGGATGTGTGTGTGTGTGTGTGTGTGGGAGTGGCGGTGTTTGAGTGTGTGTGGAGAACAAGTAGATGAGTCAGTTATGAGTGAAAAGGTAAATAAAACACACTCTTTCTGTTCCTTTTGCTCCTTAGTTTCTTAGCCACTGGCTCTTGGTGTCTCTGAGATATGATGAATGTTTGGTAGAAGTTCAATTCACAGACACTTCTCAGTCAATTCTCATTCTGTGGTTGAGCCTACAGTATAACAACATGTCTTTCTGGAAATTCCAACAACAAGAAAGTTCTTCAAGCAGAAGGACAAGAAGACCTGCTCCCTGCTTGCTTTCTCAGCTCACTTCTACACCAAGGATCAGGAATGACCAAAAAAACATAAACATGCTGTTTAAAAGCATCTAAATCTCACAATCTCATGCAGGTTAACATGCAGCATGCCACATTCTCAAATGGCAGAAATCTGAATGCTTGCTAGACCACATATCTTATCACGGGATGTCTCAGAACTTTATAGTTGTGCGAGAAATACCTTTTTCTCTCTTTTTCATGGGGTTTTAGCGTTTAGCAAGTCATTTTGGTTAATTACTTTTTATTTATTTTTCACCAGCTTTCAATACCATCCAGCTACATATTTCAGAAACTCCAATGAATTTGGGATGGATTTTACTCTAGCAGGTTGAATTTTTTATTTCCTTATTAAGGTAACCGGGTGACCTCAAGGGTGTGTCCTCGCTCCTTTATTATTTATTTTGTACTCAAACGACTGTAAGAAATCGTCATATTACAAAATTTGCTGATGTTTCTGTAATTGTTCGCTTACAAAGTGAGGAGGTCTGTGGTTGATGATTTCATCATTTGGTGTCAGAATGCTTTACTTAAAATTCTTAAAACCAAGGAGACGACTACTCATTTGAACTCATTAATGGAGTGGGTTTTGAGAGTGTTGAACTATACAAGTATTTGGGTGCTGATACTGATGCTTCCTGACGCTTTGTTAAAGAGGGGCAGCAAATAGTGTAATATTCTCAGAAACTAAGGTCATTTAAAGTGGGTAAAACTTTGATTTGCTTGTTCTTCAGATACTATGTAGTGTCAGTGTTGTGTTGGTTTAATTCTTTAAATGTAAAAAACTAAAATTGTCTGGAGAGGATTGTTAACCAGGGAAGTCAAAGTACAGGGAAAAGAAGATGACTATTAAATCATAGAGCATTTGGTTAGATGATTCCCACCCTGTGTATCATGAGTTTCACCTCCTCCCCTCTGGCATTCGGTACAGAACTCATGGTAGTGAAACAAATCGTTGCAGTCTTTTATTTATCCCTTCAACTGTAAAGTTTTTAATTTGAGGTAAATCCCTTTTAGGAGAAAATTGTGTTTGTATTGTGTGTTTGAGTTTTCTTATCTTTGATATGCCTGTATGCTGCAAATTGCCTTTGAGAAACAAATAGTGATAAGCTGAATTTCTGGATCCCTCATTTGAGGAAAAGATCTCTGGAGTTTTTTTTTCATTCTAAGGATCTAATTTTTTACTGGTACTGCACAATTTAGATGCTCAGAAGGTTCTTCAACATACACTAACGCTCATCGTTTGCTCTGGTAACACATCCCATTGTAGTCTAGATCTAAAACATCTTAGCGTAGGTGTGATGACGTGAGTCGCACATTTGGTTTCAGGCATGTCAGACATGTTTGTCTGTTGTATGTTGAGGAACCATGTGCAATATAATTTTTGACTGAAAACGATGATGAGCGATGTGACTGCAGAAACACTGGAATGTTTTAACTCAGTATTTATCTACAAGGTCACGACACTCAGCAAACTCAAACTCCCAGCAGACAATGCAGCAACATTTAACTATGGCCACCACAAACTTTACACACATACACACACTTCAGTGCTCTTCAATTGTGTAGCTACAGATTAAGCACAATTACATGCTCAATTACACCACAACTTTTAAAAAAGTAAGTTGGAGAAGAATATGCTCTGTTCTCCTACACCTGACACTATTTCTCTGTTTGGCTTTCTGATTAATACCTGTTTTTTTTAGCAGTGTTTGCCTCCTGTCTAATCGGCTTCATTGCGTTTGTTTAACTTTTGACCTGCCGTCTGATTTCAACCTTCTACCCATCAGTCATTCTGGATTTGTCTGGTTTTCGCCGACGTCTAAGTTTCCCATCAATGCATTCTTTGCCATGTCTGTCTGCGTGTGTCATTACCTTCATTAACAAAAGGCGGTTTGTTGAACACTAAATAGAAACTCGTGCTGGTTTAGAGAAGACACTACACACTGTTATTCAAGGGAAGCTTCGTGGTCATGTCTGAAAGTTGAGGAACCCACATCTCATGCTTACTTGGTTCTCTGGACTGTAAACTCTTTCATTTGGACATCTTACATAAAATACACAATAGATAAATAAATAAACAGACAAACCAACAAACAAATAAATAATATGATAAACATTAGACTCACTTCCTATAAATTCAGAGAAATTCTATATATATAAAATATTCAAATATTAAATAAATAATAAACATTAGAAGCACTTTCTATTAATTCAGAGAAATTCTATATATAAAGTATGTAATATAAACATTTTTAAATAAATAACATAAACATTAAAAGCACTTTCTATTGGTTTAGGAAAAGCAGAAGAGATACAGACTGTGTGAGCTGATATATAAATATATAAATATATAAATATAAACAGCTGCAGATTTTAACTGCATGTTATCTGTTATCATATTCATCTCGCTCTAAAAACAGCCGTGCGTTTCTTAGACAGGTGTTACAGATCAGAGCACGATTCTATTTGTGCATTTTTTTACCTTGAACAATGAGATGACTCAGAATCCAAAGGATGAGAAGATGAGTGGACGTCTTCTCCTGTCCAGAAAAGAGCTTTCTGTATTTTTGATGCATTTTCCTGTAAAAGAGCAACGTGTCAGTCATAAAAGGAAAATGTCTCTGCACTGTCGAATAAATAAATAAACAAATCCAAAAAATAAAATGCAAATTCTAAATAAAAATACAAACATAGAAACAGACAACAACAATAAAAACGGGACGTGGGTTTTTTTTGTCAAAACAAAAACATCGCAAGAAAACTGTTGTTTGTGTATGTTTTTGTGTGTTATATATAAAGTGCTGGTGTGATTTTATAAAGGGGTGTCTAACGAGTATTCAGTGACCGAGATTGTAATCTAGAGTAATCTACGCCTTGTTGTGGATTCTCTGTGAACTCCATCGTTTCTGCTCTCACTTACGTTACAGAAGCTACAAACAGTGGTTTCTCCTAAAACTCTCAGCTTGTAACATCACGTGACAAAAAGTTACAGCTTCTGCTCTGACGCTGAAGACTCCTTCCATACGTGTTCCAAAAACATCTCCTTCAGGACAGAACACCTGCAACAATGATTAAACATGATCTTGTGAAAATGAATCAACAACCTCTGTTTCTTCAGAGAGCAGGATTCAGTGGAGGAACTCTGATTAGTGTCTTCTTTCCTGGGTCATTTGTCAAAGAACCCTTCACGAGATCTT
Source organism: Silurus lanzhouensis (assembly GCA_039877035.1). NCBI lineage: Eukaryota > Metazoa > Chordata > Actinopteri > Siluriformes > Siluridae > Silurus > Silurus lanzhouensis. The sequence continues at coordinate 758,989 of JBCEWE010000108.1, forward strand.
TTTTTCTTGGTTACAAACACCTTGTTTACAATCTCTGTGTTTTTGTCTGGAGGTTTTGAGAAAAGGTAAATGGAACAAACCCCTAAAACTGCCAATCACAATTTTAGAAACCCTGCGCAGAGACACAAACAGCCAGAAGCACGTTACATCATTTCTTCTCCTATTTCTCTTCTCTCTCTGGGCTTCTGTGTTACAAAAGATTTCGGAACAGGAGCTAATGTTTGGGTTTTTGATTTGGTGAGTGTTACAGGAAGATGTGCTGGTTATATAACTGCTCTCATAACAGGGTTTTTATCCAGAAAATTTCGGAATAAAACATATTTCTCTCGAAGACTTTTACTGTTCAGGTTAAAGACACGAGTAACTGTGGAAGTTTCATATACTATAGATTTAGTTCCTGAAAGCTGAATAGCAGAATATAAAGCAACATAAACATGACTGGATAAAGATGTTTCCAGTCCAGGAAGCAGAAAGAGTAAGTTTTAGTATCTCAACAGTTCACAATAAATAATATCTACTTGGCAAATCGCTGTGGTGTAAAAGTTATATTTCAGTTTTCAGACGACGTTTCTGCTGAAAGCTTTTTCACTAAAGCACCGAACTCTGTGTGAATATTGAACATAAAGCGCAAAAGCTGTGTTTTGTTTTTCGCTCCTCTGACCTGCAGAACGAGCGTCAGACTGCTGCACTGAACTGGTGGAACTGGTGCTTCTGGATTATTTAAATGATTCTGTTTAATTGGCAAATGAAAGATGAGACAAGCAAATGTGTTCCAGCATTAACTGAGGATCAGATACAAAGCAGATGTGTGACGTGTGATGTGTGTCTCTCTCTCTCTCTCTCTCTCTCTCTCTCTCTCTCTCTCTCTCTCTCTCTCTCTCTCTTTTCTCAAATACATTTAGATATAATGCATCACACATAATCAATTCCATATCATCCAGTATGATCCTACAGCATCAACTGGAGAATTGAAATCATAAAGAAATAAATCAAAGCGCATCACTATGACACACATATCATCGAAAAAATTATAACAAATTTAAATAATAGAATTTGGATGAAGATATTGTACTTCAGAATCATCTTTATTGACAACTATCACGTGTTGTATGTACAAGGAATTTATGATATGCTGCTGCTATAATCTATCTATCTATCTATCTATCTATCTATCTATCTATCTATCTATCTATCTATCTATCTATCTATCTATCTATCTATCTATCTATCTATCTGTATTTATAAATCATTAAAGGTTCAGAAGAAGTAAAGCTGAAATGAGCCCGAGAAGCTGAACTCAGTATGCACCCGAGGCTCACTGATGTATGTGAGGAGACAAGGCTGGACTGTCTGGTCTGATCCCACAGAAGAGCTCCTGAAGCACAATCTGGTGAGAAGACATGGGCTGATGAATTAGTGGCATGGGCTGATGAATCAGGTTTTCTTTTCTATCATGTGGATGGCCAGGTGGGTGAGCGTGGCCCACCTGGGGGATGAGATGGCACCATGATGTACTATGGGAAGAAAGTAAGTTCACAGAGGCATTGTGAATGTCCAGGTGATGTTTTGCTGGGAAACCTTGGATCCTGACATTCATGTGGATGTTGATGCTAAATAGCACTCACTTAAACACTGTTCTATCAGATGCCCTGTAGTTGCACTCCTTTACAATAACTGAGTTCCCAAAAGATGGTTCCTTTTTTCAGCAGGATTAGCAACACACTGTTCAGATACGGTCTGAAGAACATGATAAGTTTGTTGACTCTGCACCCAAAATCCCAAGATCTCAATCCGATTAAGTGTCTGTATGACACGCAGTTCAAACAAGTCAGATCCCTGAAGACTCCACCTCACAACTTAACACGCATTAATCAGGATTTAAAAAGACTGCTTGACATCTTAAAATGGCAAGTAAATGTAGTTTTCAGATCTTTCCTGATTAATCCAGAATTAAAGGACTTAAAGGATCTTAACAGAATGTCTCAGTATCTGATCCTACAGCACAGGACCTTTAGAGATCTTGAGTAGGCCAGAATTTGACGGGTGGCTGTAATGTTACGGCTGATACGTGTATATACACTGAACACTACACATCTGTACATTTATAAAAGAAAAAGTACCAAATTAGACCTTTCTGAGTCAAGTTCATTTACTCTATTGTACTTTTAGTACCTAAAAATATCACCTCTAAATATTTATATACATTTTATAAGGATAAGAGATAGATAGATAGAGAGAGAGAGAGAGAGAGAGAGACAGATCTTGTCCATTGCTATTGCACATACAGGTAGAGAGCAAAGAAATGCAGTTTAGCATCTACCAGAAGTGCAAATATTATATATTTATTTACTATAGTAAATATGTACATTGTATGTATGTGTACACGTGTATACAGAGTGAATACACAGGTGATATATAGATGTATATATATATATATATATATGTAGATAATCGAGGATATACAGACACTACACTATTTTTTTTACAGAAGTTATTAACCTGAAATTATATAGAATTTACAGAGTGGAGCAGAATTTAAGGTGCATTATTAACTTTTTGAGCCAAATAAAACACTAATGAAAATAAAGATTCATTTCATTTTGCTTATGAAAAACAACACTAAAGTACTAAAGTACCTTTAATTATCACTTTTTTGCCCCTTTGTACCTTCAATCTGGAATTTTCACCTGAAGAAATGTGAATGTTGTGCACCTTTTAAAGGATTTAAGGCGCGTAATTGGATTATATGGATTAGTTTTTAATATTTAAACCTTACACCTTAAAGGTACTAAATGTGACTAGGAGCGTGCGCTTTTTAGGCGCGTTCTTTCTTTCTTTCTTTCTTTCTTTCTTTCTTTCTTTCTTTCTTTCTTTCTACTTAATGTTTTTTTGTTTTTTTTTGTTTTTTACACGTACAAAGACCCTGGAGAAACCCGCTCACCTGGTGTCGCCTCGGCGTGCCGCCGCTGCGCGCGCACATCCTACGGCGTTGGAACGGCGCGCGCACCGCGGTCCCAGTAGACCTATCCGCGTCTCCTCACGCGCTCCGTTTACCCGGGGCCACGGAGAGCGCGCGCGCTGTACGCGTTCCACGACGTGGTGCCTTTTCGTCTCGCGCCCGCGGCTCGCCACGTCTCGCGCTCGTCGGTGCCGTGTGATAAGTCGAACGCGTCGGTGTGAACGGAAACGCCGTCTCGCAGTCTCGCGCACTCGTTGCGGCTGTGACGTGGTTTACTGGCTCAGGAGGAGCATTATAACCTGCTGTTATCGTGTCAAAAGGTGTGTGTGTGTGTGTGTGTGTCAGCGTGTGTCAGCCAGGTCTGATAGCCGGATGGGAACGGGACACACCCTCCCTAAAACCGGAGTGGATTCCTTACACACATTTCACGTGTGTGATGTAGCACGAGCAGAACCTTTTTATTATTATCAAATAAAAATAAATAAACATTGATACATGATCACCATCTGCAGATTCCTGGAAATACATTATGGGCCCCCGAGTAAGGCCCTTGCCTCATGTTATTGTTAATATTCAGATCAGATCCCCAAACACTGCGGAAAGTAATCTACTCATGCTCACTAATCAAATCAACGAGATCACTAATTAATTATTAAAATTATATTTAACTATTAAAATACATAGAGCACAGACTGTATTTTATATTTAAATTGTTAAACTAAGGTTTAAACCTAAAAACTAATAAAAAATTAAAAAACTAATAAATTCATAAAACTATTCATTAATTCATTAATTAATAAAGGATTAGTTTTTTTAAATGAAGTATTTAGTTTGTTATTAAATTGTTTTGAATAATTAATATAAAATATTATTAAATGTTCATTCTTCACACTTCATTATACATTATATATAGTCTGCATTTTTTACATTATATATGAAGGTTAAACTATTTTAACTGATTAATATAGAAAAAAAAATTAATAAAAATAAAATAATTAAATATTAGGAATTCATTTGCAGGGTTAAATTCCTAAAATAATGATGCAATAAATTACAATCTAATTTAGTATTTGTAAAATATTGCTGTAATAATTTGACTTTTTTAATAATGCACACTTTAGCTTTAATCTTTTCTATAACTCAGGGACGTTTTGTGAGTCACATCACGGTGGTTAAAAAAGATTATAGTGTAACTGTGGGGAATTTAATCAAATGAAGGATATCATGCAGCGTCTACTGCTTTCAAAACCTCTGGAACCAGGATCAGGACTAGGATGTAGATCAGGACCAGGATGTGATTTAGGATCTGAGTATCTCCTGGAAGTCTGTGCTGTAGATGCCAGAAAACAGTTGTGGTTTGAGAGGATTAAGAAGAGCTCAGATCAATCTTTGGGCTTTTTGTTGTGGGTTTGTCATGTTTTTGTGTAAGAAGATCAGGCTGGAATGAGGACAAGCCATTGATTTAGATCCTGAAAGCTGCCCCAGGGGCAGGTGACTGAATGTGTGGGATAAAAGAGTGTGAGCCATAAACCTTGTGAATAAAAGCAGAGATCGGTAGCGAGGTGACAGGTGGAGTAATCTGCGATGTTCAGATGTAATATAATGTTCTGGTGCGTGCGAGATGGATGGTGGATGTCTGCAGACCGGTTTAACATCTCAGGGTTTATTTAGTGTGTTTACTGCAGCGCACCTTCTCCTGTTTCTCTTCAAACACGAAATAAATTTGATGTTTGTTTGAGTCTCTAATAGGTTTGTAAATGTGATGGAGAGTGTGAGTGTAAGTGTCACAGAAAATGTGATTGGGAAAATACACTCTCAATATTTACAATCTGTATTAAATATTATTAAATACACACTATTGGCCAAAAAGTATTTTTCCTTCCATATCAGGTTCTTCTCCAAAGTTGGAGACACACAATTGTATAAGGGGTATTTAGATGCAGGAGCATTATGTTTTTTCTTTACTTTAACTAGAAGGCCCAAACCTGTTCCAGCATAACAATGCCCTTGTGCACAAAGCCAGCTCCATAAAGGTCTGGTACATGGGTTGGAGTGAAAGATCTCCTGTTATAGATCTTAAAATCTATTGAACATGAAGAATGTGAATCTTCACAAATTTGGTGGTTATTGCACCGTGGTCAGGTGGTGTTTATTGCACCGTGGTCAGGTGGTGCAAGGTGGTATTTATTGCACTGTGTTTTGGTGGCTTTTATTGCACCATTTTTAGGTTCTGTTTATTTCACAATGTGTAGGTGGTGTTTATTACACTGTGTTCAGGTGGTGTTTATTGCACCATGTTCAAGTGGTGTTTATTTCACCATGTTCAGGTGAGGTTCATAACATCACGTTCATGTGGTGTTAACATCATGTTCGGGTGGTGTTTATTTCACCATGTTCAGGTGGTTTAATAAAACTGTGTTCAGGTCGTGTTTATTGCACTGTGTTGTGGTGTTTATCACACCATGTTCAGGTGCTGTTAATTGCACGTGTTCCGTTGGTGTTTATTACACAATATTCAGGTAGTGTTAACATTATGTTCAGGTGGTGTTTTATTACACCACGTTCAGGTGGTGTTTATTGCACCGTGTTCAAATGGTGTTTTATTCCATCGTGTTTAGGTAGTGTTTGATTCTGTTTGGCTATGGCTTGATGATGAGTGCACTGATTATGTGTTTGTAACAACATCTGGGGCAGTGTTTAATTTTGTTAGGCACTATTGAATACTGATGTTATGTTTAGAAGTGTAGATTTTGTCATTTCACTAGTGTTCAGTGTATTTCTAATGCCCAGATTGGGGGGTTCTAATTTTTCTATTAAGGAATGACCAGTGATGAGTTTATGGTGGTGTTTTATTGTATGAGGTTTTTGTGTTTGTAACGTCCAGAATGGTGTTTAACTGTCACTGTACAGTGCGCTGCTGCTGCTAATGTTTATTTTTGTGTTTGTTATTAAAATGATGATTATAAAATAATGATGTCATATTTCCTGCCAGGGTGGGTTATGAAGTTATGGACTGATGAGACAGGTGTTTAGGATGGAGTTTGATTCCATCACGTCAGGACAGACAGCGATGCATTTGTGTGGTTTTTGTGTCTCCTGTTCTGTTATGATGGCAGTGCTGTTGCTATTGTGTTGTGGTTCACTTTAATTAATAAGTAAACAGATTAATGAGGGAGGCTGTTATGCGTATTTGCTTGCAGCAGGGGTGTGAGTGTGAATTAAAATTACAATCTTGGGCGGAAAGGTTGAATGGTACAGCTTTTTATTTAACTGAAAAATAAAATGTAAATTACTTTAGGTTCTGTAAAAAAAAAGAAAGAAAGAAAAAATTCCTTTAGAAATAAATCCTCACTTTGTCACGGCCACAACAACCAGGTATACTAAAGTATTGTAAATCTGTACAATCAATACTCACTAAAATGCATCACAGTCTCATTTAGCCCTTTAGCCTATTTGGGTTGGCCAAACGTTTGTGGACATCCGAGCACAAGATTAGTATGTGCACATTTAGTCTCCATTTGCTGTCATAATAAGCTCCACTTTTCTGGGAAAATGTTCCACTAGATTTTATAGAGATTCTTTCAGCCACAACGGTGTTAGTAGAGCACTTTTGCACGTCGCTCTGGACAAGGCGTCAGCTACAAATGTAAATGTAGTAAGACTTTACTGGATACTGATGGAGGTAAGGTGAGGAGGTTCCCGGGGTGCACTCAGCATTCACATTTATCCCAAAGGTGTTCAGTATCTTTTATAGCTCTATAGCAGGATATATTACACTACAACCCATGGAAAGCAGATCTTTATAGAGCTGGCTTTGTGCACAGGGCCATTGTCATGCTGGATCAGGCCTGGGTCTCCTAGTTAAAGTAAAAGGAAAATGTCATGCAACACATCTAAAAACTTCCTATACAATTGTGTGCCTCCAGTTGCTAGGGAGGAACCACGTATGGCTGGAAAAGCACTTTGGAGCTGCAATGTACCAAACCAACTCTAGGTGGCGGCATAGTCTCATCTAAGCACAGACAAATTGCTTAGTATTGTCCGACATTGCTTTATGATTTAAAGCCTACTTCATAAATTTCTTCTAAATAGTTTCCCAAAAGCAGCAATTCTGTGATGAAGACTGCAAATTTAGACTGTAAATTTAACACTATATTTTATTTTATCTAAAATATTTTACATTCACTTCATCTTAACAGTGTCCTGTAATAAGAAAAACCTATGACTCAAAAAGTTTGTCATTAAATGTAGTAATTACAGTAATTACTTCAAGGAACTATAAGATTCTACATTGAAATTAGCAATAAGCTCAACCATTATCTGAAACTATACTTAGGCATTTGATTCATGGATGGGGCGAATAATTGTGCACTGTTAAAAAAAGTCTGATAACTGATCAAGGAAGGATAGAAAAATCTTTTCAGTTATATCATTATTTATGTCAGTGACAACACATGTAGACGTGAGGAAAAGAAAAAAACATCTTTTGTCGTATATTTTTTATTGGTGTAATCATGGTCAGAAAACAAAACAATATGGGCTTTATAGATAATTGGAGTAATTTTGAGGGCAAGGCTGGCCTGTTAGGGCGGGACGGTATCCATCCCACTCAGGAAGGTGCCGCTCTTATTTCTTGCAGTATAGCTCATAGTCTCAGAAAAGGACTAGTTAACCAGTGACTATCCAGAGCTAAGGCCAGTGAGCAGACAAGCAGGCTAAACCCACCCCTTGCTCATCACCCAGGAACTACCAAAATATATAATAATTGCCAGATAATTTGTTTTAGTAACTTAATAAACATTAAATTAGTCATGCACACCATCAATATGCAGTGGTAATTTCACAAACTTTTTTAAATTATAAAATTTTATAAATCATGCAAAATCCAACTATAGACTATTAGTTCAAATACAGATAATGTTATAAATAACTATATAGATAGCAATATAATCATAAAAGACTAGTAATTATGAAGCTTTACTCCCATTCAAAAAAGCAAATTAATTTAATTTATTTCAACATTAAAATTATCAACTTGTGTTTTAAATCATTGACCTACATGTTTCATTAAAAAGATTATTCCAGAAGGGCTTAAACCTGTTCTAAAAATAATAACATAAGCACTGTTTATGTACCTAAATCTTACAAACTGGCAGTTATCAAACCCCTAATTAGGAAACCCGATCTTGACCCTGTCAGCTGTCCAACTACAGGCCAATATCAAACCTCCTCTTTATCTCCAATTATCTCCTCTAACTACTTAGAATAACATTTGTGAAAAGTATCAGTCAGGATTTTGGCCTTATCATAGCACAGAGACGACACTGGTTAAAGTGGTAAATGACAAATGTAAAGTGGTTATTGGCCTCCTCACTTTGTTTTTTTTTTTTTTATCTAAATGCAGCTATGACACCATTGATCATAATCTCCTCCTTGCTAGACTAGAAGATGTTGGAATAAAGAAAACAGCTCTCTTTGGCTCAGGTCTTATCTGACTGAGCTTTATCAGTTTTTTGATGTAAATTATTCTCCACACTCTCTGAGGTAAAGTTTGGTGTTCCAGAAATAGACTTTTGGATTAAACTTTTGGATTACGTAGCATCTCTGGATGGTGTTTCTGTCTCAGTGTGTACAGCAGTCAAAGACCTTTTTTTCAAGGACCTTCTTTCCTTTAAAGCCCATGTGAATAATATTACCGGGTCATTTCTTTCATCTTTAAATATTAGAAGTATGTTGCTATTACAGGATGCAGAAAAACTAGTTGATTCTTTTGTAACATCTAGATTAGACTACTGTAACGCTTTACTGTCTGGGTGTTGGAGTAAGTGCAGAATTAAGTTTTAGTTAGTCCAGAATGCAGCAGCAAGAGTCCTCACTAGATCTAGAAAATATGAGCACATCAGCCCTGTTTTAATCATCTACACTGCTCCCAATTACATCTCACACTGATTATAAAATACTACTACTGACGTATAAAGCACAGAATGGTCTGACACCACAGTATCTGAGTGAACATATGTTCCAATTATGATCCTCAATGCCTACTTAGATCAAAAGGTGCAGGCTATTTGTTACAATGTACAAATAATGAAGACTCCAGCAGGGGGCAGATTTTTCTCTTATATACCCCACAGTTATGGAACAACCTTCCAGTTTTCGTAACTCAGACACAGTATTGGTTTTCAAGTTAAGGCTGAAAAAAATTATTTAGTGGAGTCTTTAGTCAGTAGGTATTTGTGAGGTAAAGGAGCAGATCTGGAGGGATCATAGATATCGAGTGTTTAGTGAACTGGGATATTTGGATGCTGTCGTCTCCTCACTTTCACATGTTCAGGACATTCAATTAATTATAATAAAACTGAATAGAATTAAATTGAAATTGATATTTATTTTATACTATATCACTATAGTTTGTTGTGTCTAGAAACACTGGGTTGGGCCAATCTATAGTACATCTTTCAAGCCAAGCAACTGTTTGTGAGCAATTGAAACCTGGCAACAAACACAAGAACATCAAGAACACTAATCAGATTTAACAAGTGTAAAACGCCTTTATACAGAAATGCTTTCAAGTCTATAATTAACAAGATCTGATTCATACCACAGTAGTTCCATATCACCGGACCTGTTCTGAGACAATGCAGTGCAATATACTGCAATACGATACATGTTGCATTAGAAGCCTGTAATACCTGTTCAGAATGTGCTAAATCTTATTCATCACTGGTTCTTGATGTACAGTGTTATAGACACACTCCCCAAGGTTGGTTTGATTGATTTGTTTTTACTAGCAAAGTGAAGTTTTTTCTTTGCATATTTCAGCTTTCTCAGAAGCTGTGGTCAGAGCGAAGGGTCAGCGATGATATGGAGCCCCTGGAGCACAGAGGGTTAAGGGCCTTGCTCAAGGGGCCAAGACCGGCAGCTTGGCAATTCCAGGGCTTGTACCCCCGACCTTCTGATCAGTAACTTGGAGCCTTAACCACTGAGCTCCCACTCCCTATTTGGTTTTCGAACTCTGACGCATATTTGTGTGTGAGTGCTGGGTCAGCCATGGTATGGTGCCCCTGGAGTAGATAGGGTTAAGTGCCTTGCTCAAATGGTCAACAGTAGCAGCTTGGGGGTGCTGGGGCTTGAACCACCAACCTTATGATCAGTAACCCAGAGCCTTAACCATTGGACCACCATTGCCCTTTTTTATGTTGTTGTGTCTTTTTTGCTGTCATGCCTATTTCACAATTTTGATTTTATCTCAATGAGTTTCATTCTGGTTAAATAAAGGATACTCTCTGACTACCTAACTGACTTCTGGAGTAGGTCTAACATACATACAGTTGGTCTGTGTAGGGTAAAGAAGGGTTGTTTATATACAGTACCAGTCAAAAGTTTGGATACACCTTCTCCTCCAGTGGTTTTGCTTCAGTCATACCGCTCAGGCTAAAAGGTTTTTATTGTCAGTCTAACTGTCATTAAATCAGAAGCTAAGAAGCCACACCTATAAAGGTATTTGAACACAACAATATGAATATGTTTACTTATTCAGTTGAGTTATGTTCTATTTGTATAGTGCTTTTAAGAATAAACAAAGCAGCTTAACAGATATAAATGTGCATAAATAGATTATGAATAAAAATCATAGTGACATAACTGAGTCCCTATAAGTTTATCTCTAATAGGTGAGTCAGTGACAACAATGGCAAGGAAAACCTCCCTGAGATGGTATGAAAAGAAACTTTTGAGAGCAACCAGACTCAAAAGGAAACCCATCGTCATCTGGATGACACCGAATGTCAATTTATTTATGCTGATTCATTTTAAGTTTGATCATTTTTCTTGCACTCTTGCAACTTTTTCTTGCACTCTTGCAACTCTTCCAAGCCAGAGTTTCTTGATTGTCAATATATGAATCAATATAACTGGTTTATTTCCACTGTCATCCTAAGTGAATGCATCAAAATGGTGTGTTCTTCAGTAGCTGGTATATTAAACTTTTTTCTACATTTTAAGATGGTTTTATTTGTAACAAATTAAACATTTCAATATGCATATTGATCAGTATCATACATTGAATAAATGTATTTTGTTTAATGTATTTAAATATGTTTAATGTTCACCAGTATTTGCTGTACATTTTTAGAACATTTTCATTTAACTATGTGGTTTATTTGTTTATTTTGATTGTATCCATTAAAACAATAATACATCAATTGATGTGTCCATAGTGACAAATACATAAAAATACAAGCTCACATATCTTAACAATAGACATATAGTCGAATAATTACAAATTGATAAGAAAGAAACATGATTATTAAACATATATCTGTGATTAAGAAACACAAGCCATACCCCGAGAGAACCAAATAAGTTTTTCCCCTGAATTAATTCCTTTTAATTAGTTAATGACAACATGTGATGTAAAAATTTGGCAGAAGTAGAACGATTAGAAGGTTAATGAGTATCTTTTCTTTTAGTACTTTTGGAGGTGGCAGTACTGGTTATAATAGCTTTGATAGTAGTAAAAGTATTTGACTCTCTGGTATGGTTAGGTTTAATTTGAGTATCTTTGGAGGTACCATGACTAGTTGTAACAGATTTGTTAGTAGTCGAGGGATTAAAAACTGTGCTGTGAATATTACTTTTTGTAGTATCAGTGGTGGCAGTAGCAGGTTTAACAGCTATGGTAGTGGTAGAAGCATTAGAATCTCTGTTTTGTTTACAATTTTTTTTAGGAACTCTGCTGTTGACATGACGAGCTATAATAGCCTTTATAGTAGTCCAGGGATTTGAAGCTGTTTTCTGGGTATTTTTCTTGGTACTATTGGTGGTGCTGACAGTACTAGTTGTAATGGTTTTAGTTGTAGTAGAAGGAAAAGAAGCTGTACTATGGCTAAACCTTGATGCAGCATCATTGGCAGAAGCAGTTGTTAACATTTTTGTAGTAGTAGTAGAAAGATAAAAGATTTTTGGAGGGACTTTGCTGTCGACATGTCCAGTTATTAAAGCTTTGATCCTAGTCCAGGGATTAGAAGCTGTATTTTGGTTAATGTTCCTTGAAGCTTTGGCAGTAGTGGTGGGAGCAATAGTTGCAACAGCTTTGGCAGTAGTAGAAGGTGTAGAAGCTGTTCTATATGTAGAACTCTTTGTAGTATCATTACATTTTTGTATCACAACTTTATTTGTTATGTGATTAGTTTTAACAGCTTTGGTAGGTGTAGAGGGAGTAGAAACTGTAATATGCCTAGAATTTTTTTCAGTCTCCTTAGTCACTTCATGACTTGTAATAAGAGCTTTTGAAGTAGTTGAAGGTTTTGATGATGCACTTTGGCTACGCCTTGTAGTATCCATGGTGGTGCCTGGACTAGTTGTAACAGCTTTGGCAGTAGTAGAAGTAGTGGATGCTGGTCTATGGTCAGTATGTATTGTAGTGTCTTCAGTTGTGCCATGGCTAGTTGTAACAGCTTTGGTAGTAGTAGCGGGAGTAGAAGCTGTACTAAAAGTAGTATTTCTTGTAGTATCTGTAGTGGTGCCGAAACTAGTTGGAACAGATTTGGTAGTAGTAGCAGAAGTAGAAGCTGTTGTATGGGTGGTTTTTCTTGCAGTCTCCTTAGTGGTGCTAGGAGTAGTAATGGCTTTGATGGTAGTAGAAGCAGTCAATGCTGGTCTGTGGTTAGTAGTTTTTGTAGTATCCTTTGTTGAGCCATAAGCAGCTGTAACATCTTTGGTAGTGTTTTCAGGAGTAGAAGCCATACTATGGGTATTATGCTTTCTAATATCTTCAGTGTTGCTATAATCAGTTGTAACATCTTTGGTAGTTTCAGGAGGAAAAGCAGCTGTAGTATGTCTATTATTTTGTGTAGTGTCTACACTGGTGCCATGACCAGATGTAACAACTTTGGTAGTCTTTTCAGGAGTTGAAGCTATTCTATGACTTCCATGTGTTGAATCATCTTCAGTAGTGCCATTACCAGTTGTAACAAATGTGGTTATTTTTACAGGAGTTGAAGCTGTACTATGGCTTGTATGTGTTGTATCATCTTCAGTGGTGCCATGCCCAGTTGTAACATCTTTGGTAGTAGTAGAAGGAGTAGCAGTTGTAGTATGTCCATTATGTTGTGTAGTGTCTACACTGGGTCCATGACCAGTTGGAACAACTTTGGTAATCTTTTCAGTAGTTGAAGCTGTTCTATGACTTTCAGGTGTTGTATAATCGGCATTGGTGCGATAACCAGTTGTAATATCTGTGGTAATTTTTACAGGAGTTGAAGCTGTTCTATGGCTTTCATATAGTGTATCATCTATAGAGGTTCTATCACAAGTTGTAACCTCTTTGGTAATCTTTTCAGGTGTTGCAGCTGTACTATGGCTTTCATGTGTTGTTTCATCTTCGGTTGTGACATCACCATTTGTAACATCTTTGGGAGAAGAATGTGTACTATGGCTTTTATTTGGTGTATCATCTTCAGTGGTGTCATGACCAGTTGTAACATGTCTGGTAGTCTTTTCAGGTGTTGCAGCTGTACTATGGCTTTCATGTGTTGTTTCATCTTCGGTTGTGACATCTTTGGTTGTAGTTTCAGGAGTAGACACTGTACTATGGTTTCCATCTGTTGTATCCTCTTCAGTGGTGTCATGACCAGTTGTAACATGTCTGGTAGTCTTTTCAGGTGTTGCAGCTGTACTATGGCTTTCATGTGTTGTTTCATCTTCGGTTGTGACATCACCAGTTGTAACATCTTTAGGAGTGTAATGTGTACTATGGCTTTTATTTGGTGTATCATCTTCAGTGGTGTCATGACCAGTTGTAACATGTCTGGTAGTCTTTTCAGGTGTTGCAGCTGTATTATCGCTTTTATGTGTTGTTTCATCTTCAGTTGTGACATCACCATTTGTAACATCTTTGGTTGTAGTTTCAGGAGTAGAATGTGTACTATGGCTTTTATTTGGTGTATCATCTTCAGTGGTGTCATGACCAGTTGTAACATGTCTGGTAGTCTTTTCAGGTGTTGCAGCTGTATTATGGCTTTTATGTGTTGTTTTATCTTCGGTTGTGACATCACCAATTGTAACACCTTTAGGAGTAGAATGTGTACTATGGCTTTTATTTGGGCTATTATTTCCAGTGGTGTCATGACCAGTTGTAACATGTCTGGTAGCCTGTTCAGGTGTTGCAGCTGTACTATGGCTTTCATGTGTTGTTTCATCTTCGGTTGTGACATCACCAGTTGTAACATCTTTGGTTGTAGTTTCAGGAGAAGACCCTGTACTATGGCTTCCATCTGTTGTATCCTCTTCAGTGGTGTTAAGACCAGTTGTAACATTTCTGGTAGTCTTTTCAGGTGTTGCAGCTGTACTATGGCTTTCATGTGTTGTTTCATCTTCGGTTGTGACATCACCAGTTGTAACATCTTTGGTTGTAGTTTCAGGAGTAGAATGTGTACTATGGCTTTTATTTGGTGTATTATTTCCAGTGGTGTCATGACCAGTTGTAACATGTCTGGTAGTCTTTTCAGGTGTTGCAGCTGTACTATGGCTTTCATGTGTTGTTTCATCTTCGGTTGTGACATCACCAGTTGTAACATCTTTGGTTGTAGTTTCAGGAGCAGACCCTGTACTATGGCTTCTATCTGTTGTATCATCTTCAGTGGTGTCATGACCAGTTGTAACATGTCTGGTAGTCTTTTTAGGTGTTGCAGCTGTACTATGGCTTTCATGTGTTGTTTCATCTTCGGTTGTGACATCACCATTTGTAACACCTTTAGGAGTAGAATGTGTACTATGGCTTTTATTTGGTGTATCATCTTCAGTGGTGTCATGACCAGTTGTAACATGTCTGGTAGTCTTTTCAGGTGTTGCAGCTGTACTATGGCTTTCATGTGTTGTTTCATCTTCGGTTGTGACATCACCAGTTGTAACATCTTTGGTTGTAGATTCAGGAGTAGACCCTGTACTATGGCTTATATCTGTTGTATACTCTTCAGTGGTGTCATGACCAGTTGTAACATGTCTGGTAGTCTTTTCAGGTGTTGCAGCTGTACTATGGCTTTCATGTGTTGTTTCATCTTCGGTTGTGACATCACCATTTGTAACACCTTTAGGAGTAGAATGTGTACTATGGCTTTTATTTGGTGTATTATTTCCAGTGGTGTCATGACCAGTTGTAACATGTCTGGTAGTCTTTTCAGGTGTTGCAGCTGTACTATGGCTTTCATGTGTTGTTTCATCTTCGGTTGTGACATCACCAGTTGTAACATCTTTGGTTGTAGTTTCAGGAGTAGACCCTGTACTATGGCTTTCCAATCTGTTGTATCATCTTCAGTGGTGTCATGACCAGTTGTAACATGTCTGGTAGTCTTTTCAGGTGTTGCAGCTGTACTATGGCTTTCATGTGTTGTTTCATCTTCGGTTGTGACATCACCAGTTGTAACATCTTTGGTTGTAGTTTCAGGAGTAGAATGTGTACTATGGCTTTTATTTGGTGTATCATCTTCAGTGGTGTCATGACCAGTTGTAACATGTCTGGTAGTCTTTTCAGGTGTTGCAGCTGTACTATGGCTTTCATGTGTTGTTTCATCTTCGGTTGTGACATCACCAGTTGTAACATCTTTGGTTGTAGATTCAGGAGTAGACCCTGTACTATGGCTTATATCTGTTGTATCATCTTCAGTGGTGTCATGACCAGTTGTAACATGTCTGGTAGTCTTTTCAGGTGTTGCAGCTGTACTATGGCTTTCATGTGTTGTTTCATCTTCGGTTGTGACATCACCATTGTAACACTTTTAGGAGTAGAATGTGTACTATGGCTTTTATTTGGTGTATCATCTTCAGTGGTGTCATGACCAGTTGTAACATGTCTGGTAGTCTTTTCAGGTGTTGCAGCTGTACTATGGCTTTCATGTGTTGTTTCATCTTCGGTTGTGACATCACCAGTTGTAACATCTTTGGTGTAGATTCAGGAGTAGATGTACTATGGCTTTTATTTGGTGTATCATCTTCAGTGGTGTCATGACCAGTTGTAACATGTCTGGTAGTCTTTTCAGGTGTTGCAGCTGTACTATGGCTTTCATGTGTTGTTTCATCTTCGGTTGTGACATCACCAGTTGTAACATCTTTAGGAGTAGAATGTGTACTATGGCTTTTATTTGGTGTATCATCTTCAGTGGTGTCATGACCAGTTGTAACATGTCTGGTAGTCTTTTCAGGTGTTGCAGCTGTACTATGGCTTTCATGTGTTGTTTCATCTTCGGTTGTGACATCACCAGTTGTAACATCTTTGGTTGTAGTTAGGAGTAGATGTACTATGGCTTTTATTTGGTGTATCATCTTCAGTGGTGTCATGACCAGTTGTAACATGTCTGGTAGTCTTTTCAGGTGTTGCAGCTGTACTATGGCTTTCATGTGTTGTTTCATCTTCGGTTGTGACATCACCATTTGTAACATCTTTGGTTGTAGTTTCAGGAGTAGAATGTGTACTATGGCTTTTATTTGGTGTATCATCTTCAGTGGTGTCATGACCAGTTGTAACATGTCTGGTAGTCTTTTCAGGTGTTGCAGCTGTACTATGGCTTTCATGTGTTGTTTCATCTTCGGTTGTGACATCACCAGTTGTAACATCTTTGGTTGTAGTTTCAGGAGTAGAATGTGTACTATGGCTTTTATTTGGTGTATCATCTTCAGTGGTGTCATGACCAGTTGTAACATGTCTGGTAGTCTTTTCAGGTGTTGCAGCTGTACTATGGCTTTCATGTGTTGTTTCATCTTCGGTTGTGACATCACCATTTGTAACACCTTTAGGAGTAGAATGTGTACTATGGCTTTTATTTGGTGTATTATTTCCAGTGGTGTCATGACCAGTTGTAACATGTCTGGTAGTCTTTTCAGGTGTTGCAGCTGTACTATGGCTTTCATGTGTTGTTTCATCTTCGGTTGTGACATCACCAGTTGTAACATCTTTGGTTGTAGTTTCAGGAGTAGACCCTGTACTATGGCTTTCCATCTGTTGTATCATCTTCAGTGGTGTCATGACCAGTTGTAACATGTCTGGTAGTCTTTTCAGGTGTTGCAGCTGTACTATGGCTTTCATGTGTTGTTTCATCTTCGGTTGTGACATCACCATTTGTAACACCTTTGGTTGTAGTTTCAGGAGTAGACTGTGTACTATGGCTTTTATTTGGTGTATCATCTTCAGTGGTGTCATGACCAGTTGTAACATGTCTGGTAGTCTTTTCAGGTGTTGCAGCTGTACTATGGCTTTCATGTGTTGTTTCATCTTCGGTTGTGACATCACCAGTTGTAACATCTTTGGTTGTAGTTTCAGGAGTAGAATGTGTACTATGGCTTTTATTTGGTGTATCATCTTCAGTGGTGTCATGACCAGTTGTAACATGTCTGGTAGTCTTTTCAGGTGTTGCAGCTGTACTATGGCTTTCATGTGTTGTTTCATCTTCGGTTGTGACATCACCAGTTGTAACATCTTTGGTTGTAGTTTCAGGAGTAGAATGTGTACTATGGCTTTTATTTGGTGTATCATCTTCAGTGGTGTCATGACCAGTTGTAACATGTCTGGTAGTCTTTTTAGGTGTTGCTGT
>JBCEWE010001736.1:0-24121 GCA_039877035.1 Silurus lanzhouensis
GGTTTTTTAAAATAAAGTTTTAATGACTATATTTTTCATCTCTTATTAAAATACATACATAAAATACAGGAAATATATACAGGTAGTCATCGACTTACGACCACAATTGGGACCGACAAATCGGTGGTAACACTGGTACGCACTAGCGGCGTAACCGCGGCGCACGACACTCGTAACACGATTTGGTCATAAGTAGAGTAGGCTCAGTGTACAGTATGTACAGTACTGTGAAATTATGCCAGAAGCTGGTAAAAAAAATAACGTAGCGATTGTGGTCGTACAGGACTACATGTATGTATATTTTTCCTCTTTAACATATTCCAAATAGACAGGCAAGCTAATTAGCCTGATGTTGTAATAGACAGAAAGTATTAGAAAGTTCTTATCTGTTCTAGTTTTAAGCTATCTAAAATCAATGCACATGCTTAATCCACCATTCTTTTCATAAATGTTAATGCATACTCACTTGAAGATCTCCCAATAATGCCTTTTGCCTCCATCTCTGTTAGGACTTGCCTCAGCTTTGCATAGTGTGCAGGAGGTGCGTGTCTAAATGGTAAACGAAAGGGTCTGTCATTAGTCAACTGAATGCAATGTGTGTCTTTTAGACTCACCACAGTCAAGAGTTTTTGGAAAGATATTCTAATACTCAATTAGCAATTTAACAATCTTGGACTAGTAACTGCTACTAATATGACCTGAATCAATGTTCCCCATGATTAATTTCAGATAACTCTTTGTTCATTTCTAAATCAGAAAAGTAAGTGCTTCATTTGGTTGAATTGTATCTTGTAGGAATGGCATGCAAACCTTGAAAACTTTCACAAACCTCCAGTGTAACAAAAGTGCTGTAGCCATGTCTGCTGGTTTGCAATTTACAAGATTGACATGGTTTGTGAGTAGACTGAGGTGACATAGGTCGTTGACGAGTACTGAACTGAATGTGTTTGCTGTGTAAGAAGACAGACTAATAAATTCACTGTTCAGTAAAAGATGAGTGTGGTTCTCTTTCAAACATCCGTTTGGTCACTCACTATGGAATCACCTCAGGTGTGACCGATCCAATCACACACCACATCTGTCAGTTGACATGAAAGTGATGTAGGAGTCCCAACTCCCTATATACACTGCTGCTAGTGGTCCTGCCTCATTCTCGTTCTCTTCCCCGTGAAGATCCTTTTGGAAGCTATCCTCAACAGATCCTCTTAGTAGTGGTCACTAAATTTTTCACAAATAAGCCGTTTAGGTACGTCGCTGAACGCGGCTGCTTTATTTCAGGAAATATTCCACAAATACACTGTGTGAATATTTAATGTCACAGAAAGTCACAGAAATTCACCATTTTTAGGACAAGCTCGTCTTGCATAGAGTACCTGTTAAGGACTTCTCTAGACTGGAGGTGCACAATATGGAGGATTTGGGGATGTCCAACCACCTCCAGTCGAACTGTCACCCCAATCAGCGTTCAGCCCTATCCTTCTCCTCCTCTTTACTGCCTCTCTTTTCTAAAAGATTTACCGCTCTTCTGCCCTGGTTGTTAGAGCTCTGAATGTCACCTTGCTGCTCACAGTATATATCATGGAGGAGATGGGGAGGCAGATTGATGATGGTTCACCTGACACCTTGTGGAAAGAGATCTGCGTCATTGAAAATCTCAACCTGTGATCATCGAGGTGAGCAGCATGGCTCTGGCCGTGGTGGGCGTAAGAGCCCTGTGGTTGGGTTTAACAGGTTTATCAGAGAGAAAGAAGGTGGAGTTTCTCGATGCAAAAGTGGAGCCAAAAGCCCTTTTCAGGACTGCGATGACAAATATGCATTAGCAGTGTGACCTAAGCAAGAAGGATGGGGAAGCGTATGAAACGTGCCTCCCCAGGAAGCCTACTGCTAACCCCCCCCAACCCATGCATCCAGGTTTTACCTCTACTTCGCCCAGTGCCCGAGATGTTTTTTCCCCTCTCCACCACGGGGTTATACAAGAGATAGGTCAGAAGTTTCCACAAGCGTTCTCATTTTCCAAAAATAGAAGTTCTTTCAGTTTTCTGTGCATCCAGGCAGTGGGCCAAAGGCATGGACGTGTGTAAAAAGTAAAAAACAACACGCAAAGACATCCAAATCTAAGTTGCAAGCGCCAGCTCCGCCACTAAATGGCACCGCAACACCATCTGTAAGTGGGAGCTGCAGCGGCCCGTTCAAAATGTTTACATTAAAAGCATTATACAATGTAATTTGTCCCAGAGACTGGTTCACTTCAGTAGATCTGAAGGATGCTTACTTTCACATAAGTATTTATCAGGTGCACAGAAATTTCCTCAGGTCAGCCTACACATTTTTGAACTTTACATTCGGACTGGCACTAGCCCCAAGGATCTTTACCAAATGTGTTGAGGCTGCACTAGCACCGCTAAGAAAACAGCGGTCTCAGAGTGTTAGCATATATGAACGATCTCCTCCTCTGAGCTCCGTCATGGCAGCAGGCGGAGGTGAATACGAATATGCTTGTGTCTCACCGACAAAGCTTTGGTTTCAAAATAAATGAGACAAAAAGCTGTCTAGGGCCTATGCAGGAAATAATTTACCTAGGTCTCAGGCTGAACTCAGATCTGTATCAGGCTTTTCTATCAGAGATTCTTGGTTGTCTCCTTCCCTTACAGAAAATGAAGAGAGTCCCATTCAGACTATGTTTATGCCTGCTAGGGCTGATGGCCTCGGCAGTGTCTGCTACCCATTGGGACTGTTGCGAATGAGAGAGTTTTAGGCTAGGGAGCAGGACAGCGCTTATGTTTACAGCGCTACCTCAACCACAAGGTAATAGTGTCATCACTTTGCTTGCATGTTCTCAGCCACTGGAGATGCACATTTCTTGAATCAGGAACCTCACTGGGAGCTGTTTCCCTGAGAAAAGTAGTGATGACGGATGCATCGTTGACAGGTTGGGGTTCTGTGTGCGAGGACAGGATAGCAAAAGTGAAATTACGTGCAGTTTCTTCGGAGTCACCACGTCTTGGTTATATAAAACAACATGATGGCAGTGGCACATATAAATCTCCAGTAGGAACACATTCTCCTCAACTTCACAGTCTAGCATGATAACTCATGTTGTGGGGAATGAAGCATTTTCATTCATTTATGGCGACTCATATCCGGGAGTAATGAATGCAGGGGCGGATCTGTTGTCCATGGAGAAATCCCCTGTACGGGGATTAGACTCCCCCCTTGGGTGGTGGAACTGTTTTTTGAGAGGTTTGGCCGGGCTGCAATAGATCTCTTGCCCTCTTTTCTTTTCTCTGGTGAGAAATGGTCACCTATAGTGTGGATGCGTGAGCTCACCAGTGGCCAAACCTACTGCTTTACGCATTTCCTGCACTAAGTATAATCGTAGCGACTATAAAAAGAGTAAGATTAAATGTGGTCACTCAGTAATACTGATCGTTCCGAACCGGCCAAGGAACTTGTGGCAAAAACTATTAAACTCATCTAGACTGAGCCCTGGTGTTCTGGAATCTGACTGAACAAAAAGATTTGATGATGAAATAAAAAATTAACAATAAATAAAATATGATCTACTGTAAAAAAAACAGGGTATTATGAGGGAAAAAAAAATCGAAAAAATTAGACACTTATTTGCACAGAAATCAGTATATTCTTCAATATATGTTACTCTGTCTCTGCAATATTTAAAGACGGACAGGCTGCTTCAAAGCAATAAACCAGAAATTACATACATGCTTTTACATTCAAGAAAATGAAATTTATTTCATTCATGTTGTATTTATAGAATAAATTAATATATATATATATATAGTGACTACTGTATCTACTAATGCAGATTGTTCAGCACATATTAATGCATGCAGCATTTTTGCACATTTCATGTTGCAGCAGGTTTGTAATAGAATACATAATGTGAGTGTGTGTGTGCGTGTGTGTATGCGTGTGTGTGCATGCGTGTATTCATGAGTGGTGAAAAAGCTAAAACATCATATAATTCATGCCATAGTTCACATAAACAACTAATCAGATAATAATTCTAATGCATGTTATAAGGGAAAATGTGTGCAAAATATTGTTGGTAGTGTCAGAGGAATCCTGGTCAATCAGGTATATGTAAATTTGAACGATGGGTTAAACCTAAAGAAACAAAATGTAAGTATTGAAGTGTATACATAATTGCATTAGTCTGCAAAAAGTTTAGTTTTGCTTTCCTATAACATACTATACTTTGTCAATGTACTTTGAAAAAGCATACATACATTTCACAAACAAACAACAAAAATAAATAGCATCAGTTTTTCTGTAATGATCAGATTCAGATATTGAGTCTGTTTACAGTAACAGCTGCAAAAAAGGTCTGAAACTTGGTCTGAAAATTAGGCACATTTAATATTGTAGTGTTTTGTAACAGAATGCTACAGCTTTACTTGCAGTTGTGATTATTGCTAAATATTTCAAATTCCTGAAATATGCAAATTCCAGAAGGCCCATTATTCCAGCACTATATACAACTCTAATTACACATATACGTGTTTAGTTTAGTTTTCTTTTTTTTTTTTTTTTTTTTTTCTCGGGAAAGAATATCAAGGCAAATATAAAAAATAAATAAATGTTGTTTCATATAAATTCGGACTTGCATTCCTGTGTCTATAAATACATAAACCACGAAAATCTCTCTCTCTCTCTCTCTCTCTCCTCTCTCTCTCTCTCTCTCTCTCTCTCTCTTTCATTATCTTATTTACAACACACTCCCTCTTTCCTAGAAGAGTCTCCTCCTATTTGTAAAGGTACTCAGTCATGTGACACCTTTAGCACTTGCAGTTTCAGCACGCAGCATATACAAAAGGATATTTGTAAAAAAAAAAAAAAAAAAAAATATATATATATATAATAATATATATAATATAGGTGTCTTGTTTCATATCAGCTCACTGGACTTTGAAAGATTCAGGTAAACAATTCTCATTTTGTAAAACTGCCATTATACTCTTTTATGCTGTTTTTATAATCAGAGCCTTGTTTAGACATTATACTATACATGCTATATGTACATAAAACATTTTTTGTATAAAATATTTAGGATACTATTAATTTTTTGAATGCTATTGAACTGCTCTCAAGCCTGGAAATTAAAAAAAAACTATTTTGTGGTAGGGAATAGAAATATGCAAATCTTACCACAAAGTTGCAGTGATTACTCACCCTGACATATCCAGGCTTGAGAGCAGGTGGTGATCACAGAATATTTAATCCAGCAGAATGGAAATTAGGCTTTTCACCGCATAGTTTGGTTTGAAATGAGAATAAAAAGTATATTTTTTCATCTTTCTTTTGATTGCAGGTTTTTTGAAAGGCTCATGTGAAAATGTTTTTATCATCAACCAATCTTCTCTAATCTAGGCTTTTGATAAAGCTGAGGTTTTGGCAGCTTTATTGTGTGTAACTTTGAACTAAGCAGGATGAATGGCTTGGTGACTCTTTAGTGACCTTTCCAGTTCCTCAGAATTCCCAGACTGTCCTGGGTTTAGCCTCTAGCCACCTGCAAGAAGAAATTTTGCCCCATTCCACCCGAAGTAGCTTCCAGATTATTGACTCTAAATCTTTCTGGCACTTACACAAGCTGTGTCCCCCAAGACACTTTGTCCTGGTGGAGGTTTTACGCCCACTGCCCCGCATTATAAAACATAAGCCCAGCTCAATAGTTTTCTCAGCCAGAAATGAATCAGAAAAGTATGATGAGCGTATCAAACTGAACACATACGCCTAAATTACAGGAGTTCAGATGAAGGTTTGTCCACAGGACAGGCTGTTGATGATAATAACAGTGATGGTGATGTTTGTGGCATTTTCCTGAGCTGCAAAGACAGTTTATCATCAGCCAGAAACGCAAAAGTATGCACAAAGCTAATTTTAAGAAAAGAAGATCAAGAAAGGAACAAGAGCCTTTATCCACTGGTACAGAAACAAAACAAGAGACAAGAAGTACAGAGGTTATGGAAGGCATCACATTCAATGAAGAACAGGTAAGAATATTTACACTTCAAATACATTTAATTAAAATTATTTTTGGTAACACTTTCTTTCATGTTATATATAAAATCTTACATCCGGTACAGCTCAACTCCAGCATTATTTTAACAAAATACAAGCAAAAATGTAAACAAAACTACTTAGACATACTAACTAAAGTAGTCTAAAATTTTGTACATGATCTAGATATTAAGCAAGTTACTACATGATAAGTGCATTAATATAATTGGAAATGATTTCTGATAAGTTATAACTATTAATGATAAAAAGATACAAAACATTATAAAACATATTAAAATTATTGAATATAACAAGGTATGTTAGTAAAATAAAATAATAATTTATCTCCACATTCTTTTACAGCACAGTGTCAGTTCCTTTTCATTGTGAAACACAGGTACACTCTATACATAATACAGATTTTGTGCACAGAACAAACAGCTGAGATGTTTCAAATTTTTTATATTTTCTGTTTAAATTCTTGCTATAGAATTCTATTCTAATAGAAAAGACAGTGTGCATATCCCTGCATTGTTATACTTATCCTAAATCTATTGCACTTACCATAGTTTTATACCATAAAGTAAAATGCTTCTGGGGTATTTTCCCACACATTTATGTACTTAATAGTTATAGAACTTCAGCAATTCAGCATTTTAGTGTATTTGGTTTAAAAATCTCATTGCTTATATTAATCCCCTGTTTAACGCGGTGGTTACGTTCCAAAACCGCCCGCGATTAATGAAAAACCGCGATAAACGGTTAAATGTATGATACACTGTACAGTATTTTTAGGTATACTTTTTACTTTTTATTTTATAATTAATAATTATATTTTTATTAATAAATGTCATTGTTTTAACATAAAACTCCATAAAAAAAACCCTATAAGTTTATTTGGTCTATCGTCCTATCCGTGAGACAAATTAGGAAAATACTGAGAATGGAGCCACCAGGAAGGAGGAAAATTGGAAGGCCAAGAAAGAGGTTTATGGATGTGGTGAGGAAAGACCAGTGTTGTGCTCTTACTAAAAAATAGTAACTAGTTACAGTTACTCGTTACTTCATTCAAAAGTAACTCCGTTACTTTGTTGATTACTTACACCAAAATGTAATGCGTTACTGTTAAAAGTAAATTTTTAGTTACTTTTTTAAAGAACCTTCTTTAATGTTCCATTAATGCCCTTTTATGCGTTATGGTTTATACAAACACAAAACTGACTTAAACACAAAGTCATTTTTAAACACTATGTCAGAGCAGCACAAACTGAATATATCACAAGGATTTCTGAAATAAATAACAAAACAAGCTGAATATATATATCACAATCAAAAACTAAAGTGACTTCTGCTGTTGTGTTGAGCTCTTAAAAATGTTCCTTTCACAGCTTAAGTATGAAAACTATCAACAATGTAGAACAGAACACCAGGTTAGCTTCTAGCTTCTAGCTCCTCAGGCATGGAGGTCCTGGAGGAGCTTCAACAGATTGAAATTGCTGTTTATCGCAGTAGATACGAGCTTCGAACCAGAAAGACACAACTTACATTTGACTTAAAAGTTTTTGTCTTTATACTCAAATAAAGTGAAATAATGAGCATATTTCCACTTTAAGAAACTCGTTTTGCTCTCGCCTCGACTCGCCATTACTTCCGCACAGACCTGAATAAACGGAGACACGCCCACAGCGCGTCTTCTTCGTGTTTACAGTGGTTCATCCACCAATCCTACAGTGCGTCTTCTTCCTGTTTACAGTGGGTAATCCACCAATCCTACAATGCAACGCTGCTGTAAGCAGGTTAGACTGTAGTCTACACTTCAGCCTAAATTAATTCATTTAAAAAAGTAACGGGTAACGCACCATACGGTAACGGTAACGGAGTTACTTTATTTTTAATAGTACAGTATTAGTTACCAGAGGTGGGAGACTTGAGTCATATGACTTGACTCGAGTCAGACTCGAGTCACATTTTTCTGGACTTGAGACTTACTTGACTAGATCTCTGAAAAGACTCGACTTGACTTTAGACTTGCTCCTTGTGACTTTAGACTTGACTCGGACTTGTGCCTATTTACTTGAAATGATTTGTGGAAAATATTTTTTTTCAAATATTGTGATTTTTTTATATATTTAAGAATGGACTATATATTTTCCAATAAGTCGGCGAACCCAATCCACTCTTCCGCATGCGTAAACCGCTAGACGCTATCCGGAAGCCGCTTGCCGCCTGCCAAACAGCAGATCCCTCCGCGGACAAGACAACATGTACACCGCAACAACACCAGCCCCACCCCGAGGATAATAAAGTTCGGGTTTAGAGATTACGCGTACATGGCCAGTTTGATTTTTTGCAAATGCAATTCACTGTAATTTGCCTTCACATTGGCATTATTTTATAAACTGTCCAAACATCACAGTTTAACATTGAAGTGGTCAAGGGTTAAAGTTGTTATGGCCAAATACATAAATCTGGTTTGATGTACGGTAAATTTCTCCATAAATACTGGGGCATGACCTGATAGTTTTATTTTTTTTACATTATTAAAGATATTAGAAAATGTATGAAAAGCCCTAGAGTAACATGATCATAATAGTTTGTGGATAACTCTTAACAGAGCAAACAATGTTGGGTTCATCACCTTTTAAAAACCACTGCCTCACTTGTACAGTAAGATTTTTTTTTTTTCTGATATTGATATTCTACTTTGAGTATGCAACCCATTGTTTGGTGTCTGATGAGATGACAGAGTATACTTTACAATTATAGGTATTATTATTACTATATGTTGAGATGGGAAATGTGACTGTTCACTCCATGTTTACACAGATACATCAGGGTATTCATAGATAGAAATGATCCAGTTTAACAACTGTAGTTCTGACTCCTCCTGAGAAGGGAACATCAGCACATTCTTCTGTCTAAAAAACTTACAATTAATTCTTGTTTACTTGTTCATTTAATTTATTTTTTATTTTAGAGCATTTAAAGTGCTTCTTAACGATATTTTATTACACACAAGTTAATTTATTTATTTTTGTTACCCATCATCAGCCCTCTGTGTCTAAATAAGTAATAAAAGTCCCTGAGTTAAAAAATGTGTCAAACAAATCTGTGTGCGACTTGGTATGACTTGATGACTAAGTTGCGACTTGACTTGACTTGACAAAGAGTATGACTTGACTTGACTTGACTTGACCCTTACAACAGAATGACTTGACTTGACTTTGACTTGCAATGTTAAGACTTGGACTTGACTTGAGACTTTCATTTGGTGACTTACTCCCACCTCTGTTAGTTACTGTAAACTAATTACGCGTTACGGCCCAACACTGGGGAAGACATGCAGGTAGTTGGTTTGAAAGAGGCAGATGATCCGCTGTGGCGAACCCTAATGGGACCAGCAGAAAGAAGAAGAAAAAACTGCTCTATAGCCATCATTTTACTGTACCACAAGAGGGCGCTATACACATTTCTGTGCCTGATCCCAACTGTTATGTGTACAGTTAGGACAGAAATTGGTCATGACATGGCAGCTCAACCTGTGCCATCGCAAATACTTAAATATATTAAACGTGCAGCAAGTTTAATTCATTACATTATAGTTAATACATTGCATTATTAAGTACAGAGGTTGATAGAGGACAGAGTAGTATAGAGACAGATTATATGCTGTGGCGACCCCTAATGGGAGCAGCCGGAAGAAGAAGAAGAAGAAGAAGAAGAAGAAGAAGAAGAAGGAGGTTTTAATGTTCTATATTTGTTCAAAAGTTCAAATGAACTAGGCTATTTTGTTATTTGAACGAATTCTATTCCATGTGCTCCAATTCAGGACTTGTCTTTGAGCACTTTCACCCCTCCATAACAATAAGCAATAAGGTTCTGGTCTATATCATTGGAAGACCAAGGGGGAGGTTTATAGATGTTGTGAGGGAAGACATGCAGGCAGTTGGTTTGAAAGAGGCAGATGTACACTGGCGATCAAAATTAGAGAACAATTTATAAACAATTGAACAATTCTGAAATAATTCACTGCTCAACAGTTGAAGGAGTTTTTGTCCTGTCTATACCATGCTGCCAGAACACCTTTTCCACAAAATAACATTTCCAAAATTAAGGCATTTCCAAAAAAAAAAACATTATTTTGCAGAAAACACACTGATCAAAATTAGAGAACACTTTCAGATACCTCCCAGTTATTGGTGTTAATCTGGTACCTGGTGCTAATTTCCTTGATTATCTGTAAACCCCTATTTAACTGGCAGCCTAACTTCCAGTTTCACTGACTCTGCAAGATGGTGGGCCGTTCTAAAGTGACTGAAAGACTCCGGCAGCAGGTTGTCCAGATGAAGGCCCAAGGGATGACCCTATCAGCCATAGCAAGACAAGTTGGTCGTTCCAAATCTGTGATTTCAAGAATATTGAATCTTTACAACATCACAAACTCATTCAAGTCCGCCAAGAAGGCTGGTCGTCCACGGAAGACAAATACAAGAGAGGACAGGATACTGCGGAGGATCTCAATGGGCAATCGTTTCCACACTGCAGCTGGAATTGCTCACCAGTTCAGCGCTGAACAGGTTAAGGATCTGTCTCGTCATACAGTGTCTTGACGTTTAAGAGCATTTGGACTGAAAGCCCACTCTGCAGTGACCAAACCTCTCATTAGCAGAAAGAATCAAAAGGCTAGACTAAGCTTTGCTGAGGAGCATGTTGTGTGGACAAAGGAGAACTGGTCCAAAGTTCACTTCAGTGATGAAAGCAAGTTTAATTTATTTGGGTCCGATGGGAAACATTATGTTCGGCGACAAACTGGAGAAAGACTGAACCCAAAGTGTGTAAAGAAGTCAGTGAAAAGTGGAGGAGGAAGTGTCATGGTTTGGGGCATGTTTTCTGCAGCAGGAGTTGGGCCTCTTATACAGCTACATGGCAGAGTAAATGCAAATGTTTATCAGAACCTTCTTTAACAACATATGGTTCCTTTCCTGCTTCATCACCCAATCAGCCCGCAGTGTTCATGCAGGACAACGCTCCATGTCACACAGCAAAACGGGTAAAGCAGTTCCTTGAAACTGAAAACATTGAAATAATGACATGGCCTGCCCAGAGTCCTGATCTCAACCAAATAGAGAACCTCTGGAAAATCCTTGGTGACAAAGTTATGGCTAAGAAACCCACTACAGTCACCGAACTGTGGAGGAGACTGGAAGAAGAGTGGACCAAAATCACACCAGAGCAGTGTGAGAGACTAGTGCTGTCCTGTGGCCGCAGATGTGCTGAAGTCATTCAGAGCAGAGGCCTGTACACTTCCTACTAATTGCTAACTGTTGTAACCTTCAGAAAATGTTGTTGTAATGTTTTTCCATGCTACAGTCATTGTTGTTCTCTAATTTTGATCAGTGTGTTTTCTGCAAAATAATGTTTTTTTTTGGAAATGCCTTAGTTCATTTGTGGAAAAGGTGTTCTGGTAGCATGGTATAGACAGGACAAAAACTCCTTCAACTGTTGAGCAGTGAAGATGACATTATTTCAGAATTGTTCAATTGTTTATAAATTGTTCTGTAATTTCGATCGCCAGTGTAGAGGACAGGGGGTTATGGAGACGGATGATCCGCTGTGGCGACCCCTAATGGGAGCAGCCGAAAGAAGAAGAAGAAACTACTCTATAGCCATACCATCATCTTACTGTACCACCTGAGGGCGCTATAAACGTGCAGCAAGTTTAATACATTGCATTATTGTTAATACATTGAATTATTAAGTACAGAGGTTGATATAACCTGTTTATAAAATTAGTTCAACCCTAATTTAATAAAAGATTGGGATGCTCTGTTAAATGTAAATGCAACTATTTGCAAATTTCATAAACCCATAATTTCTATTTACAATAGAACCTAGAACACTAAGCAAATGTACGGGTACAATTTTATGGAATAAATAAGGTAATTTTTAATGTATTTTATTTGAACACGTCACACCAATCTGCGAAAAAGTTCAGCACTAAATATCTATATAGAAATATAGAAATATATCACTAAATATAATTTGAAGGCTTTGAATATCTCAGTATCTGCAGCACTGAATATCAACAAAAACTGGCAAAATCTCTGATCATGAGAAACAAAGAAGAACAATTCATAATTTGAAATTTTCTTTAGAGACACTCTCTAGAGTCCCTTTAGCCACACACTCCAGACAAAAGAGAAGATGGTTATCAATGCTCACTTCAAAAGCCTCAAAATGTCTGATGGTATGGAGGTGCGTTATTGTCTATGGAGTTGATGGCTTTCACATCAGGAAAGGCACCACCAATGCTTAAAAGGAATATATACATGTACAGGCACAGTTAAAGGTTTTAGAGCAGCATATGCATATATCCTAATGATGTCTATTTCATGAAATGCCTTGTATATTTTTCACAAGACAATGCATATTGCATCTATTGCAAC
This sequence comes from Silurus lanzhouensis, assembly GCA_039877035.1. Classification (NCBI taxonomy): domain Eukaryota; kingdom Metazoa; phylum Chordata; class Actinopteri; order Siluriformes; family Siluridae; genus Silurus; species Silurus lanzhouensis. Next base: position 12,468 of record JBCEWE010001736.1, read on the forward strand.
AAGAAAGATCATGGATTCATAGTAGAAGAGTCTGGGTACTAAAGTGACATGCCTACAGACCTTTCAACAATTGAAAACGTGGTGAATTCTGTTTTTTATTAATATTTTACACAGCATCCCAGCTTTTTTTGGATTTGGAGTATATATATGTATATATATATATATATTATATATATTATATATATATATATATATAATATATTATATATATATATATATTAATATATATACTAATATATACATATACGCGTATATACGTATATACGTATATACGCGTATATGTATATATGTGTGTATATATATATATATATATATATATATATATATATATATATATATATATATATATATATATATATATTAATATATATATATATATACATATACATATATATATACTCCAATATAATGATTTGGACAGAAAATGTATAATGTAAAGGACAGTTGTGTGAATGAGTACATTTTAGATCATGTTTTGTTAATCAAATGCAAGTTTTTGGAGTCATTGTGACATTGGATATGAAATATTTGATTTTGTTTTCTTGGTTTTTAATTTGTCTTTATATCATTCATAATGCCCCCTTTGGACTTATTCTAATAAACACACCAATCAACATAGCTCTATTGCTAGATCTATTCTCAATCATTGGTCAGATCTTGAGAGTTTATTTTACCACTTAATTTGCCCCAAAGTACTACTCTTCTACAAAACTAAACCACACTTTGGTTTAAACCACAATTTTAATAAGTCTTTATATGTAAGGGAAGGTCACACTAAATACCTTCCTTTACACTTGCAGGAACCTGAGTCTTGTAAACTAAAATGGGATTGCAGGCTAATTAATGTCATTGCTTGTAAAAATGACTACCGTGAAAAAGGTCTATTACACTAGGTTTGGGTAAGACATTCTTGAGTAGAGACGTGTGGTATGACTTTAATTCAGTTGAAGCCTGCTAATAAGACATCCTTCTATTTAAAATGCTAAAGATCACAGAAATCTACAAACATAAAATTATACTTTGCTATTACCAAACAAATTAAATACTCAATATGTAGTGTTTATGCTTTTATAATGAAATGTGAAGAATCAGGAGAGGTCAAGGACAAAGTTTTAGAGTTTCTTTTTGAAAGACCAGAAAAAATTCCAGCAAAGACCTGTCTCAGCATCTGGTGGCATCATAGGTATGGCAAATTCTAGAAAATTCTATAGTTCAAAGAAGTTGGATTAGGAATAGACTCGTGGAAGGGTAGCAGCCAAGAAACCACTTTTCCAAACGGGAAATGAGATGGAAAGGCTAAGATATGCTAAAGAATCAGTGGATAAATACAATCAAGAGTATTTAGGAGGGAGGAATCTATCTTTGGAATTTTTGGGTCTAACTGTTGACAATATGTAAGATGTTTATTAGAAGAGAGATGAAAATATGAGTGGTTGCAGCCTTTAGTAAAACATAGTGAAGGGGACTGTCCGGGTTTGGGGCTGCATTTTGTGGTGTTGGCTATATTGTCCAATCAAATGGGATAATACATATTGAAAAGTTTTTTTTGTTTGTTTTTTTTACATTTCAACCTTGCCAGAAGCCATATACTTGGCTCATGTTTTCTTGAAAATGGATATTGTCTGAGTGTGGGTACACATTGATAAATTACTTACTATAAATCATTAAAATTGTGGTTTAAACCAAAGTGTGGTTTAGTTTTGTAGAAGAGTAGTACTTTCCAGCAAATTAAGTTGTGGTAAAATAAACTCTCAAGATCTGACCAATGATTGAGAATAGATCTAGCAATACAGCTATGTTGATTGGTGTGTTTATTAGAATAAGTCCAAAGGGGGTATTATAAATGATATAAAGACTTATGATTTTAAAAACCAAGAAAACAAAATCAAATATTTCATATCCATTGTCACAATGACTCCAAAAAATGTGATAAAAAAAAATGATATAAAATGATACTGTTTTTGAATTGTTCATTAGCGTCCTTCAATGGTATTATTGAATTCATAGAATTCATATAATAAAAGATGTGTATTTTTTGTATATCATGTCAGTATGCAGTTAGCATAGTTATAATATCTTATTTTTTTCTAAAGCATCATTTAACAAAACAAGTGCATTATCGGTATACAGTACTCATTCACACAACTGTCCTTTACATTATACATTTTCTGTCCAAATTACAACCATTTAGCTTCCATATCTGAATTGCAAATAATGAATATAATTTATCTCATATATGCAAAATGTTGAACCCTAAAGAAACTTGGTGCCAAGTAGCCTCATCATGTGTGCTTAAAAATACTGGTACTAGAACATTTTGATTTGTTTTGGTGGAAAAACCTCAAGATTATTTCCTTTTTTTTTCTGGCCATGGGCTAAGGCTAAATTTAAAACTGGCCCACTGCATTTTAGGTGGAGCATCAGTGCTTTGCTTGTTCAGTAACTTGAGCTTCGACTGACCAGATTCCAGAGGAGTTCCATGAGTCAGGATATAGACTTTACAACGTTTCTTCAGACTTAGAAAAGATCATTGTTCTTGATCATTCTTCCCTTTATTTTTTGAGAATCTCTGTTTTAGTCCTATCTAACTGCTTCCGCTTCCTGCAGTAGTGGCACTTTCAGAATGTCATTACTGTGGAAAGAGAGATGTAGGAAGAATGCGAAATATTTTGTCCACAGGTCTTTATAGAGTCATTTGTAAGAGTGGACATGTGCATGCTCAGCACTTCAGACCTTCTAGTGGAGAAACAGAAGACATTTTTTGCCAGACTGGGGTCCCTCTTGGACCCTGAATGAAGGTCTTACCCACACAGTGTTGTCTTTGAGCAGCTTCTAGTTAAAATAAAAATTCCCCAAATCACCAGCCTAAGTAATGGCAACAATTATGAGCAAAGAGCCTCCATTTATCGCCTGACAACTGGGCTTTTGCCTGGTAGTTTACAACTCCAGATTTGCAGACACTAAACACAGTGCTTGTGTTTGTTTGGGAGGTGAAGAGCTATTTTTACCTACTAGAAGCTGGGAGAAAGCAAAGGATGCATGGAATTTCTTCAGCTATGAAAAGCACAAAGTCAAACTCACACACTGACACACAGACAGACGCACCCAGTTAAGTACTGATAAATGCAGAATACACACTCCCACAAAACAGTGAAGTGCTTTTATCATTCATAAAATCGTGATAAATCTCTGGATTAATTTAAATATCCCTTGGACAAATATAAAACAAATTATTTCTCTTCCTAAGTATCTTAACTAGGTTTTTAATTCCAGTCTACTTGAATTTGATGTTAAATGAGCTTCACAAGAATGTCCAGCATGCATTGATATCAGCTCATTTATTCTGGGCATATCATGTCTTGCTTAAGTCACATGCATTGGTTTAGATGTGCTTTAAAACAACAAACCATTTATGCCATCAAAATTAAAATTGCGATTATGAAGTGTTGGTAAGTGCCTAATCATAAGGGGAAAAAAAATCTAAAAGTTATTACCTACATGTTCTTTTCTTAGATAGCACTGGTTGGAATGAAAGGAAGACATAAACATGAAACGTCTACAGGAACAAATATGTAAATAGAGTCCTGACACCAGTTCAGCATTTTTATCAGCCGGTCAGCAAATGGAACAGGAGCTGCTATACTCTTTTCCAATTAAAATGATCTCGGTTGTTCATTAATTAATGAACAACCGAGATCCAAAAGGGTCCAAAAGTAATTGTATTTAAAAATACCTCTTTTTATTTTTGTATGATGAGTATGTTTCATCTGGCATACAGCTGAAAGCTTTGCTATTTATTTGTATAGCTACTGTGACTGAACGGTTGAATTCTAAATGAGAGTTTTCTGATGCTCCAAAAAAAGTATTAAACCACAAGCATCTTTACTACTGTAGTTAGCATTAGATGTATGGCTGTCTGTCCTCTGGTGGAAAGTGGTCTTGGATAATTTGCATTATCATCGCTTTGAACAATCTACATCTAATCAAAGTACATTTCACAGCTCTGTTCACTTAAGGTGGAGGACTGAAAAATCAAACGGCATTAATATTGTTCAATCCAACTAAATTAGGGGTTAAACAACTAAATATGAAAATATATATAATAATAAATAAATAATACTGCTTTTACAGTGGTTCACTATTCTTTTTAACCCATCCCTTACAAGAAACTAATTTGGTAAAAGGTTTTACTGCTGACAAAGATAGCATTTTGCTGTATTATCAAAAACAAAAAAATAACTAGCTTTCTTTTAATAACATGACATTAATTCCATTCTAATTATGCAAATAAATGATTTCTTTTATTTAAAACATTTTTTAATTTTTATGCTGACCATCAAAATCATTATATCACTAGAGAAACCATTAAAATAAGTCCAAATGGGATATTGAGAAAAAACACTTGCTACTCACAACTTTAAGTACTGAATTAAAAAAAGCAAAGAGCATGTACTAAGGCTGCATCGACTAACAATAACTTTTCTTGGTGCTCTGAAAGTATGAGTGTCAGTGTAAGGGCACCCAGGCTGGACCTGTTCCCAGCCAGACATTCCTCCAGAGCTAAGAGAGAACTCAGGATACAGGCAGGCATTGTAAAGAGGGTTAGGGGAGCTCAGGCTGGGTGACAAACACTTAAGAGGAACTTAAATTATAAAGCATGTTTGTAACGCCTCTGCCACCCCTAAAACCTTCCATGCTACAGTAATAGCAAGCTTACATCATTCTCTATATGTGCTTTATTGGAACAGAGAACAAAAGCGGTCATTGATGAAGATGTTTTCTCCTGCCTCTGCAGTGCTTGGTGGCATTTGTATCTGGGTACACTGCAGTACACATCAGGGTCAACACAACCGCACAACACAACAACTATAGAAAAATATCCAAAGGGAGGGAATCATTTACAATTGTGGTTTGTCAGGGAGTCTCAGAAATAAGAAAGATTTAGTTAGATATTTTCTTCTCTTATCATGTCTAAATGAAGAATGATTCAGAAAAGACTGTGCCCATTTTTGTTGCTTTTACTGAAGTCCTTTTCCAAAGCCACTGACCAACAGCAGAATCTTTGTTCAGTGTGACAGCGAGAATTACCCAGCTTGGGGAGATTTCTATTCAAACCTATTGATATATTTGTTCCTGGAAGGCTGCTAAAACCTCAAGGCCAGTTGTAATTGGTATTGTAGCTTCAATCCATAGATCATCTGCAGTTTCAAACAGAGTGGAATATCCCTTTGTCTTGAGTAAAGAGGACATGTATTATCTGGGTCACTGTAAGGTAAGCTGAAATCACCAATTTTTGATATTTATTTTGAAAAGGGTGAGTGGATATAAAGAAGTTAATAGTTAAAGTTCAGACGTTTTTGTGCTATAGTTTAAATGAGTCTGTACACAATAAAATAACCTTGCTTTGGTTTAACCATTAGTATATGTCATGTTTATTGTGCTTGTCTGATTAGTTTATTTTAAATTCGCTATTCTACTACTTTTCTGTATTCTGTGATAAGAACAGTGTGAAACTATCCAGAAAACCTTGAGAGCTTGCTTTGATGGAGAGACACAATCGCTCCCATGTTTACATATATCCCAGTGTCCTTGAATCACTCTTTCCCATGTCATTACCCTTGTTTGATTTGTCAGCTGGTACGCAGTTGCATCAGTGCACAGGTTTTTTTTTTTTTATTATCTGTACATGTGTGTGTATATATATATCAAATCAAATCAATCAGCATATATATATATATATATATACTCCAAATCCAAAAAAAAGCTGGGATGCTGTGTAAAATATTAATAAAAAACAGAATTCACCAGGTTTTAATTGTTGAAAGGTCTGTAGGCATGTCACTTTAGTACCCAGACATGTGTGTGTGTGTGTGTGTGGTGTGTGTGTGTGTGTATATATATATATATATATATATTATATATATATTATATATATATTATATATATATAATATATATTATATATATATATATATATAATGTTTCATGTTTTGCAACACATTTTAGTTGTTTACTGTGAAAACTTTGACTTAATTAAATGTTTTATGCATGGAGGAGTTTAATGCTTTGTTTCTCTTTAGTTAATTAATTAATAAATTATGTCTTTATACGGAAGGGTTCAAATCTGATATTTCTCAACAAATAGATAGAGAATATCTTGGAATACACACAGACACTTAAGTAGTAAGTAATAGTCAATTAAGTAATAGTCTACTGGCTTCATGCTGTTTTTCATGAATACCAAAGAAAGACCTTGCTATCATTTCAAACTAAAACATAATTAAACCATATACATTAAACTGTTTGTATCAGTCTGGTCTCTGAGAGGTTGCATGAATTTACAATCTGGGATAAAATAATTAAATAAGCCTGATTCAATTTCTCCACAAATATATTCTCCTAAATATATTTGCTTTAATACATAGGTAAACGATAATTGTTGTATACATGTTCACAATGTAATGTGAAATTGAATATTTGTATATCTAATATACAGTTTATAATCCATTATATGATCAATATTTCTATAACTGCTGTTTCCTTTTCTGTCTGCCAAGAACAAAAAGCTGAGGCTGCAATGGCATAGACACTCCACAAGATAAAACAAAAAAAGTCCAGTTTCATTAACAGTTCAGGAAGGCAGAAGTAGTAAAATGGTGTGGGAATTGTTTTCTTGACACACTTTCAATTTCTTAATCCCATCCATAGTATTGTTGATGACCTAATAGAATTTCTTATTGACCACATTCTAGCCATCTTTTCCAGCATGATATGTTCCATGTTCAAACTGGTTTCATAGACATAACAATGAGTTCATTTTTCTTTAGTGTTCTTCCAGGCACCGGGTATATGTTGGAAATTACAGTCATGGACAATAAATGCTAAAAATGTTTCATTTTGCAGAATCCATGAAACAAAGCACTGATTCTCTTTTGGGTGCAAAGGAAGAATTCCTTCCCAGTATTAGTATAGTGTTCCAAATTAAGTGCTTAATGAGTGTATAACATTGCCCAGGAATTACAAAGATATATGCAGTAGAAAATGTGTTTGATTTTCAGTCAACTTGCCGTATACTCTAGCTCTTAAGCTTCTAAGGGAAACATTTTAACTGCAACATACAAATTCGATTTGGCTTCTATTTATTATCCAAAAAAAATACATTATGGATAATAATCTTTATTGGTTTTAGGTGAAAGTAACAGAGCTAAAATGAATCTTGAGAAAATGCTGGCATCTTAGTGTTTCAGTTTCTGAGAAATGGATTAAAGTAAAAGAAAACCTCAAGGTCAAGTGTCTAGGCTACTCTCATTAAAGTGCAGTTGAGTCATTTCCTCTGTTTTCAGAGGGATCAGCTGCAAATTTGAAATTTCTGGAAAGTCTGCATGAGCATGTTTGGAACTTGGGGGATTTTGAGTGTCTTAGTGGGTCATAAGGATGATAATGAGGGATGGTTAATCTATGTTTGCCTTCAACAAACCTCAGGAAAATGACAAGGGATTACCAAAATTGTAACTTCCAATAAAATCCAATCACATTATCTTATTAAATTATATTGTTCTAAACATGACTTTAAAACTTTGTTTTTTTAGCTGTGGTTCTTATATTATACAGTATAGTATCAGTAAGACATTGCATCAAAACCAGTAAAAAATTGCTAGAATGTATTTACTTTCAAAGACCATTCATATACACATGCCTAAGTACACAATCAGGCATAGCATCACTGACAGGTGAAGTGAATAACACTGATATCTCTTCATTATTGCACCTGTTAGGGGGGTATATTGGCAGCAAATGAACATTTGAATGTGTTAGAAGCAGGAAAAATAGGCAAACTTAAGGATTTGAGATGGCTAGATGATGTGTCAGGACATCTCCAAAACTGCAGTCTTGTGGGGTGTTTCCAGTCTGCAGTGGTTAGTATCTAGCAATAGTGGTGTCAGGAATCCACCTGCCACGCCTCCTTCAGAGGCTGTCATTGCCTTCGCCGCTCCAAGCTCGCAGCGCAAATCATGCACAGCTGAAGCGCGTTACTCACTCACTTCCGACTCCCATATAAACCGCTCACTCAACCACACTCGCTGTCCGTTATTGTGTATGTTCATGCGTCTTCGTGTAGGTTCCTGGTGGTATCTGTTCGTGTGTATGCTGCTCCCGCTACAGACCTTCTTCTCCCGGACTCCTCGCTCACTCCATGGCTGCGTTTACCTTCCCCCAGCGCACCTCGGACTACCGACGCTCTCCGCCGCTTCCTCGCGCCGCGCTCCTCCTTAACGCACCCTGGATGTTATTATTGGACTGCCATTTGCCGGATTATCCCGATCTACACGGGTATTTTGTGTTGGCTCTGCCTTTGTTGAATAAAGTTTCTTGTTGTTGTTACTCCGGCTTCCGCCCCGCACCAAGCCTAACAGAATACCGACCCTGAAAAGGAATTTACGAACAAAAAAAAAAAAAAAAAAAAAAAAAAAAGCTGGAAGCTCGCCGCCGCTTCTCGGGCCCGCTCGGCCAGCGCCACGCCCCCTCACTGACGTCACGGGACTCCCGGCTGGCTTCTCCGGCAACAGAGCTGAATGGAGGGATTTTTTACGGAGCGTGGATCGATACGTGGAGTTGAACCCAGCCATATCCCACAGAAGAAGCGAAAATCGCCCTCCACATGTCCCTTCTGACTGAGGATCTCTCTCCCTTGCCAGAGAGCTGTGGAGCACGACTGAGGGCAAAGTCAGCTCATGCCCCCGGTTCCAGCTTCTCACCAGGGAACTCGGGATAACCACGGCTGATCTCCATCTCCTTTCCCCCGCTTCTGAGAACGCCGTTCCTCATCAGAGTTTCCGGGAGGTCACCGCGCTGCTCCAGGCCCTCCAGGATAGCTCCGCTCTGCCGAAGGTCCTCCAAGGGATCTCCGCCTGCTCCAGGAAATCCAGGCTGGCTCCGTTTCATTTCAGGACCTCCAGGAGCTCTCCATCCTGCTCCAGAACCTTCGGGTTGGTCCAGCGTCAATCCAGGTGTCCACGGAGAGCTCAGCTCCGTTCCAGGTGTCCACAGAGAGCTCTTCTTCATTCCAGAGCGGCCCCCGAGAGCTCCTCTCCGTTCCCGTGTCCCGAGGAGAGCTCCGTTTGGCCCCAGGACCTCCGTGAGTGCTCGGCTCCATCCCAGGACCTCCGTGAATGCTCGGCTCCGTTCCAGGACCTCCAAGAGAGCTTGGCTCCGTCCCAGGATTTCCCGGAGATCTCCGCCTCGCTTCTGGTCTCCAAGGAGAGCCCAGCTCCGCTCCAAGTCTCCAAGGAAGCCAGCTCTGCTCCAGGTCTCCAAGGAAAGCCCAGCTTCGTCCAGGTCTCCGAAGGGAGCCCAGCTCCGCTCCAGGTCTCCGAACGAGCCCAGCTCCGCTCCAGGTCTCCGAAGAGAGCTCCGTTCCACTCCAGGGTCCTAAAGAGAGCTCCGTTCCGCTCCAGGTCTCCGAGAGAGTCCGTTCCGCTCCAGGGTCTAAAGAGAGCTCCGTCCATCCCAGGATTCCGTAGAGAGCGCCGTTCGTCCCAGGACCTCCGTGAGAGCTCCTCTCTGTCCTGACGACCCAGTGAGCTCCTCTCTGTCCCTGACGACCCAGTGAGCTCCTCTCTGTCCCTGAGCGACCCATGAAGCTCCTCTCTGTCCCTGAGCGACCCCAGTAAGCTCCTCTCTGTCCTTGAGCGACCCAGTGAGCTCCTCTTTGTCCCTGAGCGAACCCGTGAGCTCCCGTCTGTCCCTGAGCAAACCCGAAAGCCCCGGTCCCACTCCAAAAGAGTCCCCGAGAGCCCGGTCCCGCTCCAGAGAGTCCCCGAGGAGAGCTCTGCGTCGCTCCTGATTCCCGGAAAGCACGGTTCCGTCCCAGGACTCCCGGGAAAGTTCGGCTCCGTTCCAGGTCTCAAGAAGAGCTCGGTTCCGCGCCAGCGTCCCAAGGGGAGCCCGGTTCCACGCCAACGCATCCCGAGAACACCTCTTCGTCCAATGGGATCCCGGAGCACACAACTCGCCTCCGAGACTGCGAAAGGGACGTCGACCCGTTGCCCCCGAGCACCACCGAAGGCTACGGCTCGCCCCACAGTCTCCCTGAAGCGACTCCACCTCTCAGAGCTCCGCATTACCCAAGGATCCCAGAGCTCTCAACTCAGCTCCGAGACTGCGAAGGGACGTCGAACCGCTGCCCCTGGCTTCATCCGAAGGCGACGGCTCGCCCCATGAGCACTCTGAAGGCGAAGCTACGTCACAGACCTCCTCTTTTTCCAAGGGGTCCCCAGAGCACTACCTCAGCTCCGGGACTGCGAAGGATGTCGAAACCGCTGCCCCTGGCTTCATCCGCAGGCGACGGCTCCCCCACAGTCTCCCAAAAGGTGACAGCTCGCCCACAAGCACTCAGAAGACCAAGTCATGTCACAGAGCTTCTCCCACCGGCGACGTCTCGCTCCCGAGCTCCCCATGGCGACGTCTCGCTCCCGAGCTCCTCCATGGTACGTCTCGCTCATGAGCTCCTCCTCCAGTGACGGCTCCCCTCAGGACCCCTCTCACGGTGACATCCTGCCTCCAAGCTCCCTGGACGAAGACAGGTCACTCCTGAGCTCCCTGGAGGGTGAAGTACACCGATGAACCCTGCCAAGGTCATCACTCAGCTCTGTTTCAGTCAGGGGCGTCGCTCCATCTCCGGTCTCTATCCAAAGGTCTTTCCAGCCGGTAAGCCCCGTTGAGCGCTCTGCCCTGCTTCAGTAGTCACCAGGGTTGTCTCTCCACTCCAGGTCCCCGTGGGTGATGAGGCTCCATTCCAGGACCTTCCTGGCAGCGTCGATCCGTTCCAGGTCGCCGGGTGGTCATTGCTTAGCCTCAGGTCGCCGCCAGGGACGTCATGCCTCTCCAGGTCTCCAGGGTGACCGCCTCTCAGCTCCAGACCACCGCATAGGAGGACCATAATTCCACTAAACGTGTTTGGAGGAAGAAGAATGATGAGTACCATCCCAAAAACACCATCCCTACTGTGAAGCATGGGGTGGTAGCATCATGCTTTGGGGGTGTTTTTCTGCACATGGGACAGGCGACTGCACTGTATTAAGGAGAGGAGACCAGGGCCATGTATTGCGAGATTTTGGGGAACAACCTCCTTCCCTCAGTTAGAGCATTGAAGATGGGTTGAGGCTGGGTCTTCCAACATGACAATGACCCGAAACAGCCAGGATAACCAAGGAGTGGCTCTGTAAGAAGCATATCAAGGTTCTGGTGTGCCTAGCCCGTCTCCAGACCTAAACCCAATAGAGAATCTTTGGAGGGAGCTCAAACTCCGTGTTTCAGCGACAGGCCAGAAACCTGACTGATCTAGAGAAGATCTGTGTGGTGGGCCAAAATGCCTCCTGCAGTGTGTGCAAAACCTGGTGGAAAAACTACAGGAAACGTTTGACCTCTGTAATTGCAAACAAAGGCTTACTGTACCAAATATTACCATTGACTTTCTCAGGAGTTTAAATACTTATTTGCAGCTGTATCATACAAATAAATAGTAAAAATCAACATTGTGATTTCTGGATTTTTTTTAGATTATGTCTCTCACAGTGGACATGCACCTACGATGACAATTTCAGACCCTCCATGATTTCTAAGTGGGAGAACTTGCAAAGTAGCAGGGTGTTCAAA
>JBCEWE010001737.1:0-24121 GCA_039877035.1 Silurus lanzhouensis
GCGGCGAGCCTTACGGCCTTTAGACATGTGGAGAGAACCTGGGTTCCAGTTACAGCGCCCCGTGCTGTGGGGGCTCCTTGTTGTCACGCAACATTAAGGATGGACACCTTCCACCTTCCTGTCATTGGTGGCTGCTCTGCCCAAGGTCTATAGAAATAGCCCTATCTTTCATGGCTCATCCATCCACTGGAGCGGGGCATGGTCCAAAGAGAGAGTGAAGGTCCATCCAACAGATCGAGTATTGGAGGGTGAGGACTGCCCACTTGATGACCAGGCCACTCCTTCTAAAAAGGTGCTCCTTCTCCTCCACCACCTGGGACAATATAAGGGGGAGAGAGAAGTTAGGATCATGTAAAAGCGTCCACCACAGAGTGCAGCTTTTACCAGAAAAAAAGCCTGCTGGCACGACTCACCCACTGGACTGTCTCTGGCGCTCCTTTTTTTAGTGAGAATGGTCAGCAGGCTGGTGACGTCCAATTTACTTTTAGGACAAAGCCAGCCAGCTCCGGGAACCGTCTCACCTCTTTTTGGTCTTGGGTTTCGGGCAAGTTGCAATTGTTTCCGTCTTATCAATTTGGGGATGCATCTGCCATGACTCAAGTGGAAACCCTAACCCGAACCGACCCGTCACTCTTGGTCACCAGGACCACTGGGCTGCTCCAAATCACTGTGAGACTCCTCGACTACCCACATGTCAGCATAGCTTGAGTTCATCCTGAAACCATGTTTTTTTGTGTTCGGGTAGCTGGTATGGGCGACTACGTACCACCATACCTGGAGGCATCTTAATATGGTGTTCTATGAGGTTTTGTTTCACCAGGTAGGGGGAAAAACACATGTTGCAACATCTCTACATGTGATCTCTGCGATGGCAAGAGGTGGTCTCCACAGGGGACCCAAGACGAATTTTGATGGCGGATTTTGGCCTAACCTCCCGGTCCCAACCTCCCCCCTTTCGGGAACCAGCGTCGCTAGAGAACAAGGGACCGCCTCCCTCCATGGTTTCAGGAGGTTGAGTGGTACACCTGAAGTGCATCGCTCTATCTGTGCCCTGCACCTCATAGTCGAGGACTTACTACCAGTGAAAATTGGTCACAGCTCCACACCCCTATTATACAGCCAGGATTGCCTTTCTTGAACCTGTAGCAAATTCCCCAGGTTAGTTGTGATAGGGTGTGGAGTTTTACTTTCAGGTCAAGAACGTACTGAATTTAGTTTTTGATGGTCGAAGGTCTGTACGGAGCTTCTCGACTGCCCAGCGCTCTCCAGAACGCTTCCAGGTTCTCTGCCTGGGTCGGATCAGCTCATGGAACCGCTGTTCCTGTATGGCGTGCACTGACAGAGTGCGGTTAGATTTCATGGTTCAGAGGAAGGAACACTCTCAGGACAACGACCATTCTAAACAGATCAGTTTAATGGAGCATTTCACAGGACTACACACACTCACACATGCACACACACAGCTTGCAAAGCACCATCCAGTGCCCTTCTCTCGCTCCTTTTATGTGCTCCCTCCGCTCACTGCAAACAGAGAACACTCATTAGCAAAAACTCCCTCAGGTGTGTCATTATTATCACTTTTCTGCCCCCCGGCCTCACTCTCCATTCACAAACACCTGCGCTCCGATCATGCCCCCGCTGCCACAAGCACAAGTAACCCTGTTTGTGACTCAAGAAATCATTTTCCCTCTGGTTCTTCCTTACTCATCCAGCCCCTTTCAGGCTGGACGCCATGGTACAGGCGTGGCTGAGCTCTGCCTGTATGCTTTTCTCCCTGTAGCGCTTCTCCTGGGAGTTCTGGAGAGAGTTCACTGGGATGGAGCCTATTCCTCCTGGTATCTCTTCCATGGTTTGCCAACCTGGTAAACCTTCTCAAACACCCTTCTTTCTCAGGCAGGGGTGCTTGGCCTTACCACCGCCCCAAGCTTGGAGACTGTGGTGTGGCCTCTGAGGTGGCACAGCTCTTAGTCACTGGTCCTTCGGCCAAGGACGTAGAGAACATTCTTTAATCCAGCGCTCCCTTCATGAGGGGTCATATGAGCAAAGTGCGCTTGTTCACTACATGGTGCAGAGGTCACCAGTTAAACGCAGTTAACTGCTCGGTTAGCCCAGTGCTAAAATTCTTAAAGAACAGTTCACCAAAAGCTGTCTCCTTCCACCCAAAATTTTATGAAGCCGCTATTGTGGCTTATCTTGCTCCGCTTGCCGAGCAGTTGCTAAGGAAAAACCCGATAGCGACACATTTCCTTCATGGTACCGCCCCAGAGTGCCTGTTGAGTCCTGGCCATTGTCCTGGAGGCCTGTCCAAACCTCCCTTCAAGCCCCTGCCCCAGGAGTCCTTAAAATTTTAACAGTCAAGACTGTTTCTACTGGCCACTCGCCTCTAAAGAGAGTGAGAACCTTCACGCCCTTTCTATGAGCCCGTCCGTAGAGTTCACCTCAGCATGCCAGTGCCTTTCTTTACCTTATACCAGGGTATGTCCCAAGTGCCCTTGTCTGTCCCAACATCCAATCATGCTCCGGCATTCCATCCTCCTCCTTTTCAGCTACACAAAATATTGGTGAGAAATGAGTATGTGCACGATGCCTTGAGATAGACTGGAAATTCCTTTGCCTTGGTGCCAATGTGGACCCAGGACCCTGTCCAAATAGTGGTTATTGAGGATAAATGAATGAATGCTGTTCAGGGGTTTGCAGCATATTATCACGGGAAATACACACTATTCTTATCCTGGAATCTGTCCTCTCTGGAAACCTTTGTGTTCAATTCAATATGATGTTGAAAAATGATAGCCGAGTGGTGAGCACCTCAGGCACGAGGTACTGAACTATAAATTCTATCTCTGTGGCTGGATGCTAAAATTTGCTCTTTGTTCGAACACCACCTGCACATACCAGCGACAAACAAGCATCCACTCTGAAAACAAATAAATTGTTTAAAGGAGTGGCAGTTGATGCTTATTTAGGACATGTTGTGACAAGCGGGTGAAACCTACACATATATGCTTATACAAGGTTATGAATGCTTTTGCTAGGAGCTTTTGGTACCAGCTGTACAGTCAGCACCTGCTATTTCATATTAGTAATAGAAAGATCAGATTATTTACTGACTTGTTTCTTAAATCATGTCATTAAAATAAATATATATATTTTTTTTATTCATTTAGTTAATTAATTCCTTTGAATTTTGACTATAGTTCCTATAATGAAAATACGACAATGCAGTTAAGGAGAAATTATGATGAACAGAATAAGTAGCTTCACCTCTCATATCTTCTGGTCTGTGTCGTTAGTTCTTTTGTCACGACTCTTATTATTTTTGTGAAGATTTGGGCCAAAAACTTATTTAAACTCAAAGCCAGAAGTAACACACCTAATCTTTGTCTAACAGGTTACAAAACAAACATCCACACAGTTCATTGTTTAATTACACTACTGAACACACCAGGCCATTTTGATCTGTTTAAGTCACTTACAGGCAGCCCTGGCTGCAAGACAAAAAAAGCCACCTAAACCAGTGTGAACACAGAACAGATATTGCATGCAGAGAAGCCTCTCTCTTTTCTTCTCCTCCTTTTAACATCTCAGCAGGAGATATCAGAGAGAGATAGCCAGGGGAGTAAAGGGCTGCTTATGAAAAGAGGCAGAGCACTAATATTACATATTCTCCTCTCGTCCTGTGGAGCTCGAAGCTGGGGCAGAGGGACATTAGAATTCGTTGCCTGTAGGTCAGTTCATGGATACAAGCATTGAGACAGACACAGAGAGAAGGGGTGTGTGGGGGGTGGGGTTTATCTTAAAAGAGAGTGATCAGCAGTTTTAGGGCTGTATGAACTTGACATTGGTGTCCAGTGGTCAGGCTTAAGACATATAGCCAAAGGGAAGCTGTATCTCAAAGCACAAGTTAAATAGGTTTTCAAAAGTCAAGAAAATGGCAGGACTACAAAACTGAAAATATTTCACTTGCTGCTGGGTCAGAAATCTATTTAGCTATTAATAAATAGAATATTAACTAAAAAAACATTTATTGCCATAATATGAAATTAACATGTCTGACAGATGGATACAAGTGCAGCTTTTATGAATATTTTTTATTTTTCATATTTTATTGATCTCACAGAAAAATGACTATTTCTTTGCAAAACCAATTGATGCTAGGAAGCTGTGGTCAGAGTGCAGGGTAAGCCCTGTTGCAGCACTCCTGGAAGACAGAGGTTTCAGGGTCTTGCTCGAGGCACCCAAGAGACCCAAGCCTTCGCAGACCCAAACCTTTTCCAGCATGGCAATGCCCTATGCCTCATACAAGCTTTTAATGGCTTGAGTGGATGATTTTATGTGGCCTGCTATAGAGCTCTGACCTCAACCCTACTGAAATCCTCTTTGGAATAATTTGGAACACTGACTGCACCCCAGGCCTCCTCACCTACCTACATCAGTACCTGACTTTACTAACACCCTTGTGACTGAATAAGCACAAATCTCTACAAGTACACTCCAAAATCTAGCAAAACATCTTTACAGCAGACGAGTGGAGGTTATTATAACAGTAAAAAGGACCAAGTGTGAAAAAGGATGTTCAAAAAGCACATACTCAGGAACAGAGGTGGGAAGTAACGGAGTACAAATACTTCGTTACTGTACTTAAGTAGATTTTTTCGGTATCAGTACTTTACTCCACTATTTATTTTCAGACAACTTTTTACTTTTACTCATAAAATTTTTGCACAAATATCTGTACTTTTTACTTCTTACATTTTCAAAACAGACTCGTTACTTTAGTTTTAATCCATTGATTTGGTGACATATTATTTTTTTATTTTCACTGTGCGCCGATTTCAGACGAACAACCGATTTCCTGTTACTGCGCTTCGTTTTCAATCCACTGGTGTATAAAGTCCTGACTCTCACTCACCACAGAAGGCAGTAAGAAGTTTGGGGTTAAACCTGTAAGCATGACTGATGTAAACATGACTGAGAACAGACACATTCATGATCATCATCATCTTTTCTCTGCTTGTGTTCTATATGTGGATCTTCAGCCTGGACACATTCATTGGGTAACAATATTTTTAATTAGTTTTGTATTAATATATATATATTTGGCTGTAAAATTTAAAATTATTTTAAACGGCACAAATTTTTTTCCTTTCTTTACTTAGATATAAAATAAATAAATTAACTCCAGATAAAAATATTTTGAATCAGTAAACTTTTGTTTTATTTCTGAGTCTCAAATCAAACACCCAAATCCGCCATGATTTTTACAATTAACCCTCTGGGTGACGTTTTTTGTGGGTTTTTCCCTCATAATGGTGACACAAACTTAAATTACTGTCTTTATTGATCGTACAGATAAAAACAATACATCATTTAAATCTGTAAAATGTCTATAATTATATATATATATATATATATATATATATATATATATATATATATATATATATATATATATATATATATATATATATATATAATTGTATATATATAAAAACTTTCTGACTTGAAGAGGTGCATTTTCTCCGGTATCACCTCATTAACTGTCCGTGTGAAACATAGCAAAGGCTCTAAATGATGTCCACACATCTCTGCACTGATATAGCCTTTATATTTAATCACTGTACATATGCTTACATATATATCGCATGCTGTACATATGATACATGTTTAACACCTCCAAGCTGCCAGTTTTGGGCACCTGAGCAAGCACTTAACTCACTACTGCTCATTTAGTAAATGATATCATTAAGAGTCGCTCGGGATAAACACTTCCAACAGGAAGTGGCTATATCTCGCTATCTTTGTCTCTCTATTTTCTCTATCTAACTGTCTCTGTGTCTCTTTTAGTAAATGTCTCTGTCTCACTGTATATGTCTCTCTAT
Source organism: Silurus lanzhouensis (assembly GCA_039877035.1). NCBI lineage: Eukaryota > Metazoa > Chordata > Actinopteri > Siluriformes > Siluridae > Silurus > Silurus lanzhouensis. The sequence continues at coordinate 5,883 of JBCEWE010001737.1, forward strand.
TGCTGTCTCTCGATTTGTTTCTCACTCTTTTTAAAACTGTGTCTGTGTTTCTTTGTTTTTGTCTCTGTCTTTCCTGCTTACTTACAAGTTTTGAGTTTTGAAGTAAAGCCATTAGTGATCTATGATGAAAGACTTCCCTGGTTCGATTCTTACCTCTAGTTTCATATTGAACATTATAAGAAGTTTTTAAAAACAGAACAATGAAAGATCATTAAAATTGGTTGATGGTAAATCATGGTATATCAGTGGTGCAGGTGTTGGAGATGTGGTTCTTATACCTGAGTCACTTCTCATAGACTTCGAGTTACTGAGAGAATGTACAGGAAGGAGAAGTTTTGACCCTCTACCATCATGATCTAAGAGAAAACACTGGTCTCCTAACTATAGAAAAGCCAAGAGTGAAATAAGAAAAGGCTTCTTTGCCTCTCCTTTGTTGGTGTAATGGTCAGTGAAGTGGTTGTTGCTGTCTGACTCACCTGGTTCGATTCCTACCCCTTAGCTTTCCTTTAAATTGTTTAAAAAGTTTTTAAAAATAACCAAAAAAGGTCCTAAAAATCAGGTTCTTGTAGGAGATCCTGTGGCTCAATTGGAAGAGCTTTACCTCTGGGTTGAGAGGTTGCCGGTTCAAACCCCGGCCAGGGCTCAAAGTTAAGAGTGTGGAAGGTTCCGGTGACTATAGTAAGGAAGGTGTCAGAAATGGCTGCTTGGAAGGTTGGATGTGGTTTCGGAGGGCGTATCCTGAAGCAGGGGGGCAAGATCCGGGCATCTGCCCCCCCGGTGTCTGAGAAGCTGAAAACAGGGGGTTATGAAGCAAAAATGTCCAAAAAAGTATTGACTTAGTTTTGCATATATAGGGAAAAATTCTGCCAAAAACCTATCACCCTCACTTTTTCTGAGGCTGTGAAGCAACAGGTCTTCAGAGCCTTTGTTTACAGTCAACTACCTCATTGCTCACCAGACACTACTTTCCACACAGCTTACCCAGTGTGGGGACAAGCCAGATTCGAACCAGCAACCTCTGAGCTCAGAGGCAAGGCTTTTACCACGAAGCCATCAAGTCCCACAACACACCTTCTTTTTTTGGGGGGTTTATCGTTTGTTTCATGCTTCAAAGCAAGAAATTCAGACCAGACAGAAACAAAGAAAGCAGGATTCGAACCCTGAACCCCACCAACAGCAAAGTACCAGTCTTAACCCACTGAACCATCAGGAAGGACCGGCTGCGATGATTGTTTAGAGCAGGTGTATCTTTTCTTTCAAACCATCAACACAAGAATATAATGCTAAAGTCAGACATAGGAAGCAAACCCATAACATGACCAGCAGGCACAAAGCTGGATTCGAACCCTGATTCACACCATTAGCAAGGCACCAGCATTAACCCACTGAACCATCAGCTGAAAAGCTTGGTTAAAGAAGGTCTATCTTTCTTTTTAACCCATCAAAACAAGAATATGTAGGAATCAGGAATTTAACCTACCTCATGACTAGCAGACAAAAAGCGAGGTTTGAACCCTGACTACCAACATTAGCAAAGTACCAGCCTTAACCCACTAACCCAACTTGGTGAGGACAAGCTCGGAAGTTTATTTAACCCATTGAACCATCCGTGAGGACAGGCTAGGAAGCTTATTTAGAGCAGGTCTATCTTTATTTTCAACCCATTAAAAACAAAAATATATCGCTAAAGAAAGATGTAGGGAGTGAATCCTGATCATGACTGGCAGACAGAAAGCAGGATTCGAACCCTGAACACCACCAAAAGCAAGAACCCTGATTTAACCCACTGAACCATCAGGGAAGACAGGGGAGGACTGTTGTTTAGAGCAGGTCTATCTACCTTTAAACCATCAACACAAGAATATAAAACTAAGAAAGATTTAGAAAGCAGGAACATAACTTACATCGCAACTAGGAGGCAGAAAGCAGGATTCAAACCCTGATCCTCCCCATCAATGAGGCACCAGCCTTAACCCACTGAACCATGGAAGAGATCAGACTGGGAAGCATGTTTAGATGAGGCACAAGCCTTAAACCACTGAGCGACCACTGCTGAAAAGCATGTGTGCTTTTTGGAGGGTTCATACTTTGTTCATGCCAGCGCAGTAAGAAAGAAGACATGTAGGACTGGCTTTGAAAACTTATTACCAGCGTGGACTATATTAAGGACCATGTTCAGGCACAAGCCTTAACCCACTGAGCTACCACAGAAGTGCCTTTTTTTTGATAGAGTTATCTTTCATTAAAGACCAGGAAATCAAGATCAATCCAACACAGAAAGGACAGAATTGAAATGTTTTCAGAGGGGAAAAGGTCCAGAAGTTTTATTTACCAACACAGCAACCAGCTTGACCTGGAATCAAACTCTCAAACTCATCCTTGTGGGGACCCTGACATTAACCCACTAGGCTATCACATCTATCTATCTATCTATCTATCTATCTATCTATCTATCTGTCTGTCTGTCTGTCTGTCTATCTATCTATCTGTCTGTCTGTCTGTCTGTCTGTCAGTCAGTCAGTCTGTCTGTCAGGCAGTCTGTCTGTCAGTCTATCTATCTGTCAGTCTATCTATCTATCTATCTATCTATCTATCTATCTATCTATCTATCTATCTATCTATCTATCTAACTCTATGATGTGAGGTCCAGTTAACAGCTAACACAGGTAGCAGTAATAACTACTTTTTACTTAAGTACATGTCAGAGCCAAAACTTCTTTACTTTCACTTAAGTAAAAAAGTTTAATCAGTACTTCAACTTTTACCCGAGTATTTTAAAACATGAGTATCTGTACTTCTACTTAAGTAAAGGATGTGTGTACTTTTGCTACCTCTGCTCAGGAATCTTTAGTAGCTTTTCGAGATATATATATATATATCCTTGTTTGGCCTTTTGACTGATGATCATGGGACAAGGTCATGGCCTGAGGATCATGGGAAATGGACTCTGCAAATTAACTCTAAAATAATTGCACAGATGTAACACTAACATTATAAGTTTTGTCAAATTTATAGATAGTGACATTTATGTTGATTATGCTGTTATGGTATTTATGATGTAGATTTCACCATGAATTCATCCCTGGTGTTATTCACCCAATGTTACACCCCTGTGGCCCACAATTGCAAGATGAAGATTTCATTAAGAAATAATGAACCTGTAAAGTTTTCTTAATTACAGCCAGTGTGTACAAAAGCTTATATGTGCATGACCTGTCTTGAAGGCTTTTGTGTCTTGATTTTAAGAATTTAACTACTATTTATGTTTTTTTTCTCCAGGTTTTACAATGTATTTTTTAGATGACTGTTGCACAAACATGAAAATGCCAAAAGATGAGTGAGAGGCTCAGGAACTCACTGAATTGCAATATAAATTGTTATAGCTTTTGAAAAAGGCATTAGACAGTGGATCTAAAAGTTGTGAGTTCGAATCCCAGCCACACCAAAATGCTGCTCCTGGGCATCTGAGCATCAACCCATTAGCTGCTCAGCTGTATGAATGAGATATGTAATTTAATTTCATATGGATGGGGCATCTGCCAAATGAATTGAATATAACCACATAATACAAAAATGTTGACTGAAAATGTAGTGTTCTGTTTCACTACTGTTTTTCTCTTTTGGAGCAAATACACATGCATGACGAATCTTCAACCAAGTCACAAAGTAATCCTGTGATATAGCATCATATATTACTAATAAAATAAAAAAAATGTTTAAACACTTTCTATTGCACTTTCTATTTCTGTATGTACTATTTAAAACTCCTGTTATTTATGCTTCAGGTATTATTTTTAGTTTCATAGCTGTCAACATCTTCTATCATCTCAGGGCTATGCTGAGTGCATTTCATGTTTTTATATATACAGCCCTATTTTTAGCAATATGCTCCCAGGGCTCTAAAACACCTGCGTATTCCCACCTGCACCCGGCTCTCAACTCATCACAGAGCGTTTAAAATGTCCATTTAGTCAGTCTGTCTTTGCCCCATCTTGCAATTGCTTTCTGCCTCATGTATTCTTGCTCTGCTCTATTTATTTGTTTTTTTCTCCTAGTTCGGTAATATTTTCCTGAATCTGAGTGTTCACGTTGATCGAACCATATCCGTAGTTCTATTTCAAGTTTTTAATGTTTCATCCAGTTCACTGGCTTCTCAGTCTTCATTAGTTTGTGTGGTCACTTTTCCATTTTTCTATACTTTTCTTGTGTCTTGTGCATAATTTTGCACAAGACACAAGATAATTTTTGTTTCTGACACTGATCTCTGTATTCCATATTATATTTTATTTTTTTAAGCTAAAGGCTCAGGGTTACTGATCACAAGGTCAGGGTTCGACCCCCAGCACCACCAATGTGCCAATGTTGGACAAAAAAAACTGTTACTGAACATCAAAAGGGGTTATAATATAGATCAGTTATTGTATAAACCAGTGCAGATGTTTATAACATATCTGAATGTTTCGTCTTTGTTGAATTTAAATTGTATTGCTCACATACACAATGAAATTATTTTTTTTTAATGCTTTAATAATAGAACAAAAATAAAAGAAAAAAGGAAAGAGGCTTTATATATACATTCACATCAAGTAAAAAAATTTTTTTGCCTATCCCTGTGTGCAGGTCAGCCATGATTAAGTGCCTCTGGAGCAGAGGTGGCAAAAGTACACACATCCTTTACTTAAGTAGAAGTACAGATACTCATGTTTTAAAATACTCGGGTAAAAGTTGAAGTACTGATTATACTTTTTACTCAAGTGAAAGTAAAGAAGTTTTGGCTCAGACATGTACTTAAGTAAAAAGTTATTACTGCTACCTGTTTTAGCTGTTAACTGGACCTCACATCATATTAGATAGATTGATAGATAGATGTCAGGGTCCCCACAAGGATGAGTTTGAGAGTTTGATTCCTGGTCAAGCTGGTTGCTGTGTTGGTAAATAAAACTTCTGGACCTTGTCCACTCTGAAAACATTTCAATTCTGTCCTTTATGTGTTGGATTAATTTCTTGATTTCCTGGTCTTTAATGAAAGATAACTCCACCAAAAAAAAAAAAAAAAAAAAAAAAGCACTTCTGTGGTAGCTCAGTGGGTTAAGGCTTGTGCCTGAACATGGTCCTTAATATAGTCCACGCTGGTGATAAGGTTTCAAAGCTAGTCCTACATGCCCCCTCTTGTATGAACCCTCTAAAAAGCACACATGCTTTTCAGCAGTGGTCGCTCAGTGGTTTAAGGCTTGTGCCTCATCTAAACATGCATCCCAGTCTGATCTCTTCCATGGTTTATCGGATTAAGGCTGGTTCCTCGCTGATGGTAAGGATCAGGGTTTGAATCCTGCTAGTTGCAATGTCAGTTATGTTCCTGCTTCCTAAATCTCTCTTTAGCTTTATATTCCTGTGTTGATGGTTTAAAGGTAGATAGACCTGCTCTAAACAAACATCCTGGCCTGTCTTCTCTGATGGTTTAGTGGGTTAAATCAGGTGTCGTGCTTTTGGTGGGGTTCAGGGTTCGAATCCTGTTTTCTGCGTGCCGATCAGGATTCACTTCCTACATTTTTCTTTAGCAATATATTTTTGTTTTCAATGCGTTGAAAAGAAAGATAGACCTGCTCTAAACAAGCTTCCTAGCCTGTCCTCACCGATGGTTCAATGGGTTAAGGTTGGTATCTCGCTGGTGGTGGGAATCATGGTTCGAATCCTGCTATTTACAATGTGGGTTCAACTTGTGCTACTTACATCTGTATTCGCTTCCTACATCTTTCTTTAGCGTTAAATTCTTGTGTTGATGGTTTGAAAAGAAAGATAGACCTGCTCTAAATAAGCTTCCCATCCTGTTTTTTCCTGATGGCTTAGTGGGTTAAAGGCTGGTACTTTGCTAATATTGGTGGTCAGGGTTCAAACCTGGCTTTCTGTCTGTTAGTCATGAGGTAGGTTAAATTTCTGACTCCTTCATCTTCATATTCTTGTTTTGATGGGTTAAAAAGAAAGATAGACCTGCTCTAAACAAGCTTTCCAGCTTGTCCTTCCTGATGGTTTAGTGGGTTAATGCTGGTGCCTTGCTAATGGTGTGAATCAGGGTTCAAATCCTGCATTGTGCCTGCTAGTCACGATATGAGTTTGCTTCCTAAGTCTGTCTTTAGCATTATATTCTTGTGTTGATGATTTGAAAGAAAAGATACACCTGCTCTAACAAGTGGCATTGCCTGTCCTTCCTGATGGTTCAGTGGGTTAAGACTGGTAATTTGCTGTTGGTGGGGTTCAGGGTTCGAATCCTGCTTTCTGTGTTTCTTTCTGGTCTAAATTTCTTGCTTTGAAGCATGAAACGAAGGATAACCCCCCCCAAAAAGAAGGTGCGCTGTGGGACTTGATGGCTTTGTGGTAAAAGCCTTGCCTCTGTGCTCAGAGGTAGCTGGTTCAAACCTAGCTTGTCCCCACACTGGGTATGTTGTATGGAAGTTAGTGTGTGGTGAGCAATAGAGTGGGTGACTGTGAAAGAAGGCTGTGAAGACCTGCTGGGTTACAGCCTCAGAAAACAGTGAGGATGATAGTTTTGCATTTAGGGGGGAGGAGAGAAGGGGAAAAAATTGTATTAAATAAATTTCTGCCAGGAGCCTAAATTGATATTTTTTTTGGACATTTTTGCTTCATAACCCCTTCTTTTCAGCTTCTCAGATGCCTGAACATTACCCCCCTGGTTCAGGCTATGCCCTCTGAAACCGTCCACATCCAAACTTCCACGGAGCCATTTCTGACACCTTCCTCACTATGGTCACCGGAATCTTCCACACTCTTAACTTTGAGCCCTGGCTGGGGTTTGAACCAGCAACCTCTCAACCCAGAGGCAAAGCTCTTCCAATTGAGCCACAGGATCTCCTGCAAGAACCTGATTCTTAGGACCTTTTTTGGTTCTTTTATAAAACATTTTAAACAATTTAAAGGATAGCTAGGGGGTAGAAATTGAACCAGGTGAGTCAGATAGCAGAGGCCGCATTACTAACCACTACACTACAAGAGGGGTGGCAAACAAGGCTTTGCTTATTGGACTCTTGGATTTTTTCTATAGTTAAGAGACCACTGTTTTCTCTTAGATCATGATGGTAGAGGGTCAAAACTTCTCCTTCCTGTTCATTCTCTCAGTAACTCGAAGTCTATGAGAAGTGACTCAGGTACAAGAACCACATCTCCAACACCTGCACCACTGATATACCATGATTTACCATCAACCAATTTTAATGATCTTTCATTGTTCTGTTTTTAAAAACTTCTTATAATGTTCAATATGAAACTAGAGGTAAGAACCGAACCAGGAAAGTCTTTCATTATAGATCACTAATGACTACTTCAAAACTCAAAACTTTGTTAGACATGTAAGTAAGCAGGAAAGAGAGAGACAAAGACAAAGAGACACAGACACAGCTTTAGAAAGAGTGAGAAACAAATAGAGAGACAGCACCTCTGCTCTGGAGCAGAGTGGTTCTTTCCAAACCTCTTTGTAAAGGAGGATTGAACAGAGAGAAGATGTTTTTTGGCTTTCAGCATTGTGACCTGTGTCTGTAGCGATAGCATGGGGAATTAGAGTTACAGTTCAGCTACTCTTAAACATGTTTGCCAATTAAGCAAGTATTTAAAGTCAGAGTACTATCCTCTGAAGAATAATATTTACATTTACAGCAATTGGCAGACATCCTTATACAGAGCAACTTACATTTATCTGAGCAACTATAGGGTTAAGGGCCTTGCTCTGGGGCCCAGGCAAGGTTGTTTGGTGTGGCTGGGATTAGAACTCTTGACCTTTGGAGCTGAAGTCCGCTAATCTAGACCACCTTCTGATGAAAAAAAAATGTAAATAAAAAGAAAGAAAGAAAGAAAGAAAGAAAGAAAGAAAGAAAAATATAAATCATGGCAGAGCATTATGCTACTGTGATGTGTTGCTAATAGGGTTGGTGGACAAACCTGATTCCAAAAAAGTTGGGACACTGTACAAATTGTGAATAAAAAACAGAATGCAATGATGTGGAAGTTTCAAATTTCAATAATTTATTCAGAATACAACATAGATGACATATCAAATGTTTAAAAGGCGAAAATTTCTTATTTTAAGGGAAAAATAAGTTGATATTAAATTTCATGGCATCAACACATCTCAAAAAAGTTGGGACTAGGCCATGTTTACCACTGTGTAGCATCCCCTCTATACCAGTCTGCAAACGTCTGGGGACTGAAGAGACAAGTTGCTCAAGTTTAGGAAAAGGTATGTTGTCCCATTCTTGTCTAAAACAGGCTTCTAGTTGCTCAACTGCCTTAGGTCTTCCTTGTCGCATCTCCCTCTTTATGATGCAGCAAATGTTTTCTATGGGAGAAAGATCTGGACTGCAGGCTGGCGATTTCAGTACCCGCATCCTTCTTCTACACAGCCATGATGTTGTAATTGATGCAGCATTGTCATGTTGGAAAATGCAAGGTCTTCCCTGAAAGAGAAGGATGGATGGGAGCATATGTTGTTCTAGAACTTGGATATACCTTTTAGCATTGATGGTGCCTTTCTAGATGTGTAAGCTGCCCATGCCACACGCACTCATGCAAACCCATACCATCAGCGATGCAGGCTTCTGAACTGAGCGCTGATAACAACTTTCGTTGTCCTTGTCCTCTTTAGTCCGGATGACATTGTGTCCCAGTTTTCCAAAAATAACTTCAAATTTTGATTTGTCTCACCACAGAACAGTTTTCCACTTTGCCACAGTCCATTTTAAATGAGCCTTGGCCCAGATAAAACAACTGCGCTTCTGGATCATGTTTAGATATGGCATAATTTTTGACCAATAGAGTTTTAGCCGGCAACGGGACGGTGGATTGTGTTCACCAACAATGATTTCTGGAAGTATTCCTGAGCCCATGTTGTGATTTCCATTACAGTAGCATTCCTGTATGTGATGCAGTGCCGTCTAAGGGCCCAAAGATCACGGGCACCCAGTATGGTTTTCTAGCCTTGACCCTTATGCACAGCGATTGTTCCAGATTCTCTGAATCTTTGGATGATATTATGCACTGTAGATGATGATAACATGAAACTTTATGCAATTTTTCTCGTAGAAACTCCTTTCGGATATTGCAATTTTTTGACACAGCATTGGGGGAATTGGTGATCCTCTGCCCATCTTGACTTCTGAGAGACACTGCCACTTTGAGAGTCTCTTTTTATACCCAATCATGTTACCAATTGACCTAATAAGTTGCAAATTGGTCCTCCAGCTGTTCCCTATATGTACATTTAACTTTTCTGGCCTCTTATTGCTACCTGTCCCAAATTCTTTGGAATGTGTAGCTCTCATGAAATCCAAAATGAGCCAATATTTGGCATGACATATCAAAATGTCTCACTTTCAACATTTGATATGTTATCTATATTCTATTTTGAATAAAATATAGGTTTATGAGATTTGTAAATTATTGCATTCCTATTTTATTCACAATTTGTACATTGTCCCAACTTTTTTGGAATCGGGTTTGTAAAACAAAATAAAATGTTATGTTCTGGTCAGCAGATATCCAGCAGTGTATATGTGATATCAGTGTTAAAAATTGCAATTGTTTTCATTTTGGAAAAACTTTTACTTCTTTACATTTTAATGCTTAACATCTTACTGTTCACCAAATGAGAAGCTCTGCCGAGACCAGAAGCGTAACCCCAGAGTTCTGGTGAAAGTGTGTGTGTGTGTGTGTGTGTGTGTGTGTGTGTGTGTGTGTGTGTGTGTGTGTGTGTGTGTGTGTGTGTGTGTGTGTGTGTGTGTGTGCGTGCGTGTAGTAAGGGTTCTCTGATTTTATCTGTAACAATAAAAAACACTATCCTCCAGAAGGTATGATGTGCAGGACAATGGAACACTGAAGTTCATCAATTATTCAGATAGAATTCCCATGTATCAAAACCTTTATTCTGATTCTCAAGTCATTTGATAGGAAATAGTTTTGTACTTTTTTCACAAGTAGAAATCGAAAAGGCATAATATTTGTCACCGAGATGTCAGTTAACTCGTGTTGACTTGAATCAGACTTTACAAATTTCAGCTTCTGTAGCACAAGCATGTCACATATTTACCTGACCAGTGAGTTGTTTCACAATGTGTGCACTTGTGTATGTACACCTAATGTATTCTAGTTTTTCTTAATATCTTTCATGTGCAAACTGCGCATGTTGTTGCATAAGGTCTCCTGAGAATCAGATCGGCTTTTGCTCTCTAGGCAGCAGTTTAATGGTGTGGAGTACATTAGCAGTGAGTGATTTGTAAATATGTCTGCTTTCTGCTGCCTCAGCACCCACTGACATGAACATGGATCAAACTGCTGCAGCAACATTCCCTGTACTCAATCTTTCTCTCACTCTTTCTCTCACTCTTTCTCTCTCTCTCTCTCTCTCTCTCTCTCTCTCTCTCTCTCTCTCTCTCTCTTACAGACACACACACACACACACACACACACACACACACACACACACACAAATTCTTGCAACATTTCTGCTCAAACATACTCTTGAAGAACAATAACACAACTTCTGATCCCTGTTGTACTCCTGTGCGTGATAATCAATTTACACAAATCTCTTTTCTCCCACATCTTTTGTTACGTCCATCCACCTTTGAACCTCTCCATCGTGCCTCTTATTCAGAAATTGTCTCTTTAATGTCTCCAAGGGACACGTTGCAGCTGCCCTCATTCTTCTCTCGATACTTTGAACCATGCACTTTGTAATTTCATTCAGCGCTTTGACTTCTTTGATGTGGACAATAGGAGAGAGACGAATTTGTTCATGGCCTTTCCGGCAAGACGAGCTGCTAGTTTTCCGGATGATTCTGGGAGTGTAAATGAGCGCCTTTTCTGCTGCATTTGTATCTCAATAGCCTTCCCAAAAAATAAGGCTTGCCTGAAAAAAAGCAACTAAAAGTGTGGAAAGAGATGGAGAGAGAGAGAGAGAGAGAGAGAGAGAGAGAGAGAGAGAGAGAGAGAGAATACATTTTTATTCTTTTTCTATTAGCCAAATAAGCAGTTTTTTTTTCCACATAAAAACAAGATTTACAAACTTATTTTAGGCCCAATGAAAATCCCTGACTATCACTTTAGTAATTTTTTTTAAAAGATATTTATTTAACTTAATAAAGTGTCAGAGCATGGAATCATGTCATTTTCAGCCTCCGTAAATTTAAGGTATAAAGCATGATAAGAATACCTACATTTAAAATGTATTGAATTAAAAAGTTTATAATGCACAGTGGATGCATCTTTATGATCTTTATGAAGTTTGCCAGCACATGGTGATGAACATTTCCTCCTCAAAACCTCCTTAAAATATGCAATTTAATAAGTAAATATGACTATTTATGAAAGTTAAAGCAAAAACATAAGAAGTGCTGCTTTGTTTACTACAAATGGTTCCAAGTAGGAAATCCAAATCCTGCTGAATACCCTACAGGATATTTATATCCTAGACTAATCCTCAGCTGGCCAGACATGTGCAGTTCACAATTAATTCTCTATAGCTTCTCCATGTACACATTGCCTCAGCAATCATGGGAACTGTTTAAAGGGGACGGTAGAAGGTCTGGAGTGAGAGGCTGTTGAAAAGGTTAAAATCAATGTGATAAGAAGCCTGCCTTTCACACCAAGCTTGTGCCCTTACTTGTTGTGTTAATTAACAGATAACCTTTAATGAGACATTTTTCACGTTTGGCCCTAATGAGGAATATGCCACTCTTTTGTGGTGTTCTAACAGGAGGAGGACATTGAGTGGACAGTTGCAATTGTGATGATGTCAAAGGTTCAGAAGGTGTTTATATATATATATATATATATATATATATATATATATTATATATATATATATATATATATATATAAACATGTACATATATGTATATATGTATATGGTTTTATTTCACAGGTGGGCCTTGTCAAGAGTTCATTTTGACATGTCTTGCATTCTTAATGTGCTTTAGACCGTCAGTTTCTTGTACAGAGGAAAAGGTGAGTACAGAGTCAATAGCCCTATGAGTGCTACTCAATTACTGTACAAATCCATATTATTGTAAAAAAAAAAAAACTTGTACTTAGGAGAAATGAGTCTCCAAAAACATCAAACACTATGAGGAAACAAGCTTTAATGAGGACATACCAGGAAAGTAGACCAAGGGCTACTTGCTGCAAATGTTTAGTAGAATTACCAGCGTGAGAAACTCAAATTAAATAAATGCTTGTCTGAGTTCAAGTGGCAGACATATTTTAACATTCAGTATGTGAGTCAATTTTATGGTTGAATTAAATTGCAGCAAAGAAACCATTACTTTAGATGAACAACAAACAGAAAAGACCTGCTTGGTCCAAGAACACAGGGAATCCACGTTAGATCAGTGAAAGACTGTCCTTTGGCCTGATGACAGAGGTGGCAAAAAAAAACAAGCTACTTACAGGAGATTAAAAACCTGAAGAGATGGTGTCAGGAGAATAATCTTCTCCAGAACATCAGCAAGCCTAGACTTCAGCACGAGCAGGAGTGGTCATACCTACCGTTAACATCAACTGGCGTTCAAATCACGCAGGACTGTCATATTCTTGTCACATCAACACCTTGTGAAGAAGCCCAGGAGCATCTGTACATCTGAGATGCCTAAAGGAATTTGACCTAGCTCTCAGGAGCTGAGGACTTTCTACACCAGTACATTAGGAGCGTCCTGAGGGTAGTATCAATTCTGGTTCGAAACAGCACCATGCAGGACAGGTGAACCTCCAAATGGTGGTGCGCTCAGCTGAGCATACCATCGCACGAGCTCCCTGACCAGCTGGACATCTGCAGCAAGTGGTGCGGACCAGGCAGGTAGACAGTGAAGGACCTCAGCCATCCAACAATTGACACTTTTCTCTGTTGCGCTCAGGGAAGCACATCCAATATTGGCAAACACAGAGAGAATGAGGAGGAGCTTCTTCCACAGGCCATTCTGTGTCTAAACCAGGAAACCTATTGTAGCACCTAGTACTTAGACTTCTCTCTCTGTCTCACTTTTTCTTCATTGCACAAATTATTTCGCACAAATTGGACTGGCACAGCATAGTGTCACTTTATTATTAGCATGGAGACAATTTACTGACATCACACATATACATATACATATATATATAATATTATATATATATATATATATATATATACCAAATTTGGAATTGCGTAATATCGACACCTTACAGGAGTTCTACTGAATGGAAACTTTAATTAAAACATGTTTACCTACCCTGATGTGTCCCAGGATGCAACCTGTCCTAATAAGTATAAATACATCATCTTTATTCACTTCTTTTGATCCAGCTAATCTCTTTCCTGCACTGAGGCACACACGACAGCATTAGTAATTTTCACATCATGCACAGTGACTGAGATCCAAGGTCACTGCAATAAATCAGTGCATCTTTGAGTCCAAACCAGATTAAATCCATCTCTCTCTCTCTCTCTCTCTCTCTCTCTCTCTCTTTCTCTCTCTCTTCTCTCTCTATTCTCATTCCGAATTTCAATTCACATCAGTTTATTTATTTTAAAGGTTTATTGGGGTGACCATATTAAGTTACAGCATTGAAAAATATCTTCTAGATGTCATACCTGTACCACAATTCAACTAGTGCTTAGATCACAACAATGTTTGTAGATAATATTATAGCATTTCAGTTATGCTGGAGCAATCCCTGCTTCTGTGTTTAACATCAGATATGCATCTAACATTAATAGCTAAGTCCTTAATGTATTACTCAGTCTAAACTATGTTCACAAATGAGAAGATGGAAGACAGAGCAAATGTATAATTTAGCATGAATAATGATCCATGTGTAAGATCTTCTCAAAGATGTTTTAACATTGTATAATTTCAGTATTTTGGATTTTTTTTTTTTGTAGCATTTCTCAAAATGTATAAACATAAGTATCGCTGAACTCAAATAACAATCCTACAGCTGACAGTATTTGAATAGTAATTCTATTTATCCTGCCTTTTGTTAGAAATGTTCTATTGGTGGGAAAAGTTTAAATGAATATACAGTGTTTGAAAGAAATTAATAGGTTTGGCCCTTTAATTGTTAACAATATGCAAGATCACAGCTCTGAGCTCGTGAAACTACAGTAGCAATAGCATTGCTGATGAGCCAAAACAATGGATCGACATTACGCACACAAACATATACACACATGACAAAGCATGTGCAGAACATAAAGTTATCTCATGATGCACACAAGAATACACATCATCAGTCAATACACAGACCAGTACATCAGTAAGAGCACAAGTATCACTGTAGTCGGCTAATGAGAGAGTTCAGCGTCCGAGCAGAAACGGTACAATAGAAAATTTGTTCCATGCTCACCTGATGAATCACCACACAGCCAGAGAAACTATCACCTATGCCCTAGACACAGCTCCTGCCACAGAACATTTACCTCTTTTCTACACTTCATGCATTCTTTTTCTCTTTTCTGTGTTCTTTATCTGCTTCCTTCTCCCTGACTAGGTCATTTTCCCACTGAATAGATAGTTCTGCCAAGCCTATGTCCGAGCGCTGCTAACTCATTTCTCGCTGACACACTCTCTAATTTTGTGTCCCTCAAGGTCACACCAGCCTTTTCCAGACAGTGAACGCTCTCAGTGCCACAAAGGCCATCTATTTCACTGCCAGACTCTCAGTAGAAAAAAATATCAGGTAATCGTTCAGCTTCTCTGACCCACTGTTTCCTATCAACAAGGCAGCACCCTGTCAATTACCCAACAGCCCCTTGCCCCAGTGTTCCAGATTGCAGAGTCACCCTCAACTCAAGGACACAGACAGATCTGGTAGATCTGATAGTTCCTAACATGTTGGTGATGTCAGTTTGCTCTAGAAAGCCATAATTTGAGCATTTAGCATTTCTTTAAACAAGGTTTAAGACACTTTCACAACATACATGATTACTCTCCAAGACTTTTCTTTAAATGAAATATACATATTATTAAATATTATTACAATAGGCACTGTCATGGATCCATGTATCATTGCAGGCCAACAGGAGATAAATTGTTTATTTTGTTGACAATGTTGTGTTAATTGTAAAGATCACAGAAAAAGTGCTGAAGATGCCGAACATGATAACGAAACCAATGACTGGTGTGCAGTTTCAAATGATGCTCTGTAATGTCTCTTGATGGATAAGTTGGCATAAAAACATGCTGTAAATCTCTTCTACCTTAAAGTATGAAGGTTTTAAGAGTAAAAATGATGCATAATAATGCATAAAAATTATGTACTGTATGCTGAAAATTATTTCACTGCTTGTTTTTTTGAATGATCACATTATCACCATTAATTCACAGAGCTAATCAAATGTCATGATGAATCTTAATTTGTTTAAAATCTCAATTCAGCCCAAAACTTCATGACTTCATGTCTGTCAGATCAATCTTGACTGTAAACTCAGTTTCCCAGAACACACCAAGGCCTAAAAACAAGGTTTTCCCAAACTGCAGTTGCCGGTACACAGGTGGTTCATGACTCACTCACTCAGTTACAAATACATTGCAAAATAATATGCTCAGTCTCTTCTGTACATTTTAAATAATTTAATTGTATTGGAGCAGTAAATCATAATTTTAATCATAAATTATAAAAACTAAATGTCTATGGTTTTATATTAAATAAGTGCATGCAGTAAATACACGGCACAATAGGTAGGATGACAGGGCCACTTCCAAAATTATTTATTAATCCGTTATACTATTCTTTATACATACACATGTTATTAGCAAAGACAGAATAATAACATCCAAGACAAAGTCAAAAAGGAAAATCCAAACAGTTGCTTGACGCTTGACATCATGGTAAAACGTGTCAGAGTCATATGAGTGCAAACTCATGAATACCATTCAAACATTTATATCATTTCATTAATTTTGATATGCAATTCCATAATATACAATACACTAATACCTTCCATAAATTATCTCGGATTGCTTTATGTGCATATGAATGTGTTTTGAACACCTATTGTAGGTTACCAAAATCTGTGTCAATGCAGGTCTTATGTAACCTTAGCAACACTATATTTGAGTGATGTGTTATTTTTTATTCAAAGGATAACCCATCACTCCAGTGAACAAAATACAGAGCAAATAATAAAGCAGTGATGTGAAGATAGTAAAGGGCCTTTTGTAGGTTTATGTGAAATCTTTTCTTCGTACTCTTTCGATCCTTTACCTGTCTTATTATGCTAAATGCCAGTCGTTGAGCTTGCATGTTTATTTTTCATGAAATGAAAGGCCGGTCTTTCACTCCATACAAATAAGCTAGCAGGAAGTGCACATATTCTTTAGTAATAGGGTTCAGCAAGGCTGAGAAAAAAAAATAGCCTAATGCTGAGACTGTATGCCATGCACGCATGGATGGTCTGGCGTGTCAGGCTAGCAACAGATAGAGGAAAAGAAAGCTCATTTTCACCATCCTTTGAGAATTAAACAGCAATATGCTCACGGACATTTTTCACTGGTATTAAAAGACAATGTTCTGAATTATGTGTTATGAGCTCGTCTTGCTTTTCATTTTATGTATTTCGTCAGCGGTGAAGGTTGCAGGCAGTTCTTTCATCTTCATTGCAAATGAAGTGTAGGAATGAGAAAGAAATATGATAATGTAGAGCTGTGTCCATAATCAAGCATTGCGAGAGAAGACTGCTATATATAGTAGAGCTCTGAACACCGACGAACAAAATATCCGTGACTGAGGGTGGGATATTATTCATGAAAATACCATTCTCATTAAATTACCATGAAGCTTGTTTCTGATAATGGATGCATGTGCATATAGCAATAAAAGGGTTCAGGTTATACAACAGAATTATTCTGCTCTCTGGGTAGAGGAATGGCATACTCTCTCTTCTCTGTCAATCATACTAACACTAGACAATCACAGGCATCTGTAAGCACATTTTTTGGCGAAGAGGGCAGATAATACAGTTATAAGAGTTTTTGAAGAAAGTATGTTTGATTTTACGCTCCTTTGTTAGTTATTTAAAGGGTGAGCTGACTAGCATGTGACAATTGGCAAATTACCAAACTGAGGGAAAAGAATAAAGCATTCAATTCATCCCAAAGGTGTTTAATAAGGTTTAAGGTCAGAGCTCTAAAGAAATCTTCCTGGAAGTCAGATTGTGCACAAATCATTGCCCTGCTGAAACAGGTTTAGAGGCCTAGTTCAAGCAAAGAAAAAAAATGTTATGCTACTGCATACTGCAGGGCTGAAAAAGTCAAGTGTCCCAATACTTTTGTCTCACCGGCTCTGGAAGCAGTGTGTACACACTAGAGTTTCCCATTTTCCATGCCAAGTCTAATAATAGTTATATTAATCCTAATAATATACTACTATATTACTTAATAGCAGAGATACATTCAGGAACAATTACACCTAATTATGTTTCCCTTTCCACCTAATTCAATGCTATATTTGCAGGAAAAGTTTTCCATATTCTGCAGGTTCTAGTCCTGCTTCCAGAGCCGGTGAATTCATAATAAGAAGCTTATGAGAGTTTATGAGATGAAGAGATAAACAAAAGAGAGTGAAGGAGATAGAGACAGAAAGAGAGAGAGAGACCCAGAGAGTGAGAGTGTGTGTTCTCCTACACATTTGGCCAAACAACAGTCACACTGAGAGCTAAAATGGTGGTATTAATTATTCATAAAGCTGGGAAAATAGGCCTTTTGCAATATTTATCCATGATATTGACTTGACAGTGAGCAACTGCCAGATCTGTCATCCAGCCACCCACTGAGGAGGGCTCTTGGTTCCCCACCTCTGAGAGTCCCCGTCTTCCCCCAGGCTAGATTCAACTGAGAAAGACAATTAACCATGCTCTTGCACAAACCTATAAACATTTAAACAAACATTTTTTTTAATATTCGCACACAATTTACTGCATATTTATACTAGGGCATATTTAAAAATACTAAAGAGAGCACACACACGTCTCTGTATGGTTTATATTCCTGTTGTCACCAATTCTTTGGCACACTGTATATAAACTCCAGCAACTACAAAAAGCAATGATGCAATAAAATAAAGAATAGAACATGCCTTTTTTGACATTGATTGGAAGCTTATAATTTACTGAATTAATATTCTGGTCATTGGAGAGAAAAGCTGGATGGCAGCCTAAAAGCCTCATCCCAGGATGTGTCCTGCTTAAAAATTAATATATG